>VXBL01008794.1:1202775-1267570 GCA_013400195.1 Aramus guarauna
TGTCTGGGGACACACACGCCACTCCGGACCTCTCCATTGAAGCGGGCGGGGTGAGACCCAGTTCCTAGAGAGCTGAGGGGAGGCGGGCTCTACCATCCTCCCTGGGGGGGAGCCCGGGCTGCGCGCCACACCACACCACCCGTGGGGCTGGGGAGGTGGAAGAGGCGGGAGCCGGCTCCCGGAGGGTACCGGGGTGCTTCAGACTGTTCCATTCCCAGCGGAGGGGTGTGTGTGTGTGGGGGGGCGGTCCCCCTACTTTTTCTGCTGGGGGGGAGGCGGAGGGGCAGCGTGTGGGGAGCCCTNACTCCCCTCAGGGCAGTGGGGGACTGTGGTGGCCCGGCCTCTGCAGTCACAATTGGGCTGAGACAGGCAGGGCAGTCTGGAGGGGGGTGTGTGTTTGGGGGGGTCACCGCTGTGGGTCGGGCACCTCTTCAGACCTTCCTGAGGGCCCCCCTTTTCTGTCAAGGTGGGAGGCTGTGATCTCAACCCCCGTCGGGAGCAGGGAGGTTTTGGATGGCTGAACTCTTGTTTTAACGTGACTTTCTGGCACTACTGCTTTGCGTACCTGCTCCCTCCTCCGCTTTTTGTAATACTTGAGGTGTGTGGTGAAAAGTGCCAGTGCCAGGCTGAGCGTTGTGGCCTGGTGCAGAAGGGTCCGCAGCCCTGCGTGCTTCCCACAACAGCCTTCAGTCTCCATAACCCTCTCTTGGTCCTTGGCCTCTGCTGGGACTACGCGCAAAAGAGCCAATTGTCAGATGTTTCGGGTTCTTTCTGTGGTGTGGATGGTTGCCTGTAGGAAACCACCAAAGCCATTGAACTGCCAGCTGCATGAGAGTCAAGTGGTGACTTAAAACACTGTCGCCAAGCTCCTGTACCAGTCGTTCGCCTGCATACGCTGGAGAATAACTTTCTTTGTGCCGTCTTCTGTTCGGAGCAGGCAGCTGCGCAGAAAGCTGGCTAGTTTTTAGCTTTCACTGAATTACAGTGGAATGAAAGCAAATGCATTTTGTGGAGGATCAGTTCAATTAGAATACTTCTATTAAATAATAGTTCTCTACGGTTACTGAGCTTGATGCGTACGCTGCAATCTGGAGCTGCTGTGTGACGGTCGAAACTCAAAACTCTGCTAGGCGTGTGTATGTGCAATCCGACGGCCAATCACCAGTGCCTGAAACTAAAAGCAATTTTCTTCAACGCTTTGTAGTGTAAATATTCCTGCTACGAACAAAGACGAGGGTGTGTCATTGTGTTTGTTTCATTTGTACTTGTATGTGCTTCCTCATTTGTGGCCAGTGAATGATTTTGTTTAGGTTCTTAAACAGTAGTAGTCTTATTTTGTTGTGAATTTTACGTTTGTGCTGTCTTGGGCATTTTACTGACCTGGGACGCTCAGGAACTTGGTGCTATATTAGGAATTTTTATTATGTTCTTTTTAATAGCCGTGCTCTTAAGTGACTTAGTTTTGCTTCTTTTTTAACTTCTGTTGTTACTGATTATAACTTTGAAGTTAATTCAACTTGGATGCAGTGTAAAATAAGTATTTAGTAGAACTGCCTTTTAACCAGCTGTTCTTTTGCCCTCTGATTATACAGCACAGAAACCAATAATTTTAGACTTAATGTTTTGCCAGCCATCTATAAAACTTTAAAACATGTGCGTCTGAAATCTCTGTATCTGTTTTCTTTGAGGGGCCATAACATTTTGGTTTAAAGAAGAAAGTAAATGACAGTAAAATACTGATTTGGGCCAGGCAGGCTCTCTTTAGACTATTTTGTCTTTGTGTGTATGTTTAAACAGCGCAGTTGCGTGCTGCTCCTGTGATTTCTGGTTCTTCAGAATTGGGAATATAAATTCTTAATGTTAACTCCTTAGCATCTAAGTTAAATAGATACTATGTGCACACAGACTGGACCTCAATTTTTAAAGGAAAAAAATCTTTTCTGTGGATAGAGTCATAGTGCATAGATTTACAATATGCTGTAATTTACTTGCGGTCTGGCTCATTAATTATCCTGAAACAGAGTATTGGGTAAAAAAGAGACCTGGCACTAGGTGTGGAAACAGATAATTGAATGTATTATTAGTGTGTTTGAATTTGAAGTTGTAAAGAGCTTCTCTCACTTCAGGTATTCCTTTCAAATCCAAGTTAAAATGCTGGTAGTTTCACAACTCAAGGGGAATACCACTGAGAACTGGTAGATCTGTGTTAGTAGAGGAAATACTGGATGGAATACAAGGGTTAGCTATTCCGAAAGAGGGAAGGATCAAAGGTATGTGTGTGGTTTTTTTTATAACCTTGTTAATTGCAAGGGAAAGCACAAAGGATGTCAGGTACTATTTTGAATAAAAAGAGTTTTTCCAAGATGATCTTTCAGCAAGACACTCATCAGGTAATAGTCTTTCTCTCTCTTGTGTAATAGTTGGTAGTGTTTCTGTGCAGGAGAGAACCCTACAAGCACTGGAGTAAATCAGGTTTTTGGCTGGGAGAGCTAAGTGATAACTGTTTGGTTTCTAACACGCATACTTAGGAAAAGCATATTGTAATACAATATTACACGTAATATTACAGTATTGTAATGCAATAGAAAGTACAGACTTTCTGATATTTGGCAGTGTTGACTTTACCTGACTTTCTGATACTGCTTGCATTTGCTATACTTGAAATTACAGATAAAAGGTGAAGCTTTCCTTTTTTTTTAGGGACTTAAACAGTTTCGAATAGTCCAAGTAAATAGCCTTCAGCAAAATTATTAAATTGTAAACAAGGGAAGTTTTGTAAAGTGCATATGCAGTGTTATTTCAAAAAACAAATACTGAATTTAACCAGAAGTCTATATTGGCTGGTAAACAGATATTAGCAATAGCTAAGCAAAATATTTAGATGCAGAAGGCGAGATAGCAGTAACATTTTCATAGCTGGAAGTGGGAGTTCAAGTTTCTGTGATGTATCAAAACATTCACTTGTCATGATTATGACACATGTTTCTAGGTAGTATATAGCTACTATATTCTCCCCTACTCATTTCCTTAGTGTTATATGACTAGATTTTTATAAATGATATGGTGCGTAATTATGCTATTATTAGCCTTAAGTGGTTTTCAGAAGTGATGTTTTGTTTTTTTCCTAATGAACAGCCTTTTCCTGTACATAAATATACAATAAAATGTCATGTAATGCAATGTCTCTGAGGCAAGTATTATTAGTTCATATTTATAAAACTAAGGTGAGATTATACCTTTGGAAAAATCAAGTTGAGTGGGAGACTCCAGTCTTCCAGTTGACACTGCATAAGGATGAAGAGCAATTTGGGTCCAAAGATAGTCGGGATCTCTGATCGTAAGTGCTTTGGACCTCTGTTGAGGGCCATCTGTATGACTCATTTGATGTTCTTAACATAATAGCTGTAATTAGTCCAGTAAATAATTAAATGTCATGGAAGTTATATTTGCTAATTTTGACATCAGTAATCAAAAGGAAGCTGACAAGACTGCAGATCTAATGATACATTTTAACCAGACACTTTATTTTTGATTAGGCTGTGTGTGCTTAAATGTCTAATTTAGCAGCCATTCATAGAGAATTGACAGGACCTGCAATTCAAACTGTTCTTCTTCACTGATTGCACTAATGGCTTTGTGTTCGTCTGTGGTTTTTTATAATGTTTGCATATGTATTTCTTCAGCATGATACCGTTTTCTTCCCCTAGTAAGCCTCTTCCCTGTGTTACTTTTTCAATGCAAAAAAAGTTTGTTGTAATTTTCAGTCTGCAGTATTACTGAAGGCTTCCTTTTGGCAGTTGGATTTTTTTTTTTGTAGTGTGTGGATGGTTTTGGTGTTTTTTTTTTTTTTTTGCTTTGTTTGGATTTTTAGGATTTATTTTTTTACAAAACTGGTTTTAGCAATTGATATGGGAACCTTCTTGTGATGTGAATCCAGTGCTGTGATAGTTCGTTTGCTTCTTTGGCATGTGCTGTAAATCTGTAAATGTTATGTGAAGTCATACTTTAGTAAAAGTTAGATCTCTTGTCTTTTGGTATTTATTTTTTTTTAAAACATTAAGAGATCAGGAGAGTTGAGACTTGAAATCTGAGTCAGCACAAGGTATTATCTGGCTGGTTTAACACAGGTGGTTAGATTCAGCAAATTCTAATTGGCTCTGAAAAGAGGAAATAAATTGCATAATACTCACTACTTTACAGAAACTCTATTTGTGCAGGTATTACAGGAAAACTCTATAGCTTAATAGATATGTCTGGCTTTTTCTTTTCATCTCAGCTGTGAGGTGAAATTACTTTCGTTTAACTATCAGACTTGTATAAACTTGCTTTTAGCAGCAGGATGGAGATTATATGATAAATTTTCCAAAATGTACTTGCTGCGCTGTCATTGTTGGGGATAAAGTCCTCTATGTTTTGCTTCAAGGAGAGCCATGCATGTTGTTAGTGGATCCATGTCTGCCCTACTTGGATAGCTTTTTTTTTTTTTCCTTCATTTCTATTATGAGTGAACTGATGGGATAGTTTATGGTTGCTAGAAATGGTAACTTTTTCAGATTTTGTTTCTGAGGAGGAGATGTTGGATGCTAATGCTAACCCCTCCTCATTTAGTAAACTTATTCTTGTGTTTTAAAGAGTATCTTCATATTGCATCTTCTGGCTAGCAGAGGCTGCTGAAGGAAAATACTACTTAGATGGTATTTTCACTTGCTACATCTGTATTGTAGTCTTGTACTTTTAACTTCTTAAGAATGTTTGTTATCTTTTGGGAGCAGTTAGATTTTATGAACTTCTACAGGCCCACAAGTTTATGATATGAATGTTAGAAGAAAGTACACGTTTTGGGTTGATAAACTTCAAAATATATCCAAAAGCTGTAAAGTTGCTCAGCCATAACAAATACATCTTTGTGTTCCCTTTTGTAACAAGGAGGATTAAAAGATAGTGGGAAAGACAGTTTATATAGAAACATTTATTCTAGTTATTTGAAATTGAAGAAAATATTTGTCTCTTTATTTTTCTACCATGATCAGGACATGTATACCTCTGAGAAACCTTCTCCAACAAGATACCTTGCTTCAAGACCTGTCTTGGATTATATGCAAAGAAGTTTCCAGTCATGAGTGAGTAGATTTCTTTATTTAAGAAAAAAGAAACCCTTAGTTTGCAGTTTAGAAGAAATGTACTTCTGTAGTGAGTTCTGGAAGGTGCTTATTCCTTAAAAATGTTCATACTGAGTTTTGTCTCTTCAGTCCTTTAAAAATAACCAAATGATTTGGCAGATGCTGTTCTTAATCTGCAAATTTTTGATCAATGTGTGCTCTGTAAGACTTCTGTGTTGGTAGTCTGGTATAATTTTCAAGAAGGTGAGTTCTGTAACAAGCTGGTATTTGGTTTTTTTCAGTATAAATAAAACATGTAACTCTGAGGGGGAAATGTCTTGGTTTTGCTAAGAACTTCAAAATATGTGACTGTCCAGTAAATTAAAATAGCTGGTAAAAATCCAAAATAAAATGAATGGACTTCATTTTATGGGAAAAAATAAATATATTACTCAAATTCCAGTATAGAGATCTGATCCCAAAGGAATTTTGGCATGCGTTGGAAAGATCTGAGCCATAGAAAACTGTGACTTAAGATCTGTTTTGGTGGAAAAAACAGATGAAAGATACCAGAAGTTTTGTTTTAGGCCATATCTGATGGGTAAGATAATATCTTTTTAGTGAATTGTTTTGAGTATTTAAAGGTCTTTCATAAGTTTTGTGGAGATTTCTTTGTGAGACTTCTTGATATAATTCTTGGCAGCAACATTACCTAGCCTTACATCATGTAGAAATAAGGATATAACTTCATATGCACAGGAACTGTATTTATAATGTAGCTTAGTTTAAACACAACTGTACTGAATCTGTTGAAGAATGAGCATCTAGTTCATAGGATAATTATATCCTATGTTAGTAAAATAAGACCATTTGATTTTCTGGGAGGAAGTGAGTAAAAAAAAATGTTGGTTAAATTTCTTGTCAAACTAAATGAAAAATGACTGTTCTTGACATCTGGAAGAAAAAAAGAATGATGAAGGAAATGCTTGCTAAATGCAGCAAAGGAAAAACTACACCAAAAAAAGGACTGAAAGAATTGCTGAACTCTAGGGTTCATGCTTAGTGTACATGAACTGTTTTAGTATTTATAGAGAATTATATGTTTTCTCTTTCATATTGCTGTTCACACTTGTTTACTTTCTGACGGTTAAAGCATTTTCTGTATTGCATAGATGACAACTTCGCAGGCCGTTATTCAAGTACCTGAATATCCTGATTTGACAAACACTGCTATATTTATCTTCATTTGTTTTATAGAGCATCTCATGTGCTCTCATTGCCTAATGTATAGTCTTAAACATAACAAATAACTTTAAGTCTTTTTACCATTTGACTTATAGTTGCTGTGTTAAGTGTGACTCACCAAGGTGCTGCTGTGATGTTGTTGGTTTGAGTACAACAAATACTGTCATGGCTTGAACAAAACACCACTGGTTTTGGTGAGATTTTGATGTGATTCCAGACTGGAGAGTTTAGCTTTATATTAGGAAGAATGAAGACCCATATTCAAATGCAAGATAACGCTTTGGCAGTACTTTTTGTGGTGGTTAATAATAGTAATATTATTATTCAAAATACAGTCTCTTCTTTGCAGGACACCACATTCTTGTGGTAGATTAGATGCTTAAGTCCATGCTAAGTGCTGGGCTTCAAGGACACCACAGAAAATACTGCTTTTTTTGAAAATATGGTTTAGAGAAGATTAGGTGTTTATGTTCAGCTGGTATTGCATTTCTTAGTTTACAGCTTACTCCAGAGAGACTTCAACTATAAGCATCGTCATAGTTTTAGGCTCCTCTCTACTAAATACCTCGGTCTAAAGGTATTACCTTATGGAGATGCATTTACTTGCATACTTCAGTACACGTAAGCTTATTCACAAAATCTGTGGGTACCTGGAATATCTAGGTGTGTTTAAAAGGGATGGAAGTCTCTAGTATTCCGAACTTGTGTATCACCTAGTGCAATACAAACCAAATATCCATCAAAATGATTGTCTAAAATGTGGGAACATCAGATTTAAGAAGGCTAGTAACTTCTTGGTTAAAAAATTCAGATTGCTATTATGTGTAGGCTACATTATAGAATCCTACTCATTATTTTCTTGTGATACACTTGATGTGATGTATATTTCCATTGCTGTTTGTGAAGGGTTGTTCTAGAATCTCAGTCCTAAAATGATTAAATCCCTCTTCTAATATCTGTCCAAAGTTTATTCACAGGCAGTTCATACCTATTGGGTTTTTCTGCCAACCTTATTCATTAGCTTAAAACATAATTTTTACCTTATATCATATTTGTTGTTTTAGCAGTTTGATACATAGAGCATGTTATTTTATTAAAATAGCTTGTAAATGTAAATCTGTAATATTTTGGTACTTAAGAAGCATACACAAGCTTATTTTTAAGCAAATGATCAGTTAAAATTTTTTGGAAAGTGAATAGGGGAACTACTGTTGTTCTATAACTTTATTAAAGTTATCAGGTGTGTAATTAAGTGCTTTAGATACTGTTGTACTGGGTCTTCTCTAATATTATTGAAGAGATTGACAGAATTGCAAAGTCCACCATTCATGGGAGTTGTTTTTAGTTGTTGGGCAATACAGAGAATCTGAAAAGGTGTTAAAACTGAGGCAGTCTCTATTAAGGCTTCTATTTCTGTGGAATGCCTTTATAAATGTGTATTTTGGTGAGTAAGGATAAGACAAATCCATATTTCAAATTATACTTTAACATTGTGTGCCCCATAGGACAGTGAGGTCACGTGCTTAAAGGGTGGGTAAGAGTAAACAGTGTAGCTAAGTTTGATTGATTTTGATTTATTTTGTATTTAGAGATAACTTTTCAGAGAAATCCTGGCTGTATGCAACCTGCCTAGCATGTCACACCACAGAAAGAGTTGGTTTAATCTTCTACATTTTTTCCAGTTGTTGACATTTAGCTGCCAGAAAATGTGTAGTGTCATGATAAATTCTTACAATTATAAACTGTGCTTTTGGGAGTTTTCCTGTGCTTTCTCCTTTGAAGAAAGGTCAGTGCGGCGAACTTATTTGAGCTGCTGCAATGAACTCAGCTTGCAAACAATTAAACTAAATGTTAGTATACAGTGTTGCAACAAGTTGCTGACGTAATCTTTTTTTTTTTTTTTTCCCCTCTCTTAAATGTATAGGAAGCAGTGCCAACTTTTTTTTTTAATTATTATTCTGCTGTCATAATAAATTGTACAGAATAAGTCTTTCCTGGCTTTGACTTTCTGCTTGTAGTTTTGTTTCGCTCACCTTAACACTGCATGCAGTTGGGAAGTTACCCTGCTATTCTTTGTGCTGCAGTATCATCTCTTAAGGTTTTCTTCATGATTGAGGGTAGGAGCACACTTTGTGTGTTTGGAGAGATGCTGTGCAATGTAATCTTATATTTTCAAAATGATCAGTGTGGCCTGGTAATGAGGTGGGAAACTTTTTGCTTCAGCAGTTCAAATCAAGACCACAATGGTGTGATTAAAGGCTGCTGCTGTTTGATGGTTGGTTATTTATCTTGACCTCTCATTACAGCTGGCTTTCTAGTTTGTATTCACAGAGGAACCTTAGGGTTTTGTGACTTCAGAAAAAAAAAAAAATTTTTTTTTGAGTTCTTGTAGTGTGTATAAAGAAATAGTTTTTGCTGTCAGTTTCTCTGTTCATGAGCAATAAACTTGAGAATTAAAACAAATGTTAAGGTCAGCTTTAATAGATGAGGATACAGTGCTTTAGCAACTATACATTATTATTCCTATGCTTGCAACTGAGAAAAATGTGTTCTGGGCTTCTATAAAGCTTCCTATGCCAAGAAAAGTCTGTTTGGGTAAGGCTGGCTCAATTTTTCCCCCTTGACTCCAATCTTCCCTCTTTGTGTGCCAGAATGAATTTGTAGTGAAGTGAGGACCAAGTGAAACTGCTTGTAAAAATAAATGCTGGGAAATGGACGTTTCTTTATAGTTCACACAGTGTAAGGTGGCTTTGCATTTTGTGTGTTTTGGGGTAAAGTGTTGCAAATAACTATGAAGCTCGTTGATCTAATTTAAGAGGCTTTGTAGTCATCAGTTTGTTTCAGTGAGCTGACATTGAAAGAAAGGAGAAAGATTAGGTTCTGATTCATACATAACACTATGTGCTGGGGAATGAAAGGTTAGAAGTGAGCTAAAATATCTTTATAATGAAGTATAATAATGAATATCTAAATGATACCAGATTATTCTGTAGCATGCTAAGTTTTTGTTTTATTTTTGAACCATGAACCCTGACAACCCATTCATAAAATACAAACTTGAAGATGCAGTATGTGAAGTGTTTTCTTTAACAATTGTTCTTCCAATTTCACAGCACAATTATCTTCCAATCTTTAGAAATACTGTGACTTGAGAAATATAGAAGCAGCTATTGTCTCCTAGATCATCTTTACTGAAACTTGAAATAGTAGTTCTTGATGGAAAAACTGAAGTTCTGAATGATAAAGAATTGTAGGGCATTGGGGATGAAAAGCCATAATGCAGATTTGAAAATGGTTAGTTTGAAGAATTGGGATATGTTTAAAATTTTTTAAGAGCTAAATAATAGTAACCACCCCTGCAGTTCACCTATCTGGAACAGAATGAAACCTACAAGATACTTAAAATAGTAAGCTACTGTATATTAAAGACCCCATAAAAATTACTTCATTGATAACATTAGTATTTATCATATGTTTGCTCTATTTTTTTCTTGAAACCATCAGGGTAATTTACCACTATACGTAACTTGGATCAGAAGTAATAGCGTAGTAATTTTTTTTTTTGTAGTGGGAAGATGAAGCATGAAAAATACATGTAGACTAAGTTGGTTGGTTCCTGAACCTAGTGGTCAGGAGAAATGCTTACCATTCTTGATCTTGCTTCACAGTTACTCTTCTGTGTTGTCTTAACTTTTCACTTCTATTTTCTTCAGATACTGCTGGTTAATGCTGTATCTGCTGGCTCTCCCCTCTGCATAGTGCAGCTAGTTCTCGAGGGAGGCTATCAGCAAGCGTGCTGGAGATAGTTTTCTGACTTGAAATGCAGATTCAGAGGTCAGAGTTAATGAGTTACAGAAACTTGTATGGATTTGTGGAAAAAGCTTTGAATGAAGTTCAGTTTCATTAGAAAGGCCTGGCCTATAGGAGCCAAGCCTGAACTGAGCGACTTTAAAATTTCATGACCCCTTAAAATGTCACCCTTGCCAACGGAGGGGGTGGTGTTCTTTCCCTGTCTGAATTCCTGCATTCTTCCTTGTTGCAGGACCATTCATGAGGTTGATTTGAATTGGGTGGGCTCCCTAAGCTGCTTGCTACATAGCTGTGTAAATGGTTATACTGCTGTGAGGCAGGGAGAGAAGCACAAGGCTGAGAATAAGTGGTTGGTGGGTGAAACTGTCCTTTCCAGTGGTAATGCTTTTCTTCTTTCCCCTCGTTTGAAGTGTGTATGGAACTATAGCTTAAGTTGTTTAGGAATGTAGTAATCTTAGGCTTCCTCTTTACTGTGAGGAGAGGCATCTCCAGAGGGCTAATCAGATCTTAATGACCCAGTTTTTCACCAATGCTGTAATTAAACCACTCCTCTAAATACAAGGGGTGCATTAGTTGCAATAAAATATAAACCCAGATACTTTACATGCACAGAACCAATGCATCACATTGAGGAAATGTAGGCGTGTTAGTAGAAACTTACTTGTTTTCTTAATATTCACATTTTATGGGGTTGGATTTCATCTTATTTATTCAATTGACATAATGATGCCACTTCTCAGACCTTGTGACTTTTTTTTTTGCTGATGGTACAGCTATTTAAGTACAGCTATTTAAATATATCAGCTTTTTGAAATGCGTCTGTATTTAAACAAACTTTTTAGGTTATTTTTCTTCATAATCCTTTCTTTATTTTTGACCACTTTAGGATATTTAGGACTGGTAAGTTGTGGCTTTTCCTTCCACTTAGAATTTATTTTTAGATTGAAGAGGAAGACAAACACTTTTGAGTTTTGTTCTGTCATGTTTTTAACTGAACAAAGTAAGTCTTCAATCTCTATGGACTGAATTAAAGTCACTTTCCCTTCTTAAGCTTTGCAGGAGGTTGCAGTGACCAAAAATGTATTTATCACATTCAGAAACTGTGCTTCCAAGTGGTACGTTCAAGTTCAGTAGTCTTACTTTCTATAAGGCTTTGTCAACAAACAGATATTTCTTAGTATTTACTGTTTCATTTAAATTAGTTAATACTGTATAGTAAAGCTATTTTTAAAGCCCTTTACATATATTTGAAATACATTTATTGAACATTTAAAAAAAAAAAGTTTTATTTTTTTGCCATAGAGACAACTTCAAAGCTTTTTTCTTTCAGTTGGACTTTCTCCCTGCGGGTTTAAATTGATGGTCAGATTGATGGGGCTTCTCTAAATAAGTTAGTGCAACATGACACCTGCCTTTAAACCAATGTAATTTCTGTTTGTAAACTAAGATGTTGGCACTGGCAGGAAACTATTGTTAGTTTTGAACTGGCAGGAAAATGGCCATCATAAATGTTATTGGAGGACCAGTCTTTTTGTATACACGCTTATTGCTCCCTGAATATGTCCTTTCTAGACACTTGCACTTCATGTTTGTTGTGTCACTTCTGCAAAGAAAATTAAGACTGGATTATTTACAAATTATTTTTGTATGACACTAAATCTGTGTGTGTGTGTGTACAAAACAGCAAAGATGATAGAAGTACGTTTGTAATAATTTATATATTTAAAAATTCATTACATGTTACATTTGTGCTGTATATTTTTATATAATAATTTTCTATTCATGCTATAAATTATATACTTAAAATATATAACACTTCTTTTATTTATGTGTCTGTTTGGAGAGAGAGAGAGAGTCCTCTTTCTAAATTTTTCTCCCTCTTGCTGTTTTGACTGATGGCCAGTAAGGACTGCTGAATTATTACAACTAATTGGTAAAAAATAAAAAAAATAGCTTTAGCATGATAATACTGTCCTGTTATGGTTTTTTTATTTAAATCTTAGTCTTTGGGCCTATCTCTGTATTCCTTTAGTTAGATAGACTATTGCACAATAATGCCTTTATTGTGGATCTTTGGTACTCTGGCAGCAGAAAGAGCAAGTTGCAAAGAACACTATAACCTTGTTCTCTGGAGTGAGTATCAAGTATCCACCACTATGTAAGCAATTCGTATTTCTGGGATTCTATTCATCCTGTGATAACCTGATGCTGCTGTTCAAGTACATTCCAAAGGGGGAAGGATGCAAAAACTCACAGCTAAAATACAGATGAAAAGCGAGAGCTATAAATGTAGACATTTGGGCTGACACCCCCCTCCTTTGCATAAGGGACCGTGTAGACAGAACAATGTTGTTCTGGTTACTGCAGGGAGGACTTCATAGAGGCTGCAGTATTGAGCTTCCTAGTGGTGTTATAATTTCCTATTACATTAGAAAATTCACAAAACAACAGCTGAGTCAGAAGAAGGATTAGAAACGGACTGAAGAAGAACTTTTCCCACAGCAGTGATAAGTGAGGTATTCAGAGGACTTTCCTTGCCTGTTGTGAGTCATGTTGTTCTCCCTTTTTGCACAAATGACTGAATAATATGCACCACTGTGTTGGAGAAGTGAAGCCATTGCTGCTCATTAGTGTAACTTTATCACAGATAAGAAAAATAAGAGTGCTGTAGCCTTATTTTATGTTATCTTCACATTCAAGACACAAACCACTTGATTTACAAGATATGTCTTTATTTTATGCTAAATTGACTGTCTTTCAAGAAAACCTACTCTGGCATTCTTTACCCAATTTTTGATAGGAAACAACTTCTCTGATTTGTAGCACGGATGGAAAATATTTGGGATCATTGCCATAAATGGGGTTATGCAAGTAATCCCAGCAGGATTACTGGCTCCGTGACTGGCTCAGTGTTTGTTTAAGTTTAAGATCTTTTCTTTACTTAAATGATCCAATCTGTTGTCCTTTCAGTGTTTAAAGGATGGTTGCAGATGTTTGTGTAAAAAAAAAAATAAAAAATAAAAAAAATAGCTGCATTTAGGTGATATCCTATCAATCAGCTGATTATAAGGCTCATTTAATCTCTCATTGCAAAAAAGCCCCCTATAATTAAGATATTTAAATTCTTAAAATTATGTGGGAGACTGACAAGATAGGACTGGAATTTTTTCAAGGCTATTGGTATGCCTATACCTATCCTGCTCAATGTTTCTGAAGCGAGCAGAAAGCTGTACAGGACTTCCAGGCTGGTTTGGGAAGCTGGTGTGTTGTAGTTTCTTCTTCTTCTCCCCCCCCACCCCTGTTTTATTTTGTATAACATAATTATTCTCTGGAATAGAAGGCATACCAACGTGCCGTAGAATCTCCAGTGCTTTTGGCCAGTGCGGTCATTAACCTAATAGATCACTAATATAAAAGGGCACTTTGTTTTAATAAAGCACTTTCGTTTGCCATAGGAGAGAGTTCTTGAATGTGGTCTTTCTGTTTTACCCTTGAAAAGCTCTTTGAGAACCTGCCTAATTCCATGGTAGAGTGCTGAAAGGCTCACTCAGAGCTCTTTTGAGCAGGAGTCAGACTTCCCAGAATTTTGAGAGACATAGGGAAATAAGTCTCTTGCCAGAATGTGTTCTGTTGCATTCAATATAATGCTTTTTCCTTCTCTTTTTTTTGGTTGAAGAATTTTTTACAGCATTATATGAGGAGAATTGTTTTGCGATGCTACTGTTTCTGTGTTGTACGAGCACTATAATGGCAAAACCCTCCTTTTCTGCTTTCCCCCAAACCTACTTTTTGGAGGTGACGCTTGTCAGCTGCAGCTCTGTTCTTACCAGAGATGCTGTGCTACAGCCATACTTTGTGTCTGGGCTGTTCTCCAGACCCTGCTTGCTTTGCATGCTTTGGAGCGCTGCTTGCCTTGCATGCTTTGGAGCGGTTATATTTCATATTACTTTATATCTTGTTTTAAAAACTAGACAAGTTTTTTTATCTTCCTCTCCTCCCCTGCCCCCAGTTACAGCAAGTCAGAGTGTTTGAAGGACGTCAGGGTTGGTCTTGGGGGATGGGAGAGGAAAAAATAGGTTTATCGTTTGCCTTGAAAAGATTAGGTACAAACTGAAAAGCGTCAATTTTGCTTTTTATTTCCTCCCCTCACCGTACTCTTTTCTATGCCGGAAGTACTCACAAAAATGTAGCTTTTACTTTAACTATGTGGCAGGAAAGTACTTCTTTTTAGCCTTTGCTCTAATGAGGCACTTGTAGTGACATTTCAATATTTATTTATTCCCCATTCATTAAAACAAACTAAGAGAAATAATACTTATGTGAAACTCACTGTAAGGCTCTTTGGGTTTTGCTTTTTTCTTTTTTTTCTTTAATGCATCAATCATTAAGTGGAACATCCATTTTTGAGAACTAACTCTTAACTTGTGTTTTTGCTTAATGCTGTATATTCAGTGGTCCTACAAGATGGTGTAACAAGGCCAGGTTACCTGTGTGTTGTCTAGTGAAACCTAACAGCTCAGGTTCAAGGATAAATCTACTACCAATGGAGGATGATGGCACTTTTTCTGTTCCTTTAGCACTGGTGTAGTACTGCTGGTAGTTAAAGTGGTGCAGTTCTGTCCCTTGTCTGGACCATGGGCAATTGTTGGCTGAAACTTGGCGTGACTCTAATTTCTCTGCAGCTACTGAGACACCTCGGAGAACAGTAAATGTACCACAGTCTTCTGCCTGCCAGAATTGGGACTGAGTCACTAGGCCATGTACAATTCCTCTATCTTTGCTCCTGTAACAGGCAGGTCAGATGTTCTTCATTTGGATAGTTTGTCTTAAAGTTAAGCTGAATAAAGAAGCCTGTTTCGCATGGCTGCTTCCTGCCTCTGTCTAGATGCAAAGGTGCCCAGGTGTTTCTCCCATTTTTTTTCATTGGAGAACTCTGTTTGTAGCTGAGCCATGTGTATGCTTTATGGGAAATAGCACTGGATATGAAGCAAGCGTGATGTGCTAGTTACAGTGCACTACTAAATAAATCCATTCGTGAGAACAGAGGCGAAACAGAGATAACCATAAAAATAGCCGCAACCAGCTAGCAGAATACATCTCTCAAATATAACTCTAGCGTTAACCTTAAGTAGTCACAGTTAACAGGTTTGTCATATTCAAGTACTAAGCTTGGATTTTTTTAAATACATTAGCTAAAATATGTTTTAAAAGACTGTATTTTCTGAGTGAATGTACAAGGAGAGCAGGAGGCAGAAGCCTGAAAGTGAACATTTAGTGGTGTCTCCTGTTAGAACACGGTTGCAGTAAAGCAAACAGACCCAGGTAGCTTCCTTTCAAAGGAGAGTGGATTACTTCTGATCTGTGTGACCTTCAGGCTAATTTCCCTGGGTTACTTTTGAAGTGCTGAATTCTTTCTTCCCCAGCATGTCTCTCTTTGTACCAATGTTTTCATCAATAGGTAAGCTATATTTGTAGGAATAGATACTTTTTTAATGTTAAGTTAGCCAAAATATTTGAAAACTTATTTTAAAATCTTTGATTTTTATTGCAGGGAGAGAAAGCCATACCGTAGATTACTTGCCACACAAATTAAGTCTGCAAGTACACGAGCTTAATAAAAGTAGTGTGTATTTTGCAGTGGACTAACAAGGTTTGTTCTTTCTGGTGGCTGTGGACAGCTGCATTTTATTACTTGTATTAACTATCAATATAGAAATATTAACATGCAGCAAAAGATTTAATCCTGCTAACAAATAGTGATGCATTGAATTTTGTAGTTTTCCTTTGCTTCAAGGAGGTAAGAGATTATTAATCTCATTCATATCCTTTTCAACAGGGAACCAAGTAAGGATTTATATTAAAAGCAAAGTTTTTCTCTTTTTTTCCCCTTTTTTTTTTTCCTTCTTTGACTTGAACATGCATTTGCTTTTATTAATCTTTGCCAGATTAAACTAATTAATTTACTTTGACTTCAGTATTGACACATGTAAGATAGTCATAGTTTTGATTTTTGTTTAATATTGCAAAAAGAAAAAAACCCACTCTTCTAATGACTGGTATGACTTCTTTCTGTATGCTTAAGTTTGACAGAATATTTTATATTATCCTTTAGCTTGAAGAGAAATCTGTCGATTAATACTACAGCCATGACCCAAATCCAGGAAATGCAAAATTGATGCATATTCTGTTTGGAATGCTGCATATGCAGGAAATGCTGCATATTGCCTGGAAAAAATCTTTTAAAAGTTTTCTGTTGTCATAATTACAACTTCATAAATGTTTGGTTACTTTTTGAGACTTCTTGTGTGAAACATTTTTTGCAAAGTTATCATTTGCAGCCAAAACTATATAAAGATTTGGACTGTAATATGATGGAGATTAAGACATTGTGGGGTGTGTGCTTTCACTGAGATGAGATATTGTACTAACATGCTTTCTTCCACCTGTTTTTAAAAAAATGTATTTTATCATATTTAAAACAAGCTGCTTAGATATAACTTTTTTGCGGAAAATGTCATTTGCTTTGTTGGCACTTTCTTTATTTACTAGCTAGTGTGCCTTATAAACTGGCCTTTTATCCTTTGAATGGTACGGGTCTGAAGGATAGGAGAAAGAAATAGGATAAATTTGAAGGTCCATAATAAGATTTGTGGTTCTATAGTTACTGTTTGTAATAACATCTATGTAGCTTGCTTAGCACAATCCTAATCACATAGTTCCATAAGACACGAGGTATCTCTGTTGTATCTAATGAGTTCTGCGCTTTAGCTTAACCATTCCTTTTGACAGGTCTTTACAAGTTAAATATCTAAGAGTTTTTGGAAGCTTTTTAAACTGTGTAGTTTAGACACACTTGTATGTCTAAATCTGGTGGTACAATTTTACAGTAAATATATGAACAAAGACTGAGCATGCTTGCCTTTTATTTTTTTTAAGAATGTATCAAGACTTATTTGAACACAAACTTCTGATATTGATCTCCATTAGTGTCTGATGTCTGTTACCAGATGGATGATAAAAGTGATTCACATGGCCAGTTCCCTTTGCTTCACTGTGGCTCTCTGGGAAAGTTGTCCTATATCTTGTTATCATCTAGATCCACTTGCAGAATACATTGTAGCAAGAGCTAGGGAGGTAAAAAATAATGTGAATTGAGTAAGAAGGATAACAGTAAGAGTATTGTGCAGTGATGAGATTTTGCAATGTGTAGTTTCTTTCACTGTGTGCAATAATGTCTGCTGAACGTAGCTATGTGTTTTCTGTCTTCCACTTTCCCTGTTTTTAGCATTTGTTTTTCTTTTTTGGGTTGATAAGCTTTTGCCTCGAACAGGTGGAATTGACCGTTTATTGAAATTCACAGTCATCATCCTAAATTTAATGAACAGCTTTTTTGTATGTTTAAAGTAGAAAGAAAAACAGACTTCAAAAAAAGTGAACAAATGGCTCTTATCCTCTTTAATCAGCATCCACTTAGAGAGCTTTCTGTTACAATTATTTTTTACTTTTCCAACCTCTAGCTCAAGCTACTTTCTGCTCCCAATAAGACCTCCTCTAAAAGAGGTTCATATATCTACATCCAGTTTGTTTTAAAAACTGCAGTCATACTTTCATGCTTTGAAAATGGTAGCCAAAGTGCTAAAAATGAAAGAGAAAAAATATTCCTAAGTGAATGCATATTCTGTTGGATTAAGCATTGACTCTGTAGGACCTTTCAGAAGACTATGAGGATATTTATTTATTTATTTATTCTTATGGATGCTTTGCAAAATGCATAGCGAAAAGCAGTCCTCTTTGAAAAATGAATGTCTTGAATAATAAATGGAGTCATATCACTAGTAGAAACTTTTTCACAGGAAAGGCTACCCAAATTCCACAAATGATTTCTTGAGAGCATTAGGTTTTCTTTTATCTTTTTCATGGTTCCCTTTAGTGCATTACTGTCAAAGAATAATCTGTAGAAAATAATGAAGCTCAATTTAAAGTTTCAGAGATTTATGGGGAGGGTTTATTATTGATTTGGAACTCTAGAATTCTCCTATTCCGACTATAGTAGGTTATTTAAAACTTAATGAAAACTGCAGGCTTCAGTTCACAGATTGGAAAATTTATTCAAAATATTAGTGAGAAAGGATAGATAACCTGCTTTATAGCTGCTTTAGTAATAATTTGTATCATGGTATATTGCCTGTCTTACAGCTCAGTGCCTATTTATTTTTGAGATACTAATTTGAAGACCAACTGTGACAGGAAAAGTCAGAGAGGAGTATCATAAAACAAAATGTTTCGGTTGATACTTAAGGTGTTGCCAGGACTTAGCTGCTAGGTAGGCTTTATCTGAATTTATTATTTTTTGCAAGAAATGTGCAGTTTTTACTGTGAACTCATTACACAAATATGTTGAAAGAATCTTTTCCCAGCTAATGTGCCTTACTTGTATTTCCTTAATTCTTTAAACTAATCTGTCATTGAAAACTTTTCTCCTGCTTGTGAAATAGTTGTTGCTCCTGATAAGAAAGTCTGCTTTGTTTTCTGAGCCTTTTTGCTAAGATGGGAGGGAAGACGAAGCAGTTCTGCTCTGTGATTTCTGAAACTGCAGCTTTTAAATCAAACATTCAGGTTGGTTGGTAAGAACAGCTGCCCTCAATGTTGCTGGTACTTGACTTTTTTTTATAGCCCATGTTTTGAATAGTCCTGTTGCCTTTGTAACATACGGAGACACCATCTGTATTTTACAGATGTAGAAGGAAGAGTCCAAAGAGCAAATGGACCCCTGCTCTTGTAAACCTCCGTCTCCTGCCTGTAACATTGAACTTTGCTCTCTTGCAGTACTAAAGAGATACCAGGAGGTGTGTTTTGTGTCTGTATGTGTACGTGCTTTCTAGATAATAGCGGCAAGACTTAAAGCTTGATCCAGCTTCCATTGAAACAGGTAGCAACAGGATGGCGTATCAGGCTGGTACCTTACTGTCTATTGGTTATGGGCTGTCTGTTTCTTTGGGTGTGTTGGGTCTGAAATCTTGGTATCTTACCCATGTTCAGAGTCTAGCAGGTGGGGAAAAGGACATATGTAATTCTGGCTATGAGGAACTGAAGTCAGGATTATGAAGACAGATCTGCATAGGTTTCTGCAGAGAGGTGGTGGAATAATCTGTATGCAGCCTGAATTCTGGCCAGTTCAGGTTGATGTGAGATGGAAAAAGAATGGTCACAATAACTTTGCATCTCAAATAGAATGTGTGCAGTCCTATTATTCATATGAATAAATGCCCTCGAGCCATTTTAGGGTGTGGGTTTTTTTTTTTTTTCTTTTTGTAGTAGTAGTAGTAGTTTGTGCATCTTTCTGTAAACGAGGGCACAACAAGCAGGCGCTTTTTTGGGTAGCTGCAATGCTGTCTAGGATTACCCTGAGGGTTCTTGATAGTTTTTTAAAAAGTGTAGACAGAATGCCATGAATATATAAACACTACAGATTATAAGAGAATGAAGGAGAAAATATGAAGTTTTCCTCAAACCTAAATTCTGATTTTTTTTTTTTCTTCCCCTTTTCTAAGTGTCATTTGACAAATACCCATTCAGCCATACTTCTGCTGCATCTTTTGTGCTGTAAATGTATTACCTCCTGGCAATATGCTTTATAAAAACGAATTGCTTTCAGAGACCAGTTAATTATAATCACATTAATGGAATCATTTTTGGGTGATGACAGCTGACTAATCAGGATGCAGATCATTCTTTTTACTATGGTTAGGAGAGGGCAAGGGCTGCACACAGTGATCCATAAAATTCCATCTTGGTTAACTGCTCCTTCTCATACCAATGTGTTTCATCAGATTGATAACACACTCCATGATTTCTGTATTCCGTATGATCGTGAAGTTAAGGAAGAAAAGCAAAATGCAGGAACATCATCAAACACATATTACTTAGCAAACTAGCTGTCAAAGATGAAAAATACTTATTGGAAATTCACATAATATACACTCGAATGTTTAACACTATTTTTCTCCTCAAACAGCATCTACCTAAATTGTTACACTAAATTTATGACACTTGATTGCTTTTTGGTTTGCTTTGTGTATCTGTGTCGGAGTTGCTGTGAACTTTCTGTTGGTGAATATCCTTGCCCACAGGTTGTGTTTTGCTAGGATATGGTCTGAGAGATGACAGTTGTAGTGATGGACTCTATGGAGATACCAGTTTGGTTTCATGATTCAAAGGTAAGAGTGAACTATAACCAAGTTATCAGTCATGAGTAACAGCTGAAATTACGTTATTTGGCTAGTTAGTTGTGTCTTGTTTCTTGGAGTCTTTTTGGTATGCCCACTCTTTTAAAGCAGGTGTCATGGTTTAATATTATTGTCACAGTAGGTGTTTGAATGGATTTGAGGGAAGAGAAACAGCAGCCGCAAAGCTTATTGTCTCTTTCAGCGATTTGTTGAAGTTTGTTACGTTGTTTCTCATGAACGCCAGGGCCCTACTTCAGAATAGCACCATTTTCTTTCTTTACATTGCACACAGGATGTTTAGTAAACTTCTTCACACTTTCCTAAATTAATTTTAAAGCTTTGGGTTTTTCTTTCAGTTTCTTTCTGCACAACCATTTATCTAACAAATAAGAGAGGGAAACTACTGTGCATACCATCTTTGGAGATTATTTCATGTCGAGGGAGGCAGATGTGTGTGAAAATGATTTCTAGTCCTCATATTCCTGTGTGTGTGTCTCAAAAGCTCAGAGCAGGCTTCAGCTGCTTAAAATACCCCTGCCACTGGTGGAGAGTGAGTGATACTGGTGACCATGGGATGAAAGCCTTTATAATGGCTATTCTGCAAGTTTAGTAGGTATTGGTTTTGTATTCTCACTGTAGTCCACTAGACCTGCAAATCAGCTACTAGTCCTTTTCCTGTTAGTCATCTTCGTTACCACAGGACGAGGGATAGTTTTGAAGAAAAGGGAGCAACTTCCCTTTTTGCAGTTGGGAATAGATGCTTTCCTGGGTGTTAAGTCCTAGGTACCAAAGTGCCAAGTGGTTAAGGGTATGTTATTACTGAAGATTTTATTCTACCCTATTCCTTCTTTTTTTTCCTGTTTTCTTTTTTTCTAAATATGTTTATATAAGACTATCAAAAGTTTACTAGTTCTGTAGAGGTAGCTGTGGTGTTCTATGAACCATAAACTTGTTAGCTTTTTGGAGGAAATCTGCAATGTAATGTAGCTGTAAGTAATGATGTTCCATTGAGTTTGTATCTTTAACTTGAAGACAAGTTGTTTGATAACGCAACTAAATAACGAAAGAACACATCATGGCAAGATAGTGGTGGGAAAGTTCTTGCAGCAGGAATTTTGAGGATGAGATTATTAAATAAAGGACCTAAAGGTAAACTTTACCATACAACCCTGCATTCTACATCTTATTTAAATGTTTTGAAATTATAGTTATTTTGGAAACATCTATGGTAATCTTTTCCTTGCCTGTCTACATACAAAGTCATTTGTCTGAAACCTGGAATTTAAGTTTATGTACAGAAGTTAGAAATTATTCTTAACATAGAAGGTTGGGAGTTCTGTTCCTAATGGTTTGAAGAATGCTTTTTCAGGAAGAGATCAGTTACAGTTGCACAGTATGTCTACAAGCTTCCTATTGAGTGGGCGCTTGAATATTTGTAGGGTGGGAGAAGAAATCGAACAGCTTGTCAGAAAGAATGATTTTAGTTGTCTTTGTTTTGCCAAAGCAAATATGATAGTACTTTGGGTTGCTATTACTTCTGGCAGAGGTGGATTAATGGGCAGGCTGTAAATGAGACTGACATCATAGAAAGAGCTTGTCATGCCTACACCGTATGTGTTTCAAGAGACTGATGTGGATAAATACGTCAGCAAATCTAAAAATCTGAAACGCTTGTGATAGGCAGCTGGAAATGGAAAGAGATGACCTCTCCTCCCTACCATCTAACACTTAAGGAATGGGAACAAAAGGTCGAAAGGCCAGAGCAGAGGTCTCGCTGTGCCTCGGTTGTGGCCTATGGTTTGTTTTAGTGTTACAGTTTTTGGAAAATGTAGTTGGCTTCCTAAATCGCTCTCTTTGTGTAGGCAAGGCCTTGCAATGCTATGTAGGTTTCCTAAAGCGTTCACAGAGCCTCTTCAAGGGTGACAGTTATTTAATGTGACCATATAAAACACAATTTATCATGATTTTTTCTTTTTTTTTTTTTTGTTAGCTCTGTAGAGGCTCTGACAGAAGGCATTTCTAAAGTGCCTTTGTATGCTTTCCGAATGGCATTAAAAATGTTGTGGGTCATGTGTCGCAATTTGTCTGCTTAAAATTACCTGACAGAAGTAATGATAATACCTTAGCTGAAACAGTTCTCTGAGCCTCTGGTGGTGAGAGAAGAATGCCTGAAATACTCCCAGGATTTCCAGCGTGCCTCCCTGTGTGCAAGAATTCCTGTCACGTACAAGGGTGTCAGAGGTGTGTGTTCAAGGGGGGGGAAAAGGGACTGAATGACTTCCTTAGCAGGTGCTTGCTTGTGCAGGATGGAGTTTAGCAAGCTAGATTTAATTTTAATTCTGTTAGTAGGTCTGATGCTGGCTCTGCACTGCACCGATAGCTCTCTTAAAGCATTACATGAAGTTTCATGAATTGAGACAGACTTTAAAACAGGATGCAGACACTCTGCTTAGATACTGAGCCTAGGGGAGTACGTTGCATCTGTCGGCATTCATTTCAAGTGGTGTTTTCTGTAGTTACTCTGTGGTGTGAATGTTTCCTCTAAACTTTATTTAGAGAAATTGGTATGCATTCTCTGCAGTAAATAATTTTAAAATGTTCTGCAGAAATACATTTAGGACTGCTTGCAGTTTTTTGTCTCCTTGTGCTGAAGTCACTTTAAATCCATCATCCCAGCCTATAGAGTCGTCAGGCAGAAATCTTACTGTGAAGGTAGATGAGTTGTTGCTGCATCAGTTTTGCTTAAGCGTACTGAAGATGGCCATATAATAACATGTAGTAATGAAACCTGTTGGAATTTTAGAGGAGCATTTAGTCTCTTTGATCTTGCTAACGAGCAATGATTCAAGTGCTACAGATTGTAAAGGATCTGGTGTCGCCAGCAAGACGAAGAACAGATGCTGCTAAGAAAGGTAAGAGCAGCACTGGGATATATTCAGTGTTCTGAGTAATTTACTGTAAATCAGAAATATTTTGGAGTTTGGTTGTAGTTAAATTAAGTGTGTACTTGATACTTAGAAATGTTCTTTGTTGTGGCATGTACAGCTTCCATACTTTGCCTTTGAACTATATTAAGCCTAATTATTATCGTATTGCAACTGCAGCTTTCCCGACGAGAATCCTGGTGACGTTTATTATGCTGAAGATGGAGTTTGTCAGCATTTGTAACTGCTACTGTTCTACAGATCTTTTCCTTATTTTTCTGTGGTAAAAATGTTTTTCTTGTCCAGATAGCTCAGGTTGTGAAAATAGCAACTGTATTCTGTGGAATCCCATTAGAATAGTTTTTAGAGTCTTAATATTCTAAATGAGAATAAGAGCAAAAATAGGCTGCTTTAGTGCTTATGGAAATGAGAGAGACTGAAAGTACACAGCTGCACTGCTGTTTAGGTTTTACAATTAGATTATTTCTAGATTACAACTAACTTCAAAATCCGAAATGGCTCTTGCAAGCGTATAAAACATTACTTGAAATACTCAATTATTGTTTGAAATTAATTGATGTTAAATGCTTTTCTTGTTCTCTTCAATGCGTTGAATGTTTGTTGGTTTTTCTTTGCTAAAGTAGTGCCATCCTTTGTGGTATCTTGCATACTTATCTAATTAGGAACTGATTAAACATTTTTTTCATCTTCACTTTTGCATCTTAATTATTTGCAGTTACTGAATATATGGTTTGTAGAGGAACTAAATAATTTGTAGAGATGTCTTTAAAATTGCGTTCCTTGCTTTGTAGAATTAATTTTCTAGAACCACTTTATTTTGTATTGAATAGGTAATGAATAATTTAGGATCTACAGCATCTGTGTCTGCCTGTTACTATATCATTGTTCTGTTCTGCCCTTACACGTAATGTGTGGCTGTAGGCCAGTACCTTTATTTTAAGTCACTCATCTAATAACATCAGGCTGCTGTAATTCTGATGAATTACTTAATGAAATGACTCTCTAAGAAAACAAAATTAGTAAAGGTAGAACCGGGCTCTGCTATTATATTATCCTTTTATTCTGTAGAGGAAAAAAACCCCCAATGTGCATTTCATAAACCCAAGCTTCCTAATTACTTCTTTAGATTTTACAGTAATTGATTGAACATCCCACCCAACAGTTATAATTTCATCAGAGTGAGTTACTTGATTTCTGTTCACTGTTGTTTTTTTTGATTTGTGTACTTACACTCCAGTAGTCATAGAGTAGAATGAAGGGGACGGGAATTCTACTTGGCTGTTCTGTGTGTAGCTAGCTAGTCAGGCTTGGTTTTTATGGAAGTAGTGTAAGAACAGGTTTAAAAAGATAATAATAAAAAAAAAGATATATATATATAGGAACAGATTCAGTGGAATTGGAAGGGAAAGCCTTGAAAAACATAAGGAAATGCTCATTTTCTCAGTTCTAAAGCTTTGAGGGTTTTTTTCTCTCCGTTTGTTTTACTCTCTTGTTAAAAGACAGTAATTTGGGGTCATTGTTTGGGTGGTATTCTCAAGCTGCTAGTAACTGAGCTAATTAGATGTTAGCTCTTACAGAACTTGGTAGTACGTTTTGACAAGCAATATTAAGACCTTAATATTAAAAAAAATTCAAACATTTTGAAGAAAACATTTACAAAAGATGCAAAATGCTGACAGACTTCTGTGATAAATACAGCAATTTGAGTAGGCATTAGGGTCTTTTTTTTTCTTTTTCACAGCATGCAACATTAGGCATCTGGTGTATGTGAAGGACTGTATTCTACAGAAATGACTCATTCTCATTATTGTTTTCAGTAAATGGAAAAATGTATTTGTAAAGGAAGAGTTGCTAGGAAGCCCAATGTGAGGTGAATTCATTGAGACATGAGGGATGATATGTGAAGTGTTTACCAACGGGCTTTCAAATTGGTGTTGGTAAATGGTAAAGGTTTCTAATCCCGCTCCTCAGGTGCATCTTCTTCTTCCACTTAAAAAAGAGTGTTTATCATTAGAATAGGATTTATTGCATAGAAGTCTGAAATTCATTGTTTTCAACTTGTGTGGAAATTTTCTGTAAAATAGCTGTCCCTTGTGAAAAATAAGAACTCAAGAAACTGAAATTGAAAATAACTGAGCAGATAATTCAGAAGGGTAGCTGCACGTGGGGAGTGGAGGAAGAGCGTAGCCTTTGGTAGGGGCCTAACTTGCACTCAGGAGACAAATGTTACAAAGGAGTATAATGTATTAATTGCATATCTCATGTGTTGTATCTAGTTTAAAACTTTTCTTCTTTAAGGTTGAATGAACGTCCTATTTATAAAAATAGTTATACTGTTAGTACACAAGATTGTGGGGGAAAGGATTCCTCTGGGCTTCAATTTTCATTTATTTTCAGGCCGAGACCTAGAAACACAGTTACTAGCCAAGGGATTGTCTTTTTGCATCCATGGTTCAACAGAAGCTTGTTATAAAGCCTATGATAAGCATAGCTACTCTGGAGGAGAAAATTCAGTCCCTGCAGAAGAAATTCCTGCAGAATGTTGTTTAAAAGAAACCCATTATTAACACTTCATGGGTTGAGATGTGAATTTAATGGGATAGTTGAACAGCCTGCCAAAGTTGCTGAGTCTAATTGATTTTTTTTTTTTTTACAGGCCAGATTTTNTCCAATTGCAGTGAAAGCTGAGTGTGTAGAGGTTTTTGTTTGTGTTTTGCAGTTTTAGTTTTTTGGGGAAAACCCAGACTCTTACCATAATTAGATAGCATCAGGCCAGTTGAAGGAAAAAAAATGCCTCTAATCCATTTATTGTCAAAGGGCTTACACTTTACATGCTCAATAATTTTGAAGGTGAAGTTGTNTAAGAACTCAAGAAACTGAAATTGAAAATAACTGAGCAGATAATTCAGAAGGGTAGCTGCACGTGGGGAGTGGAGGAAGAGCGTAGCCTTTGGTAGGGGCCTAACTTGCACTCAGGAGACAAATGTTACAAAGGAGTATAATGTATTAATTGCATATCTCATGTGTTGTATCTAGTTTAAAACTTTTCTTCTTTAAGGTTGAATGAACGTCCTATTTATAAAAATAGTTATACTGTTAGTACACAAGATTGTGGGGGAAAGGATTCCTCTGGGCTTCAATTTTCATTTATTTTCAGGCCGAGACCTAGAAACACAGTTACTAGCCAAGGGATTGTCTTTTTGCATCCATGGTTCAACAGAAGCTTGTTATAAAGCCTATGATAAGCATAGCTACTCTGGAGGAGAAAATTCAGTCCCTGCAGAAGAAATTCCTGCAGAATGTTGTTTAAAAGAAACCCATTATTAACACTTCATGGGTTGAGATGTGAATTTAATGGGATAGTTGAACAGCCTGCCAAAGTTGCTGAGTCTAATTGATTTTTTTTTTTTACAGGCCAGATTTTGTTTTCATTGTGGCCATGACCTATGCCACTAGTTAAATTAAATTTCATTTTCTGTATCATGAGTGTGATAAATAGATGGTTTACAAATACAAGACTAAATCTTGCAAATGGTTAGGCAATGTATGAGTATCCACCTTGTCTTGCAGTTGCAAGTCCTGTGGTTATGGTTTTGTCTTTAGTCTTTGACTGTTGAGATTGACATCAGAAAATCCTTCAGTAGGCCTCTTATGTTCTTGCTTAGTGATACATGCAATGAGCTAAAGAGTAAGTTTTGGTTTATAATGTCTTTATAATGTCTCACATTTCCACNAAAGTCTGTCTTTGGATAAAGTCCTATATCGTGCCAGTATAAAATTCTCCTGATAAGCATTTGAATTCAAAGCCAAACATTTCACAAGATCTGAAACCTTTCTGAATTTTAAAAAATAATTAAAACGTGACTTCTCCTAGAGAAATCCATGTACAGTATAAATCTATTAATTATTTTCTTTTTTCCGTTGCTGAAACCCTGGTTGAAATCCAAGTTGTTTAAAGTTATTACACAAATATTCATGTTTACTTCTTTCCTCCCTCCTTCCTTTTACAGATGGCCGTAGCAGAACTTAATTGGCAACATTACCTTGATGTTAGGATATAAAAAGAGACGTTGTATTAAAATACTTCTAGCAGATGGGACAACTAAATCGAAATCATAGAATTAAAAGGCATGCAGTGTTTTAGTGTAAGATATAGAAACCCAAGAGGAAACTTTGGTTTGAGTTTTTTTTTTTTTTATGGATTGCAAGAGGAGATGTATGTTTGGTCACTCCTGTATTCGGGCTGTAAGCCAAAGATAATGCTCATCAGGAATCCCCTGTATTTCTTTAGGCAGTGTATCTTATCGCAGCCTGTGAGGTTTCAGACAAAGCTTATGGATATCTTCAGTTTCAAAGATAATTTTCATTCTGGAAATGTGGGCCTAGGAGATATGTAAACGTTGGACCAGACAAGGATAATCATGTTTAAGTGTGCCAGTAATAGCTCACACTTCGGAAGTTACTGCCTGAATTCACTTGCAGATGGTAGAACCTTATATTTCAGACTTAGACTTGGCAAGAAATCTGCCGTCTTTTTTTGGATTATTTGTTTTGGAATGGACTAAGTTGATTAGTTGCAAGATGGAGAAAATAAAAGAAAGGTCCCACATCAAGTAGCTACGGTATTTTCCTGTTACCTTTGATAGTAGAGGAAAGGTATAATCAAATTAATTCCCTCAAGGCAACTGGTGAAACAGCAGAAGCTCTCTTCATAATCTCTTGATTTTTCTATTTGTTATAACATCTTCTCACAGGAGGCTGAGCATTTTGTCTCTTATGGGAGGTTTCAGGATTACCTGAATCTCTTTTGTAACTTCCTGCTTTCCTTCAGAAAGAATTACATACTTTTTCCTTTCTATTTCTTAGGATTTTTTTTACATTTAGTATTTTATTCTTAAGTGACTTTTGTTTTATATATGTGAGAAGCCATTTTTCACTCTTTCTAATTTATTTATTTATTTATTTTTTACTTTGTAGTGTCTGCTTGTAGGAATTTGCTCCACTTTTAAACACTCTGCAATGAACACTGTGTAGGAAATGTCTATTTACAATAAAAGTCTTAGGACTTCTTGATTTTTCTCCCTGGACTCTCTTAAGAGCCGAGCTCTGTGTTACTGCAGTTTGCTTTGAAGTAAGGTTCCACAAGCATGCACGTGAGCTAATTGAATGTATCCTAAAGCTTAAAAATTCTTGAGCAATTTCTGTCCTTGACCATCATTGACCAGCGTCTCGTTTGTGCTAAGTTTGCTTCAATTTTTCAAGTCTTTATCACACATCATAGCCCAGTGTGCATCTTCTGTCATCTAGATGGAAGGAAGAAAAACAGAAGCTCCTGATTCCTTTTCAGTCACAGGAGAATCTCATGTTCTTTTTGCTGAGCTCTGAATTAGTCCCACAAAGGGTTGTTGTAGACAAGAACTGTCATGATAATTTGATTGAGCAAGTGACATTATAAAAGCATATGCATGATTTCTGATGCAAACCAACATGATGATGATTATTTTTCTGAAGAAAGCTCTCCTACCTCCCTCCTACTCCTGAGCCAGAACCAAAATATTGAACAAATCAGTATTGCTTAGGTTTCTTCAGGAGTATTAAAAAAAAAAAACAAAACAACAAAAAACCCCCCAAAAAACCAAAAAAACAAACCACTGGCTTTTTGCCTGTATCTCTTTGGTGCCAACTTCCTATATCAGTAGTTTTTTCCCGTGGTCTTGATCTTGCACCTTTCTTCACAGGCTAATCATCTGTTATCTTCCAAGGAAACTGAACACACACACAAGGAACGCAGCAGGACTGGATAACTTCCGGAGACTTTAAAAAAAAAAAAAGAAAAAAAAAAAGTTGTTAATGAAACCCAAATGGCGTTCTCATAAAGTGGGTAGTTGGAGATGTCTTGTTCTCACATTTAAGAAAAAAAACCCCATGAAATGAAATTCAGCTTTTTGTTTTTCTCCCTCCTAGGGCTGCTTCAAGAATTCTCCTAGTTTGCGTGATTGTTATACATAGAGTTTTTCTCAATCTTTTCTTTGAAAAAACAATCGTGCCTCATACCCTGCAGTGCCTTCTGATTGACAAAAACATTATTTAAAGGTATTTTAGGTTGAAAGAACCCTAAGAAAAACTTCAGCTTCCTTGGACTGTATCTAGGAGGTAAAAAAATACATCTTTTCATTCAAGTGTTCTTAGAAAAGCTGATGTGAAAAATCAGTATATTTAAAGGGCAGATGAGATTGTGATAATCTAGTGTGACCTCTTGCTTGAAGGCTGACTGTTACTATAGCAGAGCCTCCGTACAACCAGTGTTACTACAGTTCATGTGACCATGAATGAAAGTTAGGTATTCATGGGTATTTTATTTTTGAAGGAACACTCTTATATTCCAGGTTGGATATTTTATCTCAGAAACGCTGCACAGAAGTAAAAGTTTCCTAGACCTGTATACCTGTTCTCGAATTACTTTTGATTTTTAGAGGTAGAATGGACATGGGAGAAGAGCTATCTTTTTCTCACGAGGCCAGAATGTGGATGAACAGTACATTTTATTTATTAATTAAAATAAAAATGAACTTGGCAAGTTGTTCATTGAGCTGCCAAGTCTGACAGCAGGGAGTTAGATTTTTTTTTTTTTTTCTGTCATTAAATATGAAATTCTGCCCACAACAGTAAAAATAATTGATTGTATTCTGCAGCTCATCAGTACATATATATACAGCTTCAATTCATTATTTACTGTGGCTAAGTTTCTACTAATGTGACAAAATTTAATTGTATTTCAACAGGCTCTACTGACATTCTATTCGTATTAAAGTTAGACCTTTCGGCTGTGGTTTCACAGACAATTAATGCTAGCGTAAATGACTCCTGAGATACACTCCTGCCTTGCTTCTGCTGCTCATCTTGTTTCCTCTTCCCAATTCAAATCCCTTCACAAGTATTTGTACAGCCATATAGTGATTTGAATTGGGAAGCTGATCTGAATTAAACTATTCTTTCTTGTTGAGCTGGTTTTAATCTTGATCAGTTTAACCAGTCCAGTTGGTGATGCAGGTTCACAAATGTGCATGCCAGCTCAAAGTGATGTGAGTAAATACACGGGGGTGGTTCTTCTTCAGTGGTGATGCTGGCTGAATGCTGAAGTGCTGCTGAGACTTGCTACTGCATGAGTATGAGGAATTCCACCTCAGGATGATACAAACACAAGCAAGTAATAATACAGTTGGTTCATTGAACAACTGGACACGCAGTGACTAATCTAGAGGATTTTTACCTAAAATACCCCATTTCTGTGGCTGGCATTCACTATCACTTTCCCATGAAAGTTATTACTATTCATATACAGACATTATGGCTTTTCTGTTGCATTTCTTATCCTGACAATTTATTGCTTTTTTTTGCTTTATTTTAAAAAAAATGCTTAAAATATATAATTCTTCACATTTGTGTGATGCCAGATGTAGTGATTAAGAAAGGTTGCAGTGCTGCTTAGCCATATGTAGTTGTTAATGACTGACTTCAGTGTCTGTTTATTTGGCCTTTGATTATTAAGTAGGTAGCATCATTTAACAAAGTACTTAGATGTTGTATCTTGGGAATTGATCTATGGTTTAAAAAATTAATACAGACAGCTTGAATTTGATTTAGTTATAGAGGAACTACAGAAAAATGAAGTACTACTTGTTCTTTCTTTATGCAATAATATTAGTCAACTGAAATGTGCTAATTGACAAGAAGGAAAGCATAACGAGGATAACTGATCTCCAGCTTTGTACCATGAATTGTTATTCCAATATGTGTTGGTTTTTTTTGGATGCGGGGGGAAGTGGTAAACCCATGAATCGTCAACTGTAATATTCTCAATAATCCTGAAATAGAACTTTAGGTTTGTTAATTGCAGCATATGGGAAATGTGGTAGCTTAACATAAAATATTCCTGTAAAAAAAGTAGGATTGAAAAAGAATGAAGAGTAAGGAACGGTGAGGTAATGTAATGAGGAAATCCAAAACAGGTTCTCAGTGACGTATCTGCTAGGTGGGACAGAAACTAAGTTTGGTATAAATCAGCACAGCTGTGTTGGCATCAGTGATGCTGATCTGACTTGCTCTGTGTGTGGCTTTTCTTTTTAAAAAACCAGCAACCCCCAACATCCACAATAAAAAAAAAAATCCAAGAAAAACCCCTATTGTTTCTTTAGAGGTGTGTGTGTTTTTGTACATAGCTACAGAGTTCACAATTCTTGTCCTGTAGATGAAAGAGCATGTTTAAAAAAATATACAAGCAAGGAGTTGGGTTTGTGTGTGTGTTGGGGTATTTGTGGTTTTTTTTTTTGTTTGTTTGTTTGGTTTTTTTTTTTTGGTGTTTTGTTTTGTTGTTGTTGTGTTCACTTGCTGGAATTGCTGCTGTGGTTGTTTTCAGTCCATCCAAGGATAGTCAATGGTAAAGTAACGGTGAGCTGCAAATCCTGGGCTGGTTTCACTGACGTTGCAGGAGTCTAAACAAGCCTCTCTTCTTCAGCTAATGTTAAAAATCTCAAATATAAGTATGGCTCTGGTTAAATTTTTTTATTGACACAAAATAGTAAAAAATGGAAGCAAGCAACATGTGAGCTAGAAAGACTGCGTGATGGTATATGGTTGCAAGTTGTTGTTTATCCTCTTCTGGTAATAAGCAGTCTTGTGGTTGTAAATGTTGTGGGAGATGCGATGCACCTGTGTGGCCTCCAAAGCTTTGCACAATTCAAGTTCATTGGTTTGGTCCTTGCTACTGGCTCAGTAGAAACATGAGAAATGAAGCCTCATATTGAATCTCTTTTTAAATCTTCTGGTATTGAGGATCACTTTAATCTTTACCTGTCACAGTATGTGGATGGATGCTGTTAAATCTATCTGGATGTCTTGGTTTGTGTAAAGCATGGGACCATTGCTGGCCTGGAGCAGCAGTACTTGCGCAAACTCGCCCTTGTGATTTCACCACAGCAGAGGGAACCTGGCAGCTGGTGGAAAAAACAACTGAAAACAAGGTGGTTTTACTGGGTTTCTTGAAAGAAGAGGACAGCTGTGTGTGGGGAGTTAGGGATTCATTCAACTGTTTGCTTAATGTTTCAGACGGTTAATGGGTTACATAGTTTTGAGCTTGAGCTGGTAGGCTGAATATATTTGGATTTTGGTTTCAATGATACTGCAGCTGAGACAAGGATTCTGTTTTGCCTGAGGCATTTGTCCAATGTGTTTGGCATGGAGATGAGATCTCAAGCCTGTATCTGAACATGGCAGAAAGGCATTTGTGTCCTGTACCTTTCCTTCTGTAGCTGCTTTTATACTTCTATCATGATGTAAGTTTTACGTTTAAGCCCAGACATTTTAGTTTTCGATTTGGAGACTTGAGAAAAGGCTGGGAAGCTCTACATGAGGGATCTAGAAAAACAAACCTCATTCTCTCTTTTGCATTTTCATAGTTCAGGTGAGCATATTTTTCTGACCTTCATAAGATCATGGCAATGGTGCACATGCTGTTTTCAAGTATGTACAACTTTTGTTGTCTTGTGGGGTCTCAAAGTGTAATGTAGACATTATTTGTCACCATGAAGCATGTTTTTTTCCTTAAAGAAATACTTGTGCTGTTGAAATGTGCCTCTTTTTTTTTGCCTTAAATTGTTGAGTTTCCAGTATTTTATCCTCATGCTTATGAAATTTGGAATCTAATGTTAAATATGAATGCTAGTATCCATGTTTATTAGCTGAACCTTGCACAGAATTTAATTTGTTAAATTGCAGTGGATAGGAATAAGCAACAGTGCAGAGACAGATGCTAATACATTTGCCTCTTTGGTTTTAATAACTTTAAATGGGGTGAATATTTCAAAATGACAGGGTCTCAGCTGGACATTTTCTACAACAGATAGATAATTATAGCACTCAGGTGGCTTTGATGGCGGTTTGGTGTATATTGACAGTTCACAACTTTCCTGGACATCTTATCTGGTTTCTCCAAAGTATTTTTATGTCCTGTTGAGCTTCTAGATCTTCTGGTATAGCTTGTAAGCAAAATGTCCAGACTTCTCAAATCAGATAACATATCCAATTTTGGTAGTTAGTCATGTCTAACAGCAAATAAAAATATTGGTTTCTCAGTGGAATAGGTTCCCCTGTTTTGTCCTTTTTGTTGCAAGTCCAGGCAGCTGCTTCCATAAGAAATTATCTGTCAGCATTAGTATTAAACTATCCATAAAAATGTTAATTTGAACTGAATTTCCAGATCAAACAGAAAACTTAATTAATGTCAGTTAATTAAATTCTTGGTGGAAATGAGAAAATAAGTACACAGATGCCCAAGACTGCTGCTGTCTCTTTGCTAATAAAGCAGCTAACAAAGCATTTTCTAGCTGTACCTGGAGGGGGCAGGTCCTGGGTGGGAATTATTTCCTGGAGGAACAAACCCTACTACCTTCTGCATCATGTCCCAAGTGACATAGGTTTCTCTTTCCTACTGTTATCTTCCTTAACATTATTACATGGCAACATAAACAAATAAAAGAAAATAGACATGAAGACACTTGATTGCACACACTCCTCTCCAGGAGAAGAACGTGACACCTGTATCAGGTGTCACAGTTGTTAAGTTACGGTCACTTAACTCTTCACCGCAGGTCGCTGTGATGAGCGCAATATAAATCTGGGAACCTGCCAGCTACCAGGGCTCAGTGTGCTCACGTGGGCTGTGTTGTAAAATCAATCTGGGATCACTGACCGCAGCCCTTGTGAGCAGATTCTGTCCATATGGAGAAGCTCATTGATAATCAGTTTGTAGTCTTCTTTTGATACTCTTATTTGCCAGATATCACTGCAGTACTGCTGCTGGATTGCAGGTATTTGCTGCTGCCACTTGGAAATGGCTCGAGTGCATACTTGATGTGGAATTTGCAGTTTGAGGAATAAATCTACAAGAGTTGTTTGAAGAGCCATATAGGATTTAATTGTGTGTTAAGTCTCAGAGTGTTCAGAAGACTTTTAGAGTTTTGTAGCTTTTAAGCCAGGTACAATCCACTTGTTCTTGGGGAGTGAAAATTGTGCGCAGTAGTTGATACTTCTCCCTCCTTTCCCACTGTGTGTGTGTGTTTAAATTTTTTTTTTTTTTTTTTAAACATAACAGTTCTTTCTATGGCACTGTTGTGCTTCCAGAATGGCACATTACCACAATACAGATGCTCCATTCCTATGGCACATTAGCAGGTGGTCTTTATGTGGTCACTGTCTAATGCAAATATTAATGAAATATAAGTGGGATGGTAGGAAAAGAAATCTCTTTATTTCCCTTTGTTTTAGTTCTTCACTGAAAAATAGGTGTCTATTTAAGAATATAAAATTCAAATGTTTTCTTCTTAGCATTCATGCCAGTGATATAAGTGACATCTGCGTCTTCCTCTCCTTGCACCAAAGCAAGCACCAGTTACATCTGAAGGTGAAGAGTTCAAAATGTAATCTTTCTGTTCATTAGTTCTCCAAAAGCAAGTGGCAGAGGCCTGTAAGCCATGGGTTAATCAAGTTGCACAAAACTTTCTGCATTTATTTACTGGCAAATATTTTTATTCTCTGGAAACTGAAGGGGAAAATGGTTTTTCTTTTCCTTGTTTTTCAAATGAGACAACTCTCCAAAGAAAAGTGTATCTAATGTACCAGGCAAGATTAATACGTAAGCGTTTGGGTGGTTGGAGGGAGAGAGCCTGACTGCAAATGGGCAAGTTTCACCATGTCTGGTAGTCTACAGTATGTGCTAGATTTAAAACAAACAAACAAAAAACCCCAAAAACCACCACCACCACCAAAAAAAAACCCCAAAAACCAAACAAAAAACCCCAAACCAACCCCAAACCTGAAAAACGTGACTGAAGGCCACTCTTTTCCATGTCATTTTTATCTCCCATTTGTCAGGAGTGTTTTCCAGAGGTTAAGGCTAAGTTTCAGGCTTGTTTTTAGAAATATATCCTTGAAAATTTTGATTTTAATAATTTTCGTTCACTGATTCCTGTCACAAGAATGGAAGTGTAGCTTTTGTTGTTAAACCTAATTTTTGAGTGGGAAATAGCAGTAGGCTGAAGGAAATAGTTACAGTACAGTGCATGGCTCTCAACTGCAATGTGAGAAGCTGTCTTGTTCTGAGACTTCCTCTTTCCGATTGAAAAGGAAGTGCTCTTTGTACTAATGAAGGGACTTTGGTAACATGAATATGCTGTGATCTTTCATAGAGAAATATTTTCTGTTTCATTTAAAGTCACATTGCTTGGATTAGTGGAACAATTCTTCATCATTTTCAAGTCTTGGGTGTTTTTGGGATGCTTCCAGGGCTCCCCAGTGTGTGATATACTGCTGATTGCAGGCGTTGCACTTTGCTGTGTGATGGATAAATGGCTGCACCGGTGCTCAGTGTCCTAATTTTTCTCCTTCTAAAAAGCAAAAAAAACCCTGAGTAATCCTTCCCTTTTTCTGATGACAGCTGTACATTGAAAAGACTTTAACATGTTTTGAAAAATGTCCTCATCTATGCTGCAGCTGCATCAAGTCCTGGAGCCACCATGTCTCATCACTGAGTAAAAGAAAACGTTGTGTTTGCAGACTATTGTGTGGAGCACATGTTACACAAATCAAAGATACGTAGATCAATAAAAATCTTTTTGTCAATTCTGTGCTGTGAATTAGTACCATAGTTAAGTTTTAAAATATGTGGGGTGAATACTAATTTGGAGCTTGCCAAATCTGATGATGAAAAATAAAAAAGCTACACAGCCTCCAATGCCCATTACTATTTAGTTTATAGGCGTTAGAATGACCTTCTAAACTGTGCAGTGATTAATTGCCTATTTTACATAATGTATAAAGCTTCACAGAAGAGTATTCACAGTGATGGAACATGTATTAAAAATCATTGTCTGCTACCTAGTTAGAATGTAAAGCCATTCTATAAATAGCGCAGATAGGCTGTAAAGGGGAAAAATGAGCAAATATGCTGAGGCAAGTGAAAGGATAACTGGTTGTGCTGGGGCCTGTGCTGTGTATTTAATGTAACAGCAGCCTATAAGACTGTGTCCGTGTTAGCAAGTAGTGTGGCACTGGAGTAATAGCTCTAGAGAGGAAAATTGAGGGTCCAGCATCCCTCTGTGTTTCAGCAAGTTTGTCAGGCTAGATCAAACGTTAGCCTTATTCTTTGGGCAGAACGTAATTTAGGAATGCATCTCACAGATAGTTTAATCTGGAAGGAATCCAGTTTTGCATACTTCCGTGTTGCTTCCCAGTGCAAACTGAAAAACAGTACATAGAAGTGATCTGGAGATTTGCTCCCAAAGCACTCTTCCAATCTAAACTAAAATACTATTTATGGAATTGCGTGGAACCCTTGATTTATGATCTTGACATTGGATAGAATATCTTAATGAGGTTTTTGAGGAATAAGTGGAAGTTCTAGTAGGGTTAATATTTCAGAGATGGAAAGAGGATCAAGAGATTGTGCATTAATGTATTGAAGATAGACATTTATGACTTGTGTTTGTATATGCTCTGCCTCTCAAGATTAAGTGCTAAATTGCCGTGAAAGTTTCTAGTTGACCACTGTATTGGGCATACATGGCAAGGTTTCGGTAGCAGGGGCTGCAGAGGTGGCCTATGTGAGAAGAGGCCAGGGGCTGCCCTCCATGTTACACACAGCTGTTTCCAGCTCAGTCCAAAATGGACCCAGCATTGGACAACGCTGAGCCCATCAGTGAAGCTGGTAACACCTCTGTAATAAGGTATTTAAGAAAGGATAAAAACCACAGTTGCAGCAGTTGAGAGGGTGAGAAAAATGTGTGGGAATCAACTGTGCAGACACCAAATCAGTGGAGAAGGAAGGGCAGGAGATACTCCAGGCACAGGAGCAGAGATTCCCCTGCAACCCGTGGGGAAGACCATGGTGAGGTAGGCTGTCCCCCTGCAGCCCATGGAGGACTATGGTGAAGTAGTTATCTACCTGCCGCCTGTGGAGAGCCCATGGAGCTCCTGGCAGGAGCTATGGCCTCTGGAGAGGAGCCCACACAGGAGCAGGTTTCCTGGCAGGAACAGCAGCTCGCAGGAAGGACTCTGTGCTGTGGGAGGGACCTTATGCTGGAGCTGGGGAAGAGTGTGAGGAGGAAGGACCAGCAAAGACAGTATTATGGACTGACTGCAACCCTCATTCTCCATCCCCTTGTGCTGCTCAGAGTGGGGAGGAGATAGAAGAATTGGGACCGAAGTTGAGCCTGGGAAGAAGACTTTGTTTCTTACTATCCTACTCTATTTTTAATTGCCAATAAATTAATTTCCCCAAGACAAGTCTGTTTTGTTCATGGGGCTAATTGATAAGTGATCTCCCTGTCTATCTCAACCCATGAGTTTTTTCATCTTATCCTGTTGAGTAGGGGGAGTGAGAGCAGCTTGGTGCCAACTAAGGGTCAACCCACTACAGCCATGCTGAGAATGTGGACAAACTTAAACTTTGCCAATATTGTCTCCAGTCCAAATTTCCTTAAACTGCCAGTGATGGTAGATGAGCTAATTCAGCAGTTTTGTTTTTCTTGTTGTGGATTACAGTGCGCTCACATGATCCTGTTTACCAGCACAGCCCCGTGCAGTAACTTCCAGCAGAGCTGAAGACAAAGAGCAGTGACATGTTCAACAAACGCAGTAAATTCAGGATGGGATGGCTGAATAATGTCTTCCTACATTTTCCTTTATGCTCTCTTAATGTACTGCTACATGTAATCTGTTCATGTTAAAAAATCAGCTTGTCCAAAAAAAGCCACCAAAACCCAAAAAACTCCACAACAACAAACCTTCTTAACACTTCCAACTACTGATCTGTAGTAATTTAGTTTTGAAACAATTTTTATTGGTATGTCAGTGGATTTTTTTTTTTTTAGCAATTTTCGGTAGTAAGTGTTAGAACTACTGAAGTTGTTATTGCCATTAGGAAAACTCAACAAATTGTCTCCTTGCATCCTAGCTACAGAAATGGCATGATATGTGAAGCTTTCAGAAGAGATAATCAAATTAGGATTAACGGGAATACACTTCAATGTGAGGTAGTTTTTGGGAGGGCAGATGGATGGGAGGACACAACATTTATTTGATGTATCTTAAACATTTCTGTTGCTGTGGAACTGTTATTTAATAGTGATTTCATTTGGGTTTTGTTTATTTGACTAAGCTGCCTTTCTTGATGATTTTGGATTCCTTTTTAATTTATAACAACTTTTCTGCAGTATTTTGTATGATCTTCCCCTCCCCAACCTATTTTTGCTTTCCTGCCTTTTATCTGTCCTGCAGCTTTCATCAATTGAGTTCATAGAGTTCTTACTAGCAGGAAAATAGTTGTTTACAATTAAAAACTAATGAAAAAAGAAAAGCTTTCAGTTTCAGATTTGAGAACAATTTATTTTCGTACAAAGATGTGACAAAATTGCTGTAACATGAAAACTATTTCAGTTGTTTTAATCTTTTGAATGATCTATTTCTTTTTTTTTTTCCTCCCCCAATTGAAACAACTGCAGATGAGTTTGTTTCCAAACCATTCTTCTTCATCCTGAGACAGATCTGAAAAGTCCTTCAGTTAAAAGTTGGTCTAAAACCTGTAGTCCCATGTGAAAGGCTGTACCTGTTTCGTGTTCTATTTATATGAACTTAGAAGCTTGAATTTAAAATACTGATGGCTAAATGATGTATGGGGAAGCTACCAGGTATGGGAGTAGTAATGGCATACCGATTGCACTGAGAAATAGTTACTTCTGAGGTCTAAGAATATGCAATTTGCCTTGAAGTGGCCACATAGCAATTGTATCGGGCAGTCAGACCATCGCAGTAGCTTATAAATATGGTAGCTCCCTATTTGTATGGTATCCTTCTTGATTAACTTAGAGCTTCTTAAAAGGTAGCTATAATGTTTTTAAAATGAAACTAATCTAGAGTCACCTTATTTTAATGTCCCTTTTGTGCTGATACGGTTGGTTGGTTGTTCCCCCTCCAGCTCTCAGCTGTGGGGGCTTTAGAGAATGGGTATGCGTTTTCTACCTGTTTATGAGGTTTTTGACATTCAGAAAGTTACTTATACTTCAGTAGACCCCTTTGCACTCACTTCTGGAACAACCTTTTGTGTCCTTTTTCTTCATCTTTCTAAGCCTGTGCAGTTGTTCTGCCTTTATATATTTCCGTGAATTGCCTCTATAAATAGTTTCCATGAATTTTTCTTAGGTTTTTGATTTTTATTTTTTTTTCCATTTCAGCACTGTTTGTGCACGGAGGGAGATATAAATTACCACTGATCTGATGTACAGGTGTGAAGGATGAAAACAGATGCAAGGCAGTGGAAAAATTGGTGCTCAAATCTGATGGAATTAGTTGTCTAACAAGATAGTAAAAACTTAGAGCAGGTCAATAATTTTTTCATTTAATTTAATTTTTGGATTGCTTACCTATAGTTTTGTGCATTAAAATATCTGTGATGCATAGTATAGTTTTAAAATCCCTTTCTATTGGCTTTAAGTCCCTTACCCTTTAGTGATGATGACCCCCCGCATGCTTTAATTTGACAGCTAATTATATTCTGGCAGTTTTGTACATCATCCTCTTAAAATGCCATTCCCTAAATAACACATCATGCTCCCCCTCTTCTGTATCCTCTTTTCACATTGTTCACATTCGTGCTTTTCATTAGGCATGACTTGTAAATCATCACTCTTCTGCTTTTCTAGTCTCAGAAGGTGTTATATTACCAGAAAGCAATTATCCAGGTCATTGCCTCTTTACAGTGTGTTGGGTGTCAGGGTACAGGTTGCAGCAGTGTCTTGAGCTAAGCCAGCGTGGTTAGGCTGTACTTCCATCAGCCCTGAAATTCTGGCTGCTGTGGCTATACGTGTTAAAGCCTTTGCTTGCATCCACAGCATCAAAATAGATTTGGACCAGAGAACAACAGTAGCTTTTCACTACGTTCCCACCAAAGGTTTCTGATTTAGTAAAGCCTCATTAGTTGGGTAATCCATGTATTTTGTCTTGTGTCTTCACTTAAACTCCTTGAAGATCCACCTGTTTATCTGAAAAAAATGTGATTTAGGTTGTGTTGGAGCGTGTGATTCAGTGAAATGCCATCTCAGCTCAATAGCACCTGAAGGAGAAAGGCTGTTTGTGATAGTGTTTTAATCAGAGAGAGAACTTCCCCCAGGATGTGCATCTGACTCATTTTTTTAGAAAAACCTGTCAACGATGCGTGTCTGAGATGGCTTGAATGTTACCCTGGGATTAAACAGCCTATTGTACCTCAGGTACAAAGTAATCTCTGATGCTTTTATTTTTCTACATTTTTATAGCACATTATCACAATAATATGAACTGTTGGTCCCAATTGTCAATTTTTAGGTTTGATGTACTCTTGAAAAACAGTGGGTGTTGGCAAATAAAGAATACGTGTGAGTAATTTTATGGTGTTCAGTAGTTTTTTTTCTATGCCAGGGAAGAAAGTGAGGTAGGGAAGGAGAAAAAAAAAGTGAGCAGAATTTCTAAACTAAGTATAGTAAAGTTGGTACTTGTGGCTAACACACACCAAAAGCTATTGTCTTTATTGTGGATTATATTAAAATAAATTTAAGTTGAAAATTCTCTCTCTCTTCTCCTAGCCTTGATGTAGGCTGAGTTCTGTGTAAATTCTTTCAAGAACTTGTTGTCATAATAAGAAGTTTGCTGTTAAATTATTCAATTTCAGAAGATACCCTAAAGCAGGAGAAACACTTGGTCATTTTCACTTGCACTCAGACTTATTTATGTGATGACAGATGACAACTGTACTTTTGCTGAGAGGGAAGAGTTGATCTAAGACTACTGCATTTTCATTAAATTTGAAGCTGCTGGAGTGATAACTCTTAATCCTTCCAAAATGCTGTAACTGACACAACATTTATGTTCAACCTCTTGATTTCCTATCCTATGGCTAGACCTTTCAGGAGTACCTTTGCAGAGATGATACCTTGGTTCCCTGCATTACAGCTCTTTGTTTCAAGGAGATACTTTAGCTTTGTCTATAGTAACATCAGAAGTGCAAAGTTGGAATTTTAATGTGTACTGAAGAAATGCCTTCTGTGGTGAGGTAAGAGGGAACCAAAATTCATAACCAAGGTGTATATATATATTTTTTTTTTTTCCCTTTGCAAGTTATTTTGAATTTAACTTTACTGATGAAAGTTTCAGGCTTGAACTTGTTGAGCTTTTGTGTGAAGTTGATGAATTTTAGAATGAGTATTGCGCCTCACAGGAAGGTTTTGTGTCTGATCACTGTGGCTACACCTGTAAATCAAAAAGAGGATTTCAAAGCCATTTAGGCATACCAAGTACTTTGACCAATAAGTTTTCTATCTGCAGCTGCTGGCTGTAGTTGGAGCTCAAAGATACCCTCTTGTGAAGAGCTGAGTTGTGTGTTGTTGATGTCTGGGTAACCAGTCAGCCCTGTCGTTCCTGCTCTGTCCAGGCTGCCCAAATGAGAACTTGAACCCTCGCCGAACTGGTGAATATCGTAGTTGTTTGTCTATCAGCCCACTGCAGACAGTGGGTGGATCTGTGCTTAAATCTCAACTCGTGCTTTGCTGAGTACAGACGTGCTGTTCCCCTTACTCTAATAGACAGGACAGCTTGTGGGTGCCCTTCTTTGGGAGGATTTTGCACTTAGTCTGTTTCTACCGGGTTACAGGATCCTTGTTTGCTGGATGCTGCTCCATGGTCTAAACAAAATCTTGACTCTTATTATGGATTTTGATTCTGTAAGGGATATGAAATTTGCAGAGGCTGAAAGCAATCTGTTTGGAATGAAATCCATAAAAGGCTTTATTTGTGTATTATCCTAAAGCTAGTCCTTGTAACTTGGAACAGGTGTTGCCAAAGTATTGCATCAGTATTCGGATTGGATGAACTAGACTTTCTTCTGTGTACTGAGTTCAGAAATGCTTTTTAGCTATTTAAGGTCATTTTCTGCTGAGATACGAGAGTCTATGACAAACAGTCAGATTTTTCTGGGTTTTTTTTGTTATTTCTAACAGAGCATAGTGGTAAAAAAGTGGATCTTCATTAATAGGTTTACTGCATCATTGACTTCAGCATTAACAGATAAATGGATTTTTTGCTTGATGCCTGTGCACAAGGCCTAGACTAGAATTAACCTCATGTTTGTCTTGTAACAGAAACTTCTTAAGGTCTTTGCAGCAGCTGCTTGTAGCTCTTCGCCTTGAATCAGTACTGAAATAAAAGTATTGATTTTGAGAGAAGTAGCTTTGAAAACTTGACGGTAGGTTTGTAAGTGTCATTAAGTACCTCACTGTTTGTAATCTTTCTATAAACCAGTAAAAAGAAACTATTAATGATATATCTGTTAGCATACTGATTACTAAATCATTGCTTCTGTGCAATGGCAGAATAAATTAATAATTGGCTTCTGAAGTGCACGCTGGATCCAAAGAATGAGCCAAATGGTACATCTCACGCTGATCTCCTACTTGAAATAGGAGATTTATAAACTCTATGGAGAATTCTGTTCTGATTAATCTGTGTTATCCTTTCAAATAAAATATTAAAGTAAAAGCCTTTTAATTTTTGTTTTGTGGTCCTATACTACAGCAGCTTTGTACTTGCCTCTCAGTGATGTGGAATCTCTTATCTCCCATCTCCCTGGCAGAGGTTGGGGAAAAACCCAGACTTTTTTGCCAGATTGTCCTAAGGTTTATGGATAGATTAAATCTAAGAACTAATTAGGTATTACATATAGCAAAAATTAATTGAAATAAAGGTGATGAATAGAATGTAACCAGACGGTTTATTTTACTATTAGAGTTCTGTGCATAAACAGCCACAAAGTTTGCAGGGTTAATTTTTTTTTTTCCTCTTTTTTTTTTCTTCTTTGTGTTGTTTTAACTAACTTCTGGAGTTGTTTTATATTAATAAATGTTTTAGCTGATGCATACTAAATGGATGCAATCAAATTTGTACTGGTATTGCTAAATACCTGATTTCAGTTTGGTGGGTATGCCATTGGGCTTCACTGCAGCTGCTCTGCTGTGGTTTCCCTTGGCTTGAGGCTGGGACCCAAAGAACCCAGGACAGCCTTTGAGGCCCTAATTCCTGTTTTGCATGGGAAATGCCATGGCTGTTTACTTGGTTTTGTTTACCAGTCATCAATCAGTGAAACTAAAAACAACAGAAGCTTCTTGTCTTCTAACTTCCTTTTTTTGTAACAAGGATGAAGAAACTGATAGCGATTTCTTCCCCAGTTTCTGCTGCTTCTCAACAAACTTGTTTACTCTTCATTTGGCTGGCTCTTATTCCTCCAGCCCTTCCTATAACCACTTTATAAACATAAAAATGTAGTGCTGCATGACATAATTTCGACTGTTCAGAGGGAATTTCCAGCTCCCCCCCCCATTTCATTTCAGTTTTTAATAAAGTGAATGACAGATACTGAAAAAGCTGAGCAATAAGCTACTTAAAAAGCAACTCTATGTCATGCTGTGTAGACATGACTGATATTCTAAGCAGGCATCTAAATTTGCCGTGATGTCTTTTTGTGAACTTAGTTAAACTTATCATAGTCACCAAGAGTAGGTTTGCTGTCATAAGAACTTCTCAGTGCCATTCAGGCTTTTCATAGGATTTACTTAGAGGATCCTATTTGTACTTAAGCTATTACTGCAGTTAAAATGTTTATCTGCTCAAAGATGAATAGTGAGACAGTCGCTGAAGAAAGCTATTCAGCTATGGTGAACAGAGCTGTAGCATGTAACTCTCAGTATTTTGTGTGAAGACAGTTTTAATATGTGAAGATTACAATTAAAGTTGAATACAGAGGGGTCTCACAGCTCCTGTGTAACTAGTACTGTGATCCCTGATGGTCCATTCAGTGTATGGTTATGGCAGGTGGAGGGACACCTTAGATCCACACCACACGGTGTGAATCACAACAGCCTGTCCAGGAGCCTATAGTAACTACTATAAGATGCCTTTGCTGGAATAAAGCAAGAAACGCTTTTTCATCCTGCCGGAACTTTTACAATATTTAAGACCTTATTTTCCTGTTTTGCATTGGGATGAAACTGAGCTTAAAACAGCAAAATAAATCCTGAGGTTTCCCTGTGCAGAGGCTGCGCCCAAATAGGCAGAGCACTCCCTCGACGTCTGGGAGACTTAAGGTGAAGTGTGGACAGAAGCTGAAGGCTGGCTTTCTCACCGGTTTGGGGAAGGACTAATCCCTGGGTACCTCATGATGTCTCTTCCAGGGGAAGGCAGGAAAAAAGCAAGTCTGAAGTATTTGTGTAGCTGGTAAGTAAAAGCTAGTACTATCAGTAACTGCTCGCCAGTTGCTTGTTTGCAAATGCTTCCTTTTCCGTATCGTGCAAGGTCCAACGAGGTTTCAGCAGCCTGGTTAACTGAGTAAGAACGTAGCATCAGCCATTAGGTAATAGCTTGTGGTCACCGGGCAGGTCGAGGGGAATTTCTTTTTCCCCATGATGCCGGTGAGGTTTTACTTCTACCACCTGGAGTTAGTGCTGGCATTTTTCTGAGCTGGCTTGGAGCTTTTTAGTCTTAGTAACTGGCTGAATAAGATCTACTACAAAAACAAGCCCTCCTTTTCTTCCTGTTTTAATCAGTTAAATTGGCTGTGTAATTAAATGATGAGTTGGACTGGGTGTATGTCAGAGTATTCAAAGATTGTCTGTGTGGAGGAACAAACCTTTTTATTTTAGCCAGTAAACTGATACAAACATAGATGAAACTTTTGTAACGAGAGAACTCTTGTAACTTCTTTAGCCCTGGAAAAGAAATGAAAGAGCTTCCTCAGAATTGAAGGGCCCCTTTCAAGAAGTTCTTCCAGAGTATACACAAGCATTGTTTTGGTGATGATTTAAGCTGGGAATAGACTTCACATTATTAACGCTGAATTTTAAAATATAATGATTGTTTGCTCCATTAATTTTGACTAATGCTGAGATAAAAATGATTAATCGGGAGACTTAACATAATTAGTGCAGCGTGGCATCTGACTACTTATGTTCAAGTATGTTAATGTGGGAAGCCTAACTCTTGTTATGAAATGTTCTGGCTTGTGTCAGAATCTAAAATATTAGAACCATTTTACTGTTTAAATTGATACTGCAAATCTTAATGCTTTGACAACATCCGTGGCCATCTATTAATTAGGATGTACAATACAGAAAATCTGAAAATGTGTCAAAATTTCAGATAATTTTTTTAAAAAATGTTCTTTTGATTTATGTTGCTGGGAAAAATGATTTTTATATGTCATCCTGATGTATGGCATTGGAAAAACAGAGGAAATTTATTGCAGAGAACTGTTATGTTCAATCTTGCTGGAAGATCATTTTGCTTGTATGTTTAGTAGCCTGTCATGGTTAAAAGAAGTATGACTAGCGTCAGTGTGCAGAAGGGATATTTTAGTTTTCTGAAGCCTCTGGGGACTGCAGACAATACACTTTTAAAGTACAAGGGATTAAAAAAACAAAAGGCATTTTCAGCTAAACTTGCTTAGAAAGTCGTAACCAATACCTGAAAAGGCGCTAGTGTGGAAAGGATGATGATTTGACTTACATTACGTTGAGGGTAAATTCCTGAAATATTCCTACTTTTTTGCCTGCCAATACTGCTTTTGTGCTCAAGTGGCTGCTCTTACCATCTAATACAGCAGCTGATTTGCAGCATATTTTATTAAGACATGAATTATAAAGGCTAGGACTAGTACTGGGAAAGGTCATGGATTTCAAGGGGAGTGTGGGAGTAATACTCATGGGCTGTAGATGAAACAGATTACTTATTACTGTGGCTAGAACTGATCCTGCTGTAGGAGTTCCAGGAAATTTAGTCTTTGGTGGAAGACTATAAAATGATTTCCATGTAGTAGAAAACCTCCTGTGTTTTTCCACGAAGGCTGCATCTTTGTCATTTCTTTGCTGCTGGGTTATAATGTGTTACGGAAACAAGGCTTTCTCTATCTTGTCGAACAACGAGAATGCAAATCTGCTCCGATCACCACTTGAACAGCTGTTTGTAGGGCTGATGTTACTTAAGTCAGCATAGTGTTTGCATCTCCTTAAAGATGACATGTATAGGTGAATGACCACTTCGTAATGGTCATAATGCTGCCCTTTCATAGCAGTGAGGAAAGAGAAAAATAGCAACAAACCAGTGAAAAGGCCAGATGCCAACTATACCCTTGGGAAGAAGGAGAGCAAAGGATGACTTAAGCTTAGACATGAGACATTAGCTAGTTGTTGCACAAGTCAGACCAGTCTTTACATACTGGCAAGCTCCAAATTACACCCAGCCCAAGTCTTTACATTTAAATCTATTAAGAGCTGCTATAAATGTTTTGGATTGTATTGACAAGAGTCCTGGGCAGAAGGGTGGGTTGTGTGTTGGGTTTTGTTTTGTTTTGTTTTTTTCCTCTTTTCCTTTACAGAAAGGAGCATTGTTCAATGTCTGGGCTTATTCTTTTCAGTGTAGCTTGTCGCAAATTAGTAATTATGGTTTCTTCTGGCTTTGCAACTGGTTATGTTAACCTTCAGCAAATTAATTATCTTCTGGCTCATGTCTGCACGCACAACACTTTGTAAACTGGAATTACAATAGAACCCTGCCAGTTCTTGTTGCTCTACTTTGTAACCCTTGTGGTAACATTCGTAATGCTTAATAGTGAGGTGATGACATGAGCATTCAGCTGCAGCTTCCAGCTGGGTTGGTTGTAGGCATAGCTGATGGAGATGATTTAATTTTAAGGTGTACTTATTTATGTGAAACAAATGTAAAAACTAATTGCAAATTAACACTAAGGAAATGGCCAAGTTGTATTTTATTAGGTTATGTTCTTTTGCTGTTTTATTGCTGGTTTATTCTGAGTTTTGTTCTTTCAGCACTCTATTAACTAAAAGGTGTTAGCAAGGCTGTACTATTAAAAATAGTCATACACATATTGGAATAACTGATTAACATTACTAGAGTTTCTGTAAGTCCTTTAGTCAATTGCTGCTTGAAAGTGAGATAGTAAGAGTAGTTGATTTAAATTCTTTGCGATATATATTAGACTCCTAAATTCTAATTTCGTGTTTTGACACAGGCTTCCTCTGTGGAATACTGCTTAGCAGGGCTGCCTTGGTGTCCCTGCTCTTGCTTTGAACCCTTTGGGGATCATTTTAAAATTGCTTTGAGATAGCTTTTAGTAGCAGTTAATTCTGCTAATTTTCAAAGTGACCATTTTCCATTGGTGACTGTGCAGCATCTCATAGGGGATGCTGCAGAACTGCAAATATTCTGCTGTAGTGCAACTTGATTTTTCATTAAGATGAGAGTTCATTCATGTTTCTTCAGGCAAGTTAAATCCTTATTTTCATATCTTCCACCCATTGCTCCTCATGCCGCAAAACTACAACAGGTTCTACTTTGAAGAAGGGCTGATTCTTAAGGGCAGGGAAGGGTGCTTGTGGAATTTTTTTGTGTGTGTGCAGAGCATAGTGGAATATATTGATTTTACAAATACTTTTACCTTTCGGGTTTTTTTTGTTGTGTGTGGTTTTTTTTTTTTTATTTTTATTTTTTGCTTCTGAATAGAGAGAAATTTCAACTAAGCCAAAAGCTTTGTTTTTCTCTGTGTAAGTCTTTACCTGAAAACACTCACAAAAATAGACATACTAAACTCAAAAACCAATTAAATATATATTAAAAAAATCAGTGTAATATAGCTTTTAACTTATTGCTGCCTGAGGGTAGTGTGTGGCAGGGAAGAAAAAAAGAAAAGGCAAGTTGTTTTCATGTGATGATAGTATCTGTTGAGAGTTAGCCTGGAACGAGTGCTTGTGTTTATTGTGTGCAAGTTCTTTTCATCTTCCCCACAAAGATGCTCTCAGGTAAGGAGACAAAGTAGTTGGTTTTACAAAACCAGTTCAGTGGTTCTATAATGAGAAAAATGGAAGATGATTTTTGTATAGCAAGAAGATTACTGCTGTGTGTGTAGAAATGTCAGCAGTAGGAAAATGCTGCTTTTGAGGGAAATGTGCCTCATGGTCGATATCACACTAGCTCACTCTAAACTCATACAGACTCCATAGGCTAAACTATTGACACCTGGGTTTGGGTAGGATCCATGAGTAGTAATCAGTGGTAAAGACAAAGGAGTTGCTTCTTGTTTCCAGGCTCGGTGCTCTGCCAGGTGATACAGGGAGGAAAACAATTGAAGGAACTTTTTTTTTTTCAGTCCCTGGGGGAAAAAAGAATAGTCCAATGCACTTGATCAGTTCCTGGCATTTTGACCCTTTTCAGGGTAGGAGGAAACAACAGGGTGGTTGAGGTTGAAGGGACCTTTGGAGGTTATCTGGTCTGCTCAAGCAGGGCCATGTAGAGCTGGTTGCCCAAGATTGTGTCCAGATGTCTTTTAAATGTCACCAAAGGTGGAAACTCCACAACCTCCCTGGGCAACCTGTGCCAGTGCTCAATCACCTTCATGGTGAAAAGTCTTTCCTGATGTTCAGAGGGAACCTCCTGTGTTTCAGTTTGTGCCCATGCCCTGGCACTGGACACCACTGGAAAGAGCCTGGCTCCGTCCTCTTTGTACCCTCCCTTCAGGTACTTATGTCCATTGATAAGATTCCCCTGAGCCATCTCTTCATAGAATCATAGAATCATCTAGGTTGGAAAAGACCATCAAGTCCAACCGCTAACCTAACCTTGCCATCCCACCACTAAACCATGTACTCTTCTCGAGACTGAACAGTCCCACTTAACCATCTTTCTGTTGGCGTCCCACAAAAGTCTTCCAAGCCAGGTCTGGCAGCACGTGTGCTCTGACTTGGTTAGGTTAAGAAACGAAATTGGCTGGCTCCTGGCTGTAAGCGTAGCATAGCAGCTGACATTTTGCTTGAGAGAGCATGTGTAAGGACTAAAATCTATGCAGGAGAATGGCTTGATGTGTGTGTCCTTGAGTATTTGACACAGATTTTTTTTTTTCTGCTTTCAAAAAGCAGATGAATTCTACTAATATTAAATCTTGAATTTTTATACTTTCATCAATGAAGACATTCTTGTCAACTCCTGACATCCCAGGTATTTCAGGTCCCTGAGATATCCTGAACAATAAAGGAGTTTTAAATAGAAAATAGTAAAATCTCCATCCCGTAAGTAGAGAATGCCAAACAGTTACAGAATTCTAAACTGTATTTTTAGAGTTACCTAATTTCATAGTTTCTTAAGTAATAAGCCAGAAATAGGGGACGTCAAGCCTTGTTTCTAGTAAGTCCTTTAAATAAGATGTTTTTCATGCAGTACTTGGTAAATACCAGTAAGAATTCTTACCCAAGAGTGTAACAGTGATGTGTTAAGAGGAGCTGTGTCCTCTGAGGCTGTTTGTTCAAATCCTCTTGTTTATTATTAGCTGGAATGCAGGGCTGTGGGCCGCAGTGGAGAACACTTGCATGGTGCCTGCATGACACTTCTTATTAACAAACAGCATCTTTGTTTGACTATCTGCAGCTCCTGTGACTGTAGAGGGGCCATGTCTTGAAAAAGGAGGAGCACGTGTCAAGTGGCTCAGTTATGTGGAGCAAACGCTGCAAGTGGAGGAGGATAACTTTCCCCCGTTCGTTTTTGAGAACCTGATTTAGACTATGATCTAGAAATAAACAGATTTACTTCATGAAGACTAAACCAGAGCTTTACAAGGACTGGGCAGAAAATTGCGATCTAAAGACTGGTAAAATGTCATTTTATTTTATGTACTGGTCTTTAATTGTTCATATCATGCTATTTTCCTTCTCTCTCATTTTGAATTGGTGATAACCTTGAATTTTAAATACTTCATACAATTAGGGTAGATGATTATGTTTAACGGTGGAAGAAATGTAACTCAGTTAACTTCTGGAAATACTGTTTTTCCTGAGGAAGTATTGTTATGTAAAAGGGATTGCTTTTTTAGCTGTAACTATTTTACTTTTAAAATAAAAAGTTCTCTCTGCACGAAGAGAAGAATAACGTATAATAAATGATGCTTGATCTTTTCTGATCAGAGCAAGTTTAATATCTACGTGCAGGTATTTACTAAGATTTTTTCCTTTTGAACATTGGCTACCCACAACAAAATACTATTAAGTGTACGTCATGGCTTTTATTTCATTGTTTGTGGGAATGGACTGGAAGGAAAATAAACAGCCTGGGCATTAAAGGGACTTTCTGATAGGACCAGAGACTTAAAAAGGTTTTGTTTATTACTCTGATATGTCCTTAGCATGTGTAGATAGCGTAGCAGCTGGTGGTAGTGCCTGCAGACAGGAATTTGTGCAAGTGCAGCTCTTTGTGCAGTGGAATGTGTAATGTGCAAACAAGCAAGAATTTGAGTGAAGTAATGGAAAACAAATTAGCATGTTCCATGTCTTGTGGGGTTTTTAGGCTGCTCTGCAGTTCAGGAGGCAGTGATGGTGGGTCAAAGAACAAAAAAAGGAGAAATCTCCTTTTCAGAATTCTGGATAAGATTACACAGGATGCTATTTGTATATTGACCCTCATCCATGTGGAAAGAGGCATTCCTTAAATTTATGGCACATCTGTAAGAAGCAATTGTGCTGCTGGTAACGCATAAGCACTAGAACGTAACTTGTACCTACACACTCCTTTTGAGACATGTAAAGAATACGCTGAGGCTCTCAGTGGAACTCATTTTGCCCTGCGTTGATGAGGAAGCTGGCACTCAGCCGTTGTTACCTTTTCCAGGTGAGGTACTGTATTTAACTAGGCATCTGCAGGCTGGTTGCAGTTTGAGTCACCCCAAGATCATTCCCATAAGTTGTATGACTACTTTTGCATGGGCTAGAGATGCATGCTTAGCGGATTGCAGATGAAAATGACTTTTTAAAATGCTGTGCCTTACTGTTTTGCAGTTCTGTAGCTGAACAGGATTAGAAACCATGCAGGATTAGGCAGAGTTCAATCTACAGGTACTTGATATACCAAAAAGAGCAGAGGCTTTTCTTCTCCATGGAAAGACCAGCATTTTACTGTCTTCTGGCAATTCCTCACTCAGCAGCAGCTCAGTTCCGTCAGGTGTAACTGTGGGCTGTTTGTGTTACAGTCACCTCTGGCCAGGAGCAGCCTGGTGAGAGCACGAAGGTGAGACGAAGGCAAGATTATTTCTTTTTGAGTTGGATCAAATTTGTCAAACTGTAGCTCTCTATCAGTACCTGATTTCTTGCAAAAATTTCTATCCTTGAGAAAACTTTACTTAATAGTCAGATTTTCATTTTTACATCTATTTGTAGGGCATGTCCTTATTTTCTCTTTAATAGCGTTTATTTTTACTTGGATCTGTTGTTTTGCCATTAAACATGTCAGTTATGGTAGCTGGTCCATTCCAGTTAGTCTTGCATTCATTAGAGAGCGGAACGTTACATATTGTTTCTTTGCATTATGTCTATGAATATTATTAGTTCCTCCTTGCTTAAATTTACTGCACTTGCCTTTCTTCCTTAGGATTGGAAGAATCTGGAATTGTGGAAAAGTACTGTTTTCCCCAATATTCCTTGCAAGCTGCAAGATAAGTGGAATTTCTGCTGCTTGTTAGTTTTTGAGCTTGTATAAGAAGCCTGTTTGTCAATTTTTGGAGTTTATTTTAACTTAGTATGGTATTTTTCAATTTTGATATCAATTGACTGAACTGGACAGGAGTTTACACTTCCAGCTTTAAAAATGTGGGGGTTTATTTTAAATGAGGTTATGATGGACCTAATAGTGGATAGCAGGATAACACCCAGAATTCATCTCTAAATTTGTTGCTACTAAGTAATGCTGACATCTCCAGATCACTCATTTCCTCTCTCAGCAAATAAGCACTGGAGACTAATTAAGATTGTGTCCTTGTGTAGGACTAGATTAAGTTTTTGCCTAGTGTATTAACTACTTAACATTTCTTACATACCATCTCATCTTTCTGTTCTGAAGAAAAGGTGTCTTTTTCAATTCTTCAATTGATGAAGGTAAGGAGAGGTAATTGGTGAGGTAAGGAGAGACTCAATTGATGAAGGTAAGGAGAGGTACCATTGGTGAGGTAAGGAGAGACTCTTACTAGACTGACAGAGGAAGAAAGCTTGTCCTGATGCTAGGCAATGCTTTCCTCTCATTTTGTAGGGCTGATGGCAGTCCACAAGTCTGAATCTTTAGCAGTTTAAAATCAGTGAGCTGCAAAATGAGACCAATGCTAGTCCCATTCTCCCGTATCTTTTTGAAAGTTTAAACCCAGCAGTTTACCAGTCATCTCAGTAGCACTATCTGTCTTCCAAGGGCAGCAGGAAAGCCATAACCTGGCTGTTAGGTCAGTCCTTTTTCACATCATCACAGATTGGGATTTTCTGTCTGTAATGATGCTCCAGTTCCTTTGCATATTGCTTTTCAAAACTTTTACATAGGTTTGCAATACTTGTAAATATGGAAAACAGGTCAGTGTGACAGTGATGAGGGGATAATCTCTAATGGGGACTGTTATGTGTATCAGGCCAACTGTTCAGAAAATTTTGTTCCTGGCCTTTCTTTTTATGATTTACCTTTTTCAAAATCTGGATGTGTAACATTTGCTGCTTGGCAGGGTTTTAAGCACACTCATACCTTGTAAGCCTGACCAGTTTTGGGGAGGACTTATATGCACTGTTTAATATGCCATCATTGGCAGATTTTATCACCATTGATTACACTTTTTTTTTTTTTGGTTGTTGATAATATATTTCTGCAGTTTTTCGTCACAATCACTTCTCTGTGCTAGTTAATTGACTATATATTAATGTCAGCCTCATCTGAGACTGCATTGTTTCTGGTATAATATGGTGTTGATCATCTGTAATGCTAACTTTTAATGAGAAAATTTAATGATTCTTGTTTCACATCTTTAACTGCTTTCAGTGAGATAAGACTTACCGAATAAAACTGATAAGACTTTAGAATACCAGTTATTTGTCCTTAGTTTTGTAGTGATGTATTTTTGTGCCTGGGAAGACAGTTCATGAAGTTCATGAAGAATTTTTCTTGTTCCCATATTTAGCTTTTACTTTATCAGGAATCCTTGTGTTTCTAACTTGGAGATACTTAAATAATTCTTCTAATAAGAAAAATCATGTTTTATGCTTATCTCTCTAAATATAACCTCTTGTCCCAATCTCAAGCTGTTTTCTGAGTTTTCATATGATGGATTAGCATAACATTGAACTATCTCAGTGCAGGTAGAAGGTTAAGATGATTCTGGCAGAGAGTGAAGAGGATTACTTTAAAGGCAGTGAATATGATAATTTCCATACTAAATGTAATTGAATTGTCATGAGGCATAGAACATGCCAAACTTTGATTCATATGTTACTTATGCAGAGGAAAAGAAGGTAAGCCATGGCCACCTTTTCAGCATAAATCAGGACTCAGTTTCTGGTGAAAATACAGTTTTGCATTCTTTTGAGCAAAGGTTTAAACTTTGTTTCAATTTCTGCCACTTATTCCATCTGTGTTGTTGAAGAGCTGTGCATGTACTTTTGAGTATATTTGTAAATAAAAGTAGTAATCTTTTTAAATTTTGTTGATAAAAATGTATTGACTTCTTACTACTTGAATGTATTGACTACTGTGTACTACAACATTAAGTACTTATTATTTAGCCACACTCTTTCTCAAATCAAATCTAATCTAATCTCTCTTTTACTGGGAAAATAGCGATAGGATTTTTTTTTCCCCATTTTTTGAAGCCCAGCAGCAGTCATACTTTAAGCAAGTAAGCTTTTCTCCCACATTTGTCCATGGGAGAAGTGAAGATTAGGATTGCTCAGTACTCTGAAGGAATGTCATCTTTCTAAGCAAGCACAAAGTTTACTTTTTAAAAATGCATAGTTGGTCTTCTATAAAGACTTACTGTAAACACAGCTCTCTTTGTGTCTGAGAAAAGAAAATGCAATTTAACTTTGATTATGGTTCCTTTAGCTACTCACGTTGAAAGCAATGCTAATCGTTATGTACTACTTTGTCAGAGTAGATTTGGTAGCTTTAGTGGACGTTGTCAGTTTAGTAGGCATAGTACCTCAACTAGCAAAGGATAAAAAATGGATTGTTATAATTGTGTTGTGAATATATAGCGCGTGAATATGCTTGGACTAGCGTAGAGTTCAGTCTGTGCCCTTGTGCGTGACGGTGCTGGGGAGGGGTTCTAGAAGGGTGCAGCCCTTGGTGTGTAAGAGTTGTGTCTTGGTCAGCGTTCACGTAGGTAGTAGCTGGGCTAACAGTCCTGCAATTGCTATAAAACTTCCTCAGAGAAGCTTTTGTGTCTTGCAGTCCTCTTTAAGTTTAGGAATAAAGGTGGATCCAGCACCTGAAGGAGCAGGAGGAGCAGCACGCTGCTTGGACCACGCCAAAGGCTGAGCAATATGAAATGAGTCTACTTGCTTCTCGCGTTAGAGGGAGGGAATTTATTGGTGTTGTGTCACAGAGAGGCACAGCTTCCAAATATAGCAGATGTAATTCTTAATTATTATATTTTTCTTCCTCAAATAATTGTGTAAATACATGTGTGCTGGTTCTGGTGCACACTTGTAAAAATGACAAAGCTCGATGTCTTCGGTAATAAATGGGAGTAAAGTGATTGACAAATGATGAGGACAAGCAGAAGGGGGGGCAGAGTGAGGGTAACAAAGTGTAACTTGTGGAGATTTTAAGGAAAGGCTTTAAAGGAGGAGTCAGACTTTCCATTGGAGAAGTTTGTTGCCTGAATGCTGGTACTTGTGTCCGTGATGGGGCGTACCGAGGTTCCATCTGTGTTCGCCTAAAGAAACTTCAAGTGAAAGCATGAAAGAGACCATGCTCAATCTCTAACAGGTGGCTTAGAAGGCCACCTTGGCACAACTTCTTGTCTAAACATCTGAGAAATATGCAGGAAATTTTGTTGAAGAAATACTGGGTTTGAACAGATAAGTGTGTTAATAGTCATACAAGAGAAAACTGTAATATCTGATCTGTTTTTTCTATTTCATGGTCCGCATGGTTGATACATGTAATTCCTGAAGTTCATTATGTTGCCATATGAACCAAATAACAAAGAAAACACACATGCTTGGAGTTAGTTTTATAACAGTGTGTGCTTGAAAACTATTTCCAACCTTTTAAAGCTTTGCTTTATCTAGAGTTCATTGCTTTTTAATAATTGAAACAAATCTACTCTTGAATCTTTCACAAACGTCATTGATTAGAATTGATTGGCTTCATTGGTTTGAAATCATCATTGCATTTGGGACATTGAAGTGCATTATCTTGTTGAATATTCAGAGCAGCATCATTCTTACTTTTCCTTCCATGGTGTCCTCTTTATGTTCCTGACCATGTTCTGGAGATGGTTTCTGTTAAGGGAACAATGCCAAGGAACCTAATTCGGTTACACTCACAGTCTGCTTCACTTTCAATCAAAACAGATTTATCTAAACGTTAACTCCACTGCTGTGGTAAACTGCGTACTGATGTCCAGTGCTTACCCACGTATCTGTGTGTGGGTTTTTTTGTTGTTGTGGGTTTTTTTTTTGTTGTTGTTTTTGTTTTTGTTTTTCTTGTTGTTCAACCTTGCTGTTGTCATATCCTTATGCTTATTCCAACTCTGAGCTGCCCAAGTTGCAGTTCTGATACTATAACGATGTCCTTCCCTGTTTTCTGAGAAATAAGTCTTAGGCAATTCCTCAGATGAAGTCATGCAGTATTTCTTCAGCATTCATCAGTATTCAAATCCCTCTCTACAAATCCTCTAAGTAGTTCACACTTTTTGTTTTAAACCAGTAGTGCATGTTTTGGCTTTCTTTGACTATATGAATGTTTGTGGAATTGGCAAGTAGTAGCTTTTACTACCTTAGTCTTTCAGTTAGAGGATTGTGGCATATTACATTTTACTCTATTTAATACCTGCTTTGGTGGAAAATCGGCAACATTCTAAACTCAGCAGTTAGGATACCATCTAATAATTGTATTTTACTCTGAACAGCATTCAAGACATGCACCAAGGTCATATTTTGCTGTGATACAATGGTTTTGGCATTTCTCCATCCAAGTATTCTCTCTGAATTTGAAGTTTGTTTTCCAAGTATTTAGCTGCAGTGCTTTGTTCACAAGGGAGAGAATCTGAACCGCATTATTTTAATTCTCCACAGGTGCAGATGCTGAGCAGGATGCTGCTATCAAACTTGCCCAAGAACGAGCAGAGATAGTTGCCAAGTATGACAGAGTAAGTGAACTTGATAATAGTTTTAAAGACATTTTATAATTAATCTTAGTAATATGTCTGTTTAAAAAATGAATCATGGTTCCTGCTAGCTTTTGTTTAAAATACTCTATGTAGTACTAGTCTGATGGCTTCATGATACACTGACATCTGGGCAAATTAAATTCTCCCTCCGCAGGGGATATTCTGGATAATGACTCAATCAACTCATTTTTCAGGTACATGACAAGTTGCTTTGGACCTATTTTAAGGTAGTGTACTCTATGAGAAGTAATGAAACTGGGGTGTCTGAGGATGCTCAGTACGTCTATGAGAACAGAAGGATTCTTATTTTGCTTTGTTACTTTAATTTTTGGTTATGGTAATAGAAACATTTAAATCATTACAGAGAACTTAAAAGATGAGTGAACTGCATTGTTTGACAGATTATACTGTACTTGCCCCCCTGTACTTTGCGCTGGTGAGTTTGCACCTCAAGTACTGTGTTCAGTTTTGGGCCTCTCACTACCAGAAAGACACTGAGGTGTTGGAGTGTGTCCGAAGAAGGGCAACAAAGCTGGTGAAGGGTCTAGAGAACAAGTGCTATGAGGAGTGGCTGAGGGAACTGGGGTTGTTTAGCCTGGAGAAAAGGAGGCTGAGGGGAGACCTTATCGCTGTCCACAACTACCTGAAAGGAGGTTGTAGCCAGGTGGGTGTTGGTCTCTTCTCCCAAGTAACCAGCAATAGGACAAGAGGAAATGGCCTCAAGTTGCACCAGGGGAGGTTTAAATTGGATATTAGGAGAAGTTTCTTCACCAAAATGGTTGTCAGTCATTGGAACGGGCTGCCTAGGGAAGTGGTTGAGTCACCATACCTGGAGGTATTTAGAAGATGAGTAAATGTGGTGCTTAGGGACATGGCTTAGTGGTTAGATTTGGCAGTGCTAGATTTGTGGTTGGACTGAATGATCTTAAAGGTCTTTTCCAACCAACACGATTCTATGATTCTATGATTGCTGTGACAAATTGAAGAAATACCTAGTCATACCGTTTTTTTCTTGAACCACTTATCAAGTATAAGCCTGGGACAGAGGATGCCTAGAATGCCTACACCATATTCACATACTCTTGTAACACTTACGGACTTTATAAGTGTCATTGGAGTAATAAGCAATAGACTTGTTTGTAGAGTCCGTGAAGCATTTTCCATGCTAGACTTAGTGGCGACTTGCACAGTGTGCCATTAAGTGAGCTGCTGTGGTTTTGTTTTATTTTTAATAAGGAAAAACATGCATGTGGTTTGTGTTCTGAGTAGTGGCTTCTCTTTGTGCCCAGTAACATGTGTATAGCCCATACTAGAAGAATATATAGCTGAAATATATTTGAATTTCTGCAAAATGAAGCACATGATTGAGTGCTTCATTGAGGGGAAACTCAGTGCTGTGTTCTGTTTGACAGCTGCTGGAAGTCAACATGGATGTTAGCTAGAGACTGTCTGCAGTGTGTGCTGTTGCCAGCTGATGGTTTAGGAAAGATGGATTATGGAAATAAAATGAGTAGAAGGCATTGTCTGGGGACCTTGATGGACTGTTGCGGAGATTAACAACAGGTGTGAGATTATTGCAAGTCTGTCGTTGAAATTTATTCTGTTTATAGCAGTGACCAAAAGAGATTTCCTGTGATGAAAACACTGTAGGGGCTGGGAGAGGTCTGCTACTCTTTTTTTTTTTTTTCCCTCTCCTTTTTTTTTTTTTTCCTTTTCCCCCCTGGTTGATCAGTTTAGGAACCAGTGTTCTCTCCTTTACCCTACTACTAGTGTGTCCTAAAGTTTATACTTCGAGTGGTTGAATCCTGCCTTCTGTGTCTTAGCTTATTGTGTCATAAAACTTAGTTTGGCTCCTTTTTTCTTTCCTTCCCTTTAGGGACGGGAGGGCGCGCAGATTGAACCATGGGAAGATGCTGACTATCGTCTTTACAAAGTCACAGATAGATTTGGGTTTCTACAGTAAGTAACAAGCTTGAAAAGAAACTAAGACTTTGGTACTATTACTATTGTGTCACCTATTTGGTGAATGTATTATTGTACCTTTTAATAGATCTTCTGGAAACTGCTCTGTAAGTTTTGAGTAATCTTTCACTCTGCTTTTTAATTCTGTTCCTAGCTTTTTTTAGTTCTGTAACTTGACCCTGTGTAGGGAGTGAAATGGTTTTGAGTATTTTATTTGGGAATGAAAGTTGATATTCTAGGAAAAAGATATTTCAAGCTGAATTAAATTGCAGATAAATTTTAAGTAATTGTATAATATGTAAACAAACTTGTTCTCAGAAGGATTTTAAAAAACATGTTGATTTAAAAGAAAAAAACCCCAGCAAATAACCCCCCCCCCAAACTCCCCACTCCAGCATATTTAAAGTTACATAATTGTTGTATATGAACAACTGTGTATTCCAATCCTTCAAATCTCATTTAGTTTCATATATTTAGTAACCTTACTGAAGTCTCTGCTGATTTATGACCTAATCTTGCATCATAGAGTCAGAAAATACCACAATCCTGTCAGATACTTCCTTTGTAACACTCTGTATCTTTTTGGCAAATAAAGATGAGAGTATTAAATTGTATTAGGACTTTTGTGGTTGGCAGTTGGAAATACCCAATTTGCAGAAATGGAACACAAGCTGACTTGCTACACCTTATAATATCCAGTCAAGACTCTCTGCCATTCTTGGTGTTTGGCATTTGTGTTTGAATACATGAAGTGCGATTAAAATCCAGAAAAAACAGTGATAAGTGGAAAGCTTAGTAACATCTGGTGGTGAATGGAACCAAATCCAGTTGGCGGACAGTCACAAGCGGTGTCCCTCAGGGCTCAGTGCTAGGGCCGGTCTTGTTTAATATCTTTATCAACGACCTGGACGAGGGGCTCGAGTGTGCCCTCAGTAAATTTGCAGACGACACCAAACTGGGTGGGAGTGTTGATCTGCTCGAGGGGAGGAGGGCTCTGCAGAGGGACCTAGACAGGCTGGATCGATGGGCCGAGGCCAACTGGATGAGGTTCAACAAGGCCAAGTGCCGGGTCCTGCACTTTGGGCACAACAACCCCATGCAACGGTACAGGCTTGGAGAAGAGTGGCTGGAAAGCTCCATGGCAGAGAAAGACCTGGGAGTACTGGTTGACAGCCGGCTGAATATGAGCCAGCAGTGTGCCCAGGTGGCCAAGAAGGCCAATGGCATCCTGGCTTGTATCAGGAATAGTGTGGCCAGNGTGGTTGGCAGTTGGAAATACCCAATTTGCAGAAATGGAACACAAGCTGACTTGCTACACCTTATAATATCCAGTCAAGGCTCTCTGCCATTCTTGGTGTTTGGCATTTGTGTTTGAATACATGAAGTGCGATTAAAATCCAGAAAAAACAGTGATAAGTGGAAAGCTTAGTAACAGCTATGAACTTTTATAGTATTGGGGGACGAGGAGTGTTTTGGTTTTGGGAGGACTTTCCCCCCCCTCTTTCTTCCATTTTATAATGTCATTGTTTCTATAAGCTGTCAGTTAAAACAGTTATCTTTACCTGTAGACTGCCTTTGCTTCATCAGGGTGAGTTAACTTTGTGTATGACCTCCAAACAGTTCTATTTTACACAGGGAGGTCTTTGTGATGGTAAACTGCAGCTGCAACACCATGTGTCTGGTTTTGTAACTGTGGTTGTAGGCCCTCTTAATGGAGGATGGATGTCAGAACTATTTCTTGTCCAAAAGTAATTGAAGCCGCTATTAAGTTCATCACTGACTTCAGTGGGAATTGAATCACGTGCCATCATTTGCAGGTGGATTCTTGATTTTGGTATCCTTATGAACTCCTGAACTTTTCTTGTTACTTGTATTGTAATATTTGTCTTTTTATATGTTAGGTAGGGAAGAATGTTACTCATGCCTGCTACAGTTGCTGCTGCATTCACTTTTCAGGAGCCTTGGGTTTCATGGCTCCCATGTTGTAGTGTATTTAAAATTCAGTTATGGAGATGCTGCTTGGCAAATCACTGTGTGCCAGTTTCCATGCTGCTGTAGCTGTAACTTAAAGCTACTGTGGGCACCCTTCTATCAGACTGCAGTCATTCTTGTGATGTGATAGAATAGATGGACCTTAGTTACTAGACCATACTTCCTTTCTAGTAATGTCATGTCAATGCAGACTCTATGCAGAATTCCTCCTCTGCGTAGTGAACTTCAAGGGATGAAATATGAAAAATTTATAATACATGAAGACTGCACATATTAACAGTATATGCAGATACTGTCTCTTCACTAATTGTGTGGTATTTGTTGCTTATATGCTAATGATGTCTTGTTGTAAGGCCGATTTCACCTGAGAGTGCCTTCAAGGCTGTTTTATGATTCTTTAAAGCAAATTCATTGCAAATGATGCTTTTATTTTCCTGAGAAATAAAATCTTTCCTAATAAGAGAAATATAATTAGGATAAGCATATTGACTGTCTTTCAATGAAAAAGACAATTTATATTGTGCTATAGATTTTAACTATGATCTGGATTCGTCTGTACTGCAATACTGAGCCTGTGCACTCTACCATTTCTGAAACTCCTAATCCTACAAGAACTTGAAACTGAGCAGTATGTACCAAAAGCCTCAAAGAGTTGCCTTAATGGTTATCGTCCATAAGACCTGTAATTCCCCGTGACCAATCTGTCAGGTGTTTACAGTGTGAATTAACATTGAAAACTGGAAGTCTGGGGACAGTGTCAAACTTACTGTACTCTGGTTGAGATCTGCAATGATTTGTAATCCTGTTTACACTGACATCTTAAAATACTAAATAGCTGAACAAGGACTTTTGTATCAGAAGGCTGCTGGATGTAGGGAACCTGATGGAAAATTAGGGCTTGTTTGCTCAAGAACAATAGGCCTTGATTACTATAGGCAGTTTATAAACTTCTCTTTCTCCTCGGATGTGTCCCGTCCACAGATTTCCTTCGCTTTGGAAAGGTGCGCTCAGAGTTCAGCTGATTACTGACAGGGCAGAAAAGATAAGTTTGGTTGGTGAAACACTCCAGCTGTCTGTATAACTTGCCACTGAGAAGATGATGGGAGAAAGTAAAGACTAGGCACTTGTAAAGTGTAGTTTCCATCTAGATCTATGATGCTTCTGGTGTCGCAGTGTCCTTATTTGTGTGTCAAACTCGGAATTAGTAAACTTGGGGACCTTAGAGAGACTTACACTTCTATTGTCTTCCTGCCATACTAGAAGAGGGTAAAACTGTTTAGATTTTCTTCTGAGAACGTACTGAGTAGCAGAGGGAAGGTGCCTTTTTACGTAACAGTGTAGAAAATGCTAGTGATTGGAAACAGATTTGTCATTTCCCTTCAGGTGAAATAGCTTACCTTAAGGCTAACCTTCATTTAAGACCCACAGTTGCAGTATCTGTTGGGCAGCTTAGATCAATTCTAATTGTTCTTGTAGTATTTATTGTTTAGAATAGTTAGGACCATCTTGAGCTAACACTGTCTTAAATTTTTAATAGCTGCTGCCTTAAGAACACAATTTAATTTGTTCACTGTAGTACTGTTTTTTGTTTTGCAATACTGCAAATGAATATGGAAGTTCTAGTTGACTTTGGATATTAAAAGGAAATCAGTGTGGACAAGTTATTAAAATAGCCATTAAAAAAATGAAAGCTGAGTTAATACCTAATGAATTTTAGAAACAAAGTAAGTTCAGTGGGAAGTACCAGAGCATTATAATATTGAGACTTGTTTGAAATGAATAAAGGGAAGTTTTAGAGGGAAGTTGGATATTGGAAGGTTTCCAGCAAACATACTAAGCTGCAAAATAACCCCTTGGGAAGCTGAAGTGATCTGTCTCTTGAGGTATTTAAGACCACATTGTACAAAACAAAATGCACCTAACGAGGAGTATTGTCAGTGGAACTGACTAAATCGTAACAGGTATGTTTTCAGTAGGGTAGCTTATAAATTGTATGAGGCATGCATGAACCAGAAAGAGTTAAAATCTCACTACTGGCCAAAATGTAGAAAACTTAGTCTTACAGATTACTGTTGTTGCAAGGCTTAAGGAAGTGGTGATTGTCATGGTTTATTTAAGCCATATGGCATTGCGGGCAAAATAGTCTCAAGTTGGAGAATTTTATACATAGTTCATTTTATTGCCAAATAACACAACATTGATTGCTGATTTGGATACTGGTGAGGGACCCCAATACATAAAACTTTAATGAACACCTAGAGGAAACATCTCTCTCCCCTCTGCTCCTGGGGACAAACTTCCCTTGTTTTCTGCCATAGGTTAGCCTTGGCTCACCCCACTTTCTTTGGTGAGGCGATAGGCAGTGCAGGTTGGGGTCCTGTGTATAGTGGCTTCTTTCTGCCACTCCTGGTTTCTCGTTTTCATCTACTGCTCCTTGTATCTTACTTGTTTTCTACTGCCCCATTGTGGGTTACCCGCAGGCTGCAGCCCCCTCAGAGACATCCCTCCCCTGGCGTGACATGCCTCCTTCTGAGTGCACATCTCCAGCTGTGTCCCCAACATCTCCTTCCATGTGTCTCATCTGCTTCTCACCACATCTGTTCTGTTACTCCTGCCTCTAGCAGCTGCCCTGCTTTTAAAAAATACGCTTTTAGTAGAGGCATCACGGATTCCTACAACTGACTGAAGTTTTGGCACATGATGACTTAGAGTAGTCTCAGAGCTGGCTGNTGCAACCCCAGCCACCAAAATCCTGCCAGTTCTGCCCAGTACATGTAGTGATGAGAACTGCTGCCCTGGCTATGGAGTCAAGCACTGGCACAAGGAAGGTAACTGAGATGTTGACCAAGGGAGCCAATGTTTTCTAGACATGTTGGTACCAGAACACTGTAAACATGACGACAGTTACCAGCTTGTACAACCCAAACATGCGTTTGCTTCCTTCAGTAAGGTTGAGGATGTATTTGAAGAGAGATGGTTTCAGTGTGCTGTTTTCCAAGGGAGAAAAGGCTATTTTAGAGTCCAGAGGTCTCAAACGAGTCTGAGGACACAGATCAGTCTGAGTGCGCTGGGCTCAGATGCTGGTGTGCCTTCTCATAGCTGAGATGCTGCTGCACGTGTGTCACCTGGACCCCGTTGACAGCTATTCATGCTTCTCAGTGCAGTATTGCCAACTCCTTTACGTTAATCTCAATTTGTAAAGCAATACAAGAAAGGCGAAGTAGCATTAGTTCATCTTGATACCATTTCGTACAGTATTAATTTGATTAGCGTTGTTCATCTTAATATTGACTTGTTTCTGTCACATACTGTTGGTCTTCCTTGATGTCACCTGATATACATGGAGTAGTGCCTATTAAAACTTTACTCTTCACTTACAGAATGTTTGTCTAGGAGAAGCCCATGTCAGGGAGCTCATCTTAACCATGAACACAAGAGAGAGCAAACCAGTATATTTCTTACAGGTGCACTGTGGTTACCTATAATCCTAAAAATATGTTTAAAAAACAAAAGCAACAACATCCCTACCCAAAAAACTTCAGGCATGGTCGTTATTCTGTAAATTTTCCAGTGAAAATCCTGCTGGACTCCTGATTTCCCATTATACTGTGGGAATGCTGAACAGTAGGGCTGGTGTGAGAAATACTATTCATTTTTAAAAGGAACATTTTTTTCCTCCAGGAAATCCTGCACCAGTGTTTGTATATACAGTCTACTGGTGTTTTGATAAGATTGAATATTCTTTTCTAGAAAATGCATGCATGAAACTGTACCTGATGGACAGTTTGTTCTATACCTGTAGTTGATGGACATCTACCAGGCCATCTCAGGGGACGACTGGGGTGCTCAGATAAGCCCTAATCTGTAATAGATGACTTTCAGGTATTTTAGGAATGGGAGAAATGTCTTGGATGTCTTCAAATAGCCACTACAAAAACGGTTTCAGCTGTTTTTGGAAATGAAAAAGATGGAATGTGTTTGGTATTCATAAAAAATCAGGGTTTTGTTTGGTGTTGTTTCCCCCCCCCCCTTTTTTTTTCCCCTTCTTGGATATGTTGTGTCTTTTTGGTCAACGTTGTATCAAGCTCTCATCACCCTCTCCCATGTTTAATCAAAAGCTCTCATTTCATGCTCGGAATACACACACAAAAAAGCACCAGAATGTTGCAATTAAAAAAAAAAAAAAAAAAA
>VXBL01008794.1:1267607-1295274 GCA_013400195.1 Aramus guarauna
AAAAAGGAAAAAAAAAAGCCAAAACCCAAGCAAGTATAAAACAGAAATAAAACCCTCTACCCCAGAAAACCAAACTCCAAACACCCTGCATGCTACAAAAAAAGCAGTTCCTTTCTGTCTTATCTTGGAGCCTGGCTAAATTTTAAAGTACATGTTCTTAATCTTTTCACTGTAGACTGTTTTTTCATAGAAACTTTATCTTGTAGATACTTCTATTTGTAGTTTTTGTAGCAGCAGTCATTGATAAGGGAATAACTTCAGGAAAAAACCCTAAAGGAATTTCTGAGGGTCTTGAAGCTCATAGCAGGCATTCCAGTAATGCCTTGGGGTCTGGGATTTCCCCCTTCCCCCTCCTTGAATTCTTTACTTGTTTTGTGACTACTTTGGGATGGTTAAAAAAGGCTGCTAGAATGACTACTGTATTCCTTGGGCAGTGGCAAGTTCTCTATTACTCCTAAGAACATTTTAAAATATATTTATTTTAAGCATATAGTTTAAATATATATTAATTTCTCTATTTAGAAGTGGCAATTATGGGAATGATTTTTATAGTTAAAAATTCTTAAAGGTCTTGAAGCAATGAGTCCAAATGACAGTCAATGTTTTGCAAATAAATAAGAATTTAACCTTTAGCTAAAGATCACTGAAGCGCATATTTAAAGATACATTTTCGTGAATGTGTCCTTGTGTTTATTGTTTGCGAAACTCTCCAGCTAGCTGCAAGGGCAAACCAACTTTACTCCTTCTCCTTCTTCTTCCCTGCCCATATTAAAGTTGAAAGGTCCCAAGAGCATTGACTGATTGGGGTTTGCAAAACAGCCTAAACTTTGTACGTGCTCCTACAATAGGGTAGAAGCTGAAAGCTACATTTTGCAACCCTAAAGGTCAACACCAGTTTCGTGTTTGCAGAGCTGGTCCTCTTTCGGGCCTTTCAGCACCAGGACAAAAGTCAGAGGGCAGGATGAGCAAAACAGCTTCGGTGTATTCCTAGGATGGCACAGAAGACTAAAAATTGAGCAAATCGGAACAGCTAGAAGGCATCTTCCTTTGCTTAGGTCTCCAAACCAATATGCCCCTGGTTGATATACTGCCAGGTTCTGTACTTCTTTGTATTGAAATCTCTGAAGTCATTGAATGACATTCCTTTTTGAGGATGAGCCATCAGCCGGGATCGTTTGTTTGGTACCTGTTGGAACTAGCGATTTCAGTCCTTCATCAGATAGTGACAGACAAAAAGTATTAAAAAACCTGTTCCTTTTTAGCTAGCAATTAGGATTTGTATTATCTGGTCTTTTATTAGCTGTACTTGCATGTATATCTGTTTGATTCTTTTACTTATCTACTTCTGTACATCACCCAGCTATGAAGGAGGGGTTCAGTTTTCTTTTATAAGAAAACTTTTTAAGACTACAGTTCTGCTTTTCTAAGAAAGAAGAAAAAAACATTGCTCTTTGGAATTCTGGGCAGGTACAGCTCAAGGCTGAATTTTACTACCCTACATTGGGAAACAGATTATGACTAATACACGCTGACTAATATATTGTGGAAAGTGTTGTAATCATTCAGGTCTTAATAGATACAAAGTAGTAATAACAAAATTAAAATAAAATGTATTTACTGCCACTTTTCAAGAACTTTTTTCTTTCCATCGTTCATTGATGAATGCCATCAACTGAATTGTCCTGTTAACTTTCAATAATGAGCTGTGAAAATCATAAGCTACCATGGCATCATTTAAAAAAGATGCAGCAATTATTTTAAAGGCTTTTATTTCTCCAACCTGCACAATATGAATTCTTTTCGGCTCTTTTTATTATTAAGGTCTATGTTAACTTGTATTAATAATTATTTTCTTATGGCAATAACCAATATTGTCAGGTTTTGTGGTCTAACTTGGGTGATTCAGCTTAAACATGTTTTTGTTGAACTATTTATTGAACTACCTGTTCAATAAATGGAAACTGGGAATGTGCGTGCACTGTGGCAGATGCTCTTATGTTGATAAATATCCAGGGATCGGCGTAGTGAGGTTAGGCATATTCTGCAAGGTTGGTTTTGGTTTGGTTTGGGTTTTTTGTTGTTGTTGTTGGGGGTTTTTTGTTTGGGGTTTTTTCCCCTAGTGAAGGAATAGATGTTCAGTAAAAGTACTAATGGCAGAAAATACAGATGTGGGGGTTATTCCCCTCCTCCCCCTTTAATGAATCTCTCTTCAATTGCATTAGATTCTTGTACTACTCTTACAGTAGCTCTGCGCTGATTTTGATGGAATTGAACCAGTTTACAGCAGCTGAGAATCTGACTCATACTTTTATGCTTTGTCCCATGAGTCTATTAAAGCAGTGAACATGCTTTTAGAATAGTTTGCTAATGCTGGAGATTATGGCATTGCCAGAGGCGCTTTTCAAATAGCAGAGTTCATGATTCTTTCTTTTGCTAAGATAGAGGCTTACCTGCTCTTCTCCATCAAACTTTGTTCTTTAAAAAAAAAAAAGTATTGCATTTTTATTAGCTCCGCAATGCATTTCTGCAGCATGGTGCAAAAATGAGCTTGGGGAGTAAAGAAATGGAGAGCTCTCTAAAATATTCTTAATACTTTCCAAAACATGCCTGTCGAACCACACGTCCAAGAACAATAACTCTTATCCAGCTAACCCTGCTGATTTGAGTAGGTACACAGGTGAAGTCTCTCCACATAAGAGATGTAAGGACTGGTCTCTGTGTGCTCATGGCAGCAAAAGCAGTTATGCTGAGATACAAAAAGTTTTTGGTAATAGAACTTGGTGGCTGCAGTTTGGTAGTAATAATAACAATAATAAAAAGTATTAAAACCCCAGAAATTTTTATATAACTTCCATTTTTTAGTAGACAAGTCAGTGCTTTAGGAAAGAGCTCTAAGGTTACTAGGAGAGTTGCAAAGTTATCGTTCATAGTGTCGCACAGCCACTAGCCTTTAATGTGCACAGTAAGTATTGCCAAACACGGTAAGTGGTACGATGATGATGGGTTAAAGAGCAATGAAATGTTTATTCTTAACAGTTCAGTTATAAAGGTAAATCTTGCTGCATTTTATAGATTGTGTTCATTCATTAGAGACTTGCTGTCACTTTCCTCTCCTCTTTTCTTCTCGGCTTTGTGAGACAGGGTCAGACCTACTTGCCAGGAGAGTGGCTTAACTCTTCCCTCCCTTGGGAAGAAAGTGTGCTAAGTTCAACCTCTTTCAGCTGCCAAAGACAGATCTTTATTTAAAAAAAAAATAAAAATTAAAAGAATTCACATCTCAGAGAAGATTTGTGGTTCTCTTAATTCTCTTTTTTACTAAATACATGAATAAGACTCATTTTGACTGGGTAGAATTTTTTCATGTGACATTATAAAGATTTACTATGAAAACTCTACTATAGTCTTGCATTATGTGCTGTAGATTCTGCATTCAAATATATAATACACTTCCCTGGACTGATTTTACTCTCAAATATTCATTGCTAATCAACGTACTGAGGAACTGCTGTTAAAAAAAACAACCACAAATTTCAGCCCTATATAATGTTCTTTCCTTTTGCTGTAATGTACACTGAAGATATTATTTTTATTTAGGGAGAGAAATTTTCTTGGGTTAGTAATTGAGATTCAGAATGCTCTTTTTTTTTTAATGTCCATCTTCCTAGCATTAAACAAACCCATTTTTTTTTTCCTTCGCGTGCTTTCACAGGGAACTACTTCGAAAGAGTATTTTCATTGCATTTCTGTATGACAAAGCCTGGTTTCTGATGGATTAATAAACATTAATGAAGAGGGTTTACAAATTGTACTATTTATCAGTTATGGAACTCCTGATAAGTTGAAATTAATCTGCTTACTGTGCAGTTGTGAAGCGATGGGGCTAAGTTTCAGAGACAGACCTTTCAGACACCATGGTAAAATAGGCAGTTTTATTTAAACATCACTGACAGTGGAAGGGTACATTGGACTTGCTGTGAGTTTTACTTAGTCTTTTTTTTTTCCAACTGTTCGAGTTTACAGCTCTGCTTCCACGCTGGACAATAAACTTTGTTCTCTGCATTTGTCTCCAGTTATGGTGGTGGTTGCATTGTGATCCTTTTCTCCACATTGATGCATTTGAACTTATTTCTAAAAGCAGGTGATATATATGGCAATTTGCAGTAATTGCTTCCTTAAATTGATGTCTTAGAAATGTTGCTTTAGAATGTATTTTGGTTCCTATGAAGAACACTTCGGTGCTTTTTTCACACTTGCTATTTAAACATGTCTTTTTTTTTTTTTTTTGCCAGCCTGATGGCAAAAGTGGTCATTTATTCAAAAGCTATTCCATGAAAATTTTCTAAGCCAGACCTAGCAGAAGGGAGACGAACCAAGTTTTCTCTCCCAGATGGTAACCTGTGAGCTTCACAGTCATATAGGATCTTAGAGTATTTGCATGCCACTTGTGTTCTTGGTGGTAGAACTTCACCAGAGGGAGGAGGAAGTGCCTTACTTCTGGTTTTGGCCAGGTCATTGTTGAGACAGGCTTGCTTCAGAACCTCGTTAAGCTAAGGAGGCTATTTGAACCCCAAATCAACTCATTTTATGGGAGGCTTGAAGTCACCTATTTTGGACCTGTTTGAAGAGTTGTTGTCAATCATATGTAATTCAACCAACAGCTGAGGAACTCATCTCCTGGATTGGTATTTGTAGCCACAAAAGGAAACTAGTAGGATATCAGGTGTATCTTTCTTGGCCGTGTTTTTGGTGTTTAGTTAATTTTGGCTTCCATTGGAAAATAAGCACCTTTGCCCATGTGCTGTGCTCTCATGGTTGCAATCTTTTTTTAATATCTATGTGTCCAGAAGTTACCAATATTTTTTTTTTTTTTGTGGTTTGGACTACTAATTTCAGTTCCTTTACAAAAGCTTTTGAGTTATTGTCTTTAATTCAGTTTTGTTCATTTTAATGAAAGTTGATTTTTTTAAAGAATAATCTGAAAGGGTTTTTGATTTTTTTAAATTATTATTATTATTTCTTTATTTTTCCTCTTGTGTTATCATGATGATCTAGCATATGGTTCTATTATTCTGCCTTCATGCAAGGAAGGGATGAATGTTCTGTTTTTATTTGCTATCAATCAGAATGGTATGGATTTTTTTTTCCCCCCCTAAAACTGTGTCACAATTGTACCCATTTCTTGAGCTTATTCTTGGACTAGAGCTGAAATTTGAATTTTAATTCCATTCTTTCAGCTGAATTGGTCCAGGCTGTCATTTCAACAATACTCTGCAGATACAGAAAGAAATGAGGTGAATGCAGTCCTGCAGACTTGATTGCAAACACACAAGTAAGCTGCAGGATAATTCTGCCAACTAAGGACAAATAGTGTGGTTTTGTTAACAGCTGCTGCTACTTGATTTGAGTAAAAGATCACCCACTGTGTACTAGGAATTGATGAACTACTTCCTTTTATGAAAAGAGCTATTAGGTAGCAGAACTGAAAAAATGATTGAATATGGTAATGCATGATTTAATTTATTCAATATACATAAAGCGATATGCATTGGTTTTGGGTTACTGCTTAAGCATTAAAGTGTAAGGATTTTACATAATCATTATTACCACATATATGTCCTACTATATTTAGCATTTATAGAAGATTAAAGTAACTCAGTACAGGGACTGGCCAGAGTGAGCTTCACTGACACTGATTATTAAGAGTGCTAAAAGAGGTCTGGGGTGACAGTTTTTAGAAGTGCAAAGGTGCTGCTGCTACTCTCGACCCAAGTGAAAGACCCACCAAAATGGAAGTTTAGACTGCAGAAGCTTATTTCATAAAAGAAGCAAGTGTAGGTACATAAAACATTGAGCTTCAGCAGAGGACAAGTATATAATGCTGGAATACCACCATCTTAGTTAATTTACGTTGGAATATGCTTTGCGTAGCACATGCATTTTAATACAGATGAACCTGCCAACATGTAAATTCTGGATCGCTAGTAATATGTAGTGTAAGTGATCTGTACAGTAACTAACCTTCAAGCAGTACTTAAAGGTAATGTATCTATATATTTGTTGAAGGAAAAAATCCTAGGTGTTTTAGACATGTTTCAAATCTAAATCAGTAGCAAGGCAAAGATATTAATTCTTTTTCATTGTCTTTGAGCCTCTTGAGAGTTTTAAGTTAGCTTAGACTAACTTTTATCTTGTCTTAAAAACTCTTGGAATGTGATTCTGAGAAGACGTTTTTCACCTCAGTGTTTATGTTCAATTAAAGCGACATCAGAAATCTCTAGAAATACTGCTGTGCTCAATTAAGCAGATTATAGATTTTCTCAAAGGTTTTCTGATTCCAAGCCAGGAAAACTTTAAAGTTTGCATATAGAACATGTCCTTTACTAAAGACACAAGAAAGCACGTATTTTAGCATGTGGCAGTGAAAATACAGATATCCTTTTTTGTTATGAATTTCTTGATCATATTTTATATTGGCAATAAAAACTTTACAGTGAAGTTATCTTATCCCAAGCAGGAAAGTACTTTACTAAAAAACCACCACTTTGAGATTCAATTGAAATGAATAAATCTTTTGATTTGATTTTATCGTATCTCTGGGAGTGTGCATTACTTGAGACTTTCTGGACAGGAGCTACATGTTCATGGCACTGTGCTGTGCATATTGGCAGCAACGTCCACAGAATCCACAAATAATAACTGTAACTAAAACCTTGTCACAAAATCACGTGTGATCCAATCTTTTGCCAGTATTAAATTCTTTCTTGAAGCATATTTCCTGATAATTATATTCTGGAATATTGCATTCGCTTATCCCATATGTTAATTGATTTGGCTTGCTTATGAATTTTAACAAAACTTCTGAAAGCTGGTTTTTAATCTGTTGCAGTCACTGCTCCCATACTGCGCAGATGTTATTTGGTGAAAATTCAAAGTGGATGATTACAGTAGGACGTGGTTTAGCCCCAGCCGAGCACCACGCGGCCGCTCGCTCACCCCTCCACCGGCGGGGTGGGGAGGAGACCGGACAAACAAAGGCAAAAGCCTCATGGGTTGGGGTAAGGACAGTTTACTGGGACAGCAAGGGAGAGGGAAACAATCAACAACAGTACTGATAACAAATATATACAATGAGTGATAACAGAAAGCAATTTAGCAATCCCACGGCTGACCTGACGCTTAGCCCATCCTGGAGCCCTGCCGAACCCACCCCTGCCCAGCTAGCCCCCTGTTATGGTGAGCATGGCATCACATGGTATGGAATAACCCTGGCTGATGTCCTGGTTCTGGCTAGGATAGGGTTCATTTCACAAGGAACCAGGACACAGTAGCAGAGCTCCAATTATTCTGATAGACACACACAATCAAAACTGTGAGTTGTGTAAGTAAAATGCGTACTGGAAAGAAGGGAGTGATTGTAGAATTTTATCTGAGGAAAATTCATCTCTTAGTTTAAAAACCAGCTTTCTTACTTTCTCCTTAATATTTTACGAAATCTTTTCCATGTATTATTGGTTTCGAAAATGACATTGTTGCCTTTAGTTTTGATTCAAATCTTTTCCATGTATTATTGGTTTCGAAAATGACATTGTTGCCTTTAGTTTTGATTCAAATTTTGGAACATCAAAACAATAATTCATAATAAGAATTCATCTGCAAATTAACTTGTTTAAACTAAAGGATCTGAATTCAACACTAAGTTGTGCTTTAGATTTGTTCTATAAAGAGTAGAATAACTTAATAATAGGTTTAAGGAAAGGCATGACATTGAAATATTGTTTTATTTCTACTCATAATGGTTAATGAGTTTTTTCAGTTGATGTCAGAAAACAGTTTGCTTTGCAGCTCATCTTGTGACATAATGCAGACATAAAAATAGTCATTATGAGTAACGATGTGTGCCCTGTGAATTACACAGTCTCATTTATCTTCTATGAGATGATTATGAAACAAACAAAGATCAATATGTATATTATATGACATGAGACAATAAAAGCTCCGTGGAAACTGCATGTGTGTACATATATGTAAACCAAGATGTCATTCCATTGCAAAGCACTGTTGTAACTGTCCATATTATTGTGTATTGCTCTGACAGCTTACGTACTGCGTATCGGCCACTGAAAGGGGAGGCAGACCTGAGGGAACACCTCGTTACTCTGTTTATTATTGTAAGATTGGTTTCCAGGTGGGAAGATACTAAATTTTTGTCTAGTAAAGCTGTAGAGTCCTACAACTCACTGCTGACTAATTCCAGAGCCTCAAAACTGTTCGTACTCAGGAAGATTTACTTTTTCTTAATACATCCGAGTACTGAAGTGTTGTTACAATTTGTTACTCAGCAATCTGAGTTCTATACTGTACAGCAAAACCACTCTGGTGGTACTAAAGCTTTTCTTGTTCAGGTATCTGTCAACTGAACTCTTCTCACAGCTTATCTGTGCATGATCACTCTTCATGAATTTATTTCGTGACACTTTTGCTTTGGAGTTTTATGCCTTACTAATGGTTTTGTGGATGTTTCACTCACAAATTCCTTGATCATAGAAGTTTCAAAACTATACAAATGTCTGATTTTTAATTTTTTTAAAAGAATTCTTCAAAACTATTTTCCTGGGTAGTGGCAAGTATGTTTTCCTCATGGATTTAAACACTGTTGCATCACAAATTAAAAACTGAATGCACAGCATCTCGTTCTTCACGATTGAGTCAATGAGAGCACAAAGACAAGTGTGCTTCAAGAAACTTTTCCCACGTTGTATTTAATATGTGACACACATAAGATTTCAAAATACTTTTCAGGTGAAATGGGCATGCAGTGATACACAGTGATGATGTTGCACTCAGTACTTTGAAGAGAGCATGAGAAAATAATTAAGAAATAGTTTGCGTAGGGACCGCACCACAGGCTTTATAAGGATTCATGGTTTTTAATAGTCCTGTTATAGTGAGTTATATATAGAGAGGAATATTGAATTTAATTAACTTTTTAAAAATTAAATAATGACTTGCACATATGACAGTTATTCTTGCAACATGTGTCAGGATAAAGGACCCCACAGTTCTTCACAGTGCGCTGGCTAATTCTCTCTGGGGGGAGAAAGACTACTGAAGTAGAGAGGGTTTTTAAGCAAGTGGTGTGTTTTGAAATAGAAGTTATGAGAATTGAAAACACAGCTTGCAAAGAAATTTGGAACCTAACAGCTCTTCAGGCAGTAAGCTTTGGTAAAGATTTTTAGTCTATTATGATCAATTTTTGCCACTTTTTCCAATGAAAAATTGAATGTCAGAGTTTATACAACTTGGAAATGTGAAGAATTGAATTGATCTTCAGGAATTTACTGTTCCGGGGTTATCAACATATCAAGACTGCTGCTTATTGCACTAAACATCTTCCATCCTCAGCTGAAGCTGCAAATAACAGAGCCTTTCCATTTCTTAAATTAATTTAAGCCGAACTAAAAGCAGTAAAATGCTGTGATTTGAGCCAGGGGGGAACATATTTGGCATTTAAATACAAATGTAGGGGAAAAAAATGAATCTTAAGAGTGACTAATATGAGAAAATCTTTTTCTGTGTTTATATTGAACAAATATATCAAAGTGCTGTTTAAAGAAGACTGATTTAAACAGCAGCAGTGGCTAGGTGGCTGTAAGCTTGTGAAGTCTGAGACTTTTCAATTTATTTAAACTACCACTGTTGCTCGAGGAGGCTAATTACAGCACATAGCTTAATGGTCAAAACCAAAGATCTGCATGTTTAACATTCTGAAATGTTGGATATTTATGCATTTAAGATTAATACTTCTTTTAAGTTGTCTTGAAAAATTCATAAAAACCTGTTTTAGCCATCGTCATGGATTTAAAGATGTAAAATCTATTAATCACTTATCTAATAAAAAAAGCATTTTCAATCAAATCCTTGTTCTTCAAAATGAAATCCTGTTTCTTTGAACTTACAGACCTTGTAATCCTCACAAGAAGGTAGTAGTAGGAAATAAGGATAGGAAGAAGACTTTGGGCCGGTGCTGCAGCTCACCACCAGCGAGGACCATGGGTAGAGGTCCTGAGTTCCAGTCAAACCTTGGATTCTCATAGTCCCTCCCAGTGAAACCTCTTTGAGGAGACTTCTAGTAGGAAACCCAGCACGCCTTCATGTGGACCCTGCTCCTTAGTGGAGTTAAGATTCGGTCCCAGCGATTTGCAGCTCCCAAACCTGTAGACAGCATCTTCAGCCCTTTATCTTAAAGCTGTGCCACCAGAGCTGCTTGGCAGCCAGAGCCAGAGCCCTTGGGCTGCTGTTAGGCTGCAAGGTGGGCTGCGGGGTGGGAGGCTGTAGTCTTTATGCCTGGGGCAAAGGCACATACCAGATGTAATGATTCTCGATTCCTGTCTGATTAAATGCTTGCATTTACCTGGTTTGGATCTTTCTTTATTATGGACAATAGAGTGTTAAGATTTCATTTCTGGTGAGACCTTATTTACATGAGTTCAGTTAAAAGCTGTCTCTGTGACTCCTCTTTTGGATACCGAGTATTGTATGGTTCCGAGCTAATTATGTTAATCAGCCCCGTTCTTCTATCCCCTAAATGAATATTACTTGGGCTGTTAAAGGAAAGCAGTCATCTTAGGGCAGGATGTGGCTTTATTATGTTAATATTGTTTACTACTTCACATTATTATGTGGTGAAGTACACTGATAAAAAACATCAAAAAATACAAGTTTAAATAGACTGGGGCCAGTGGGAGAAGATTCAACATTAAAAGAAGTAATGAAGGTATAACAAATAAGATTGGCTAGGCTGGGGAAGGAAAGGGAAGATTCATTATTACAAAGAAAAAAGAAGGTACAATAAAATTACATTGATTAATAGACATTAATTGATTTTGTATCTGATCCCACCTAATCCTTTTTAGAAAAGAAATAAATTGCAAGGTGCTTCTGCATAGAAATCACATACACTAAATGTAAATGTATGTATTTAAAGTATCTTTAGGGGGTTGGAGACAGTTTGCCCACCATGCCTTTACCTCACTCCTTGCAGGATGGATTTGAATATGATGTATAGGCATACATGGGCGTAGTTAGCGCAGCTGAGTTGAGAGGAAGATCTCCAGCAACTCCTGCGTTCCAGTCCAGTGAGTTACTGCACAGCCCGGGGCAATTTGCTCAGCTTCTGCGCTGCCAGCAGCATCTCCGGGAGTAAAAACACTGGGCTGGCTTAATGTGCTCGGGTGGAATTTCAGTGCCTAAATGTATAGATATGTGGTATTAATGCATAGCTTTGTAGCTAAAGAAATAACAAGGAAGGTGGTCATAAATTTGCTGCTGGATTAATTTAGTGAGGGAATGCGGTGTCTGCTTCCCAGGATTAAAAGAGCCCTCTTTCACTGCTCGGCCTTTCATTTGTACATCAATGGGAAGTTGCAAAGAACAATTCCTTAATAAATCGTTGAGATTCATCCTTACTTTGTGAGAAAATGAGATTTGGTTAATCTTTTGTGTGGTTAGCTTCCGTGCCAGATTAGCAAATGTGAAGAGAAGCCATCAAGTGGTACTGGTAGAGCAGAGGAGTGAGTAGCTGCGTCCGATGTGAGTCCGTGGGGATGTGGAGCTGTCTGATCGGTGTCTGGCACTGGGGGAAGAAGAAGACTCTTGTATGTGTAGCCAGCTCCTGGCGTGATCTTGTAGATCCCCAAGGAATGAGGCTGCTGAGCACTCGTCTTGCCTTGTGAGATCAATGCTTCTGGTGGAGGTAGACAGTGCCTTCAACTGAGGAGGTTATTCAGAAATTTGGTGTGGGGACAGGAGGAGGAGATGCTAAAGAATGGAAAATTTTAAGTCACGTTTGAAAGGCTTAGCGATCTTTGTACTTAAAATCAAACAAAACAACAAAAAACTCCAAGCAGATTATAAAATTAAATTTTTTTTTTCCTTCCCCTTCGCTTGTTTTTTTTACTTCTGTGCAAATGAGCTTAATTTTGAGGTGATATTAGGCTCTGAAGGGCTTACTTTCAATTTGTTAATTTAGTTCTATGGGAATATGTGTGATACTATGATTTTATAGCACTCACAACCTCAGATAGCACTGAATATAGGCTATTTCTAGTGCATTAGATGTTCATCAGGGGTTTTTTGGGTTTCGATGTTCTTCAGGAAACCTTTTCAGTCCTTGGAAAGTGCTTCTAAATGAATGGATTATATTTTTTAAATGCTGTTCAAAAGAAACACACTTTTGGTTTTTAAATTAGTTTCTAGGCTGTGTACTGGAAATTTTGACTTGTGCATGCGGTCTCCAAAAAGGTGTTGATTGGAGCAAGCTTTTCCGTTAGATGAAGTAATTCAAATGTAATTCTTAATTCAAATATAACTTCTGACTCTGAAACTGCATCTTTTAAATGAAATAAATGAAATCAAATAGAATTGAAGCATTTTGCATCAGACCGTTGTTACATTGACTGCAACAACAACTACTTTTGCATATTCCCCAGTGGTTTTTTTGCCCTTATGCAGATTTGATACTGGTCTAAAGTAGTAGATGTCATTAATGTCATTGCTATAGACAGCTATAATGATGTAGGTGGGAATTTTTTCCATAGTATTAAGACTCAGTAGGAACTTTTTTTCCACAGTGCTTGCCTATTAGTCCCTTTTGCTCAGGGTTTTGTTGGGTGTGTTATTTATCTGATCTGCAGAGCAGAAAAAGGGAGCATTGCTACTTCCAGATGAGCTGCTGTGTTTTCAGAAGCTGTAGGTGATGCAGGAAAGGAAGGCAGGCTCATTTGGCATCAAAGTGGTCCAGTTACTTTTGATAAGAAGAACACAAGTTTCTTTGAGAAGAAATACAGAAGTTAGCGCCCTCAGAATGAAACTAAAATAATATAAAGTCTGAAACTGTATCTCTTCAAAGGCTGCTTTTCAAGCTTTCAATTCATAACCTGCCTTTTTAAAGTTAGGCTAAGAAGTGAAATGACTATTTTTTTAATATTAATTAGATACCTAGAATAAAACTGGTGTTTGTTGAATTTTTTTCCTACCACCTCCTCCTTGTTACTCAGTGTGAGTTTTGTAGAGTTTTGAGAAAATGGAAGTTAACTCTCCTAGGTCAAGCAAAGTCTCAGTGCCTTTCACAGGGCACAGTAGTAATAAAGAAATAAAATCTTTTTAGGGTTATTTCAGCTAAAAGTAGTATGATCTAGTAAACAAAACTGGGTTTTATGTTTAAAAATGCATAGAGTGGAATTGGGAGTCTTATGTTTGGAAATAGTTGGATTTCTAAGACAAAGCTGTATGCAAATATTTAGGAGTGTGAAAAGTTTTCATTAAAACAACTTTTCTTCTTTAAAACTCTGCTGTGTGTGTTTAGAGAAAATGTCACTTGGGTTTCAGTTCAGTAGTACAGCACGAGGTGCTTTTACTAAAGAAAACCTGTCTGGTAAGTCCTTATCTTTTGAAGCTATGCAACCGCTTTGACTTGGAAGGTAATTCAAAAGTAATTCTACTTCCTTATTTAAAATGTTGTGAGTTTTACTGTGTTTAAAAAATAATTTCCAAGGATTCCTGTATGTCATTGTCCTCACTCTCTAAAGTTCAGAATTCTTGTTTACTTGTTACTACATATTGCTACTGTAAATGGTTACTTGTTAGAACCTATACAATAATGATTTTGTGCCAAGATTAACCGAAGGTAACATGAATTTTGTCTTTGTTTTCAGTCCAGAGGAGCTTCCTGTCCATGATGCAGCAATAGAAAAGGTAAGTCCATTTTTTTGACTAGGATGTGAACATTTACAGATTTATGACTTTGATTTACATAAAAAATTGTGAAATTAGGAGATGAAACATTTTAGTGATTTGCATTCCCAAAGAAACATGTTCTAAGTCCCGTAAGGACTATGGTCCTTGAGGCCACGTTAACTCACCCACCAATCCCTTGGGGCCCACGTGATCTTACACTTACTAGTTGCAACGAGACATGAGTTACCCATTATATGACCTAGTAAAGGAAACAGAGCTACTTAAGAGATCACACCCAGCTCTGCCCCGAAAGAGCGAGAGCTATTGTCCCTGTGTCATGAGCTGTCATCAGCTGGGCTGGGTGGATGGATTGTCCAAGTGAGGTGGTGGTTTTGATGCTGAGGTGTACGTAGCCTTCCCCTGACGAGTGCAGCATGCTGTTCTAGGTTGGTCAATGGTGACACATACTTCTGAAAACTGAAACTTCTTGACCTCCCTTGTCGTGTTCAGTTGATGAGCTGGGTGTATTCTGGACATGCGAGATCTGTCAGTAGTCCAAAAATCCTGCTGCTGGGGGTACTGGAGGTGAAGTTTGGGAACTGATGTTTTGGGAACATGGAAAGCTTTCATTAAAATCATCGGGAACTGAATTTCTACTTGTCTGGGCCTAGTTACTGTTGGTATTTCCCGTGGCTTGCCAGGTCCATTGTTATCTCCCACATCAGATCCTTCTTGTTTGTCTATATTGATCTTCTGTATCATCAGAAAACTCAATATAAAAATATATAAAGCTGAAGTTTACAGTTAGCCCTCTTGGCTGCACAAATCAGTAGCATGCATGGAAGAGGGATAGAATGAGTTGTTCTGAGGCAGCTCAACTCCGAGTGTTAGGAGCAGCAGTGCTTCTGAAAATGAATTATTTTGAGCTTTAGTATTTGGCTAATAAACGCTTCTCATAAAAGAAAGGAACTTCTGAGTCCCTTTTGTTTTGTGTTGGTTCATGTGTGTTTCTGCATCCACAGCCTGAAATAGTTGCGTTTTCCTGCCATGTTTCATTACATTTAATAACATAGTGAGTGTATATATAATTTCATTTCCATCAGAAGGACACAGCAGGGCAGTGAGTCTATGAGCATAAATATTAGGCAGCTTGCAATTATTGTGGTATATGTGTTTTGAAGCTCTGATTCACTGCGGCTTTGTAGTTAGCCTTAAATTATTGGGGGAAAATAGCGTCTCAGATCTCTGTCCCATATTGTATTCATGCTGTCTCAGACAAAATGTCAGCCTAGAAACTATTTATGGAATCAATGTTAAATTGCAACTCTTGTCTTTCTATAGTCATACAGTAATGTGCCTGTGTTAGACTCCTGGTTATACTCCTGATGATATCCTGACCTCTGCTGGTTTGAGGTTTATCCGTCTCCTGTCAGCAGTGTTTGAATCTTTACAATTTTCAAGATACCATTCCTAGGATAATTAATGTCTCACGTTAATGTAGGCTAAGACTAAAAGCTTTTTGTGCAATATCTTTTAAAGTCACTTTCTTGGCAGAACTATTTATGTTTTCCTTTTGCCTTGCTCGTGAATTTTAAAAATATTCCTAAGTCATGTTTTCATTTCGTTTGCAACTTATGTAAAGGATTGAGGATTGTGAATTTTGAATCTATTCTGTGTATACATTCTAGTGTAAAGCTTAACGTGAATTTTCTGTGTGTGTATTTACATGCATAATACTTTTAGAACAGGCAACAATACTGTGAATGCAGAGTAATTTTGATGCTTCATCACCTTACTGGGCATTTGGTGACTTAAATTCATCGAATCACTGTCCTACATTATGAACTACTTAACCTTCAGGTGAATCATCCAGCACATCTGACATAAAATTAGGGGAGGAAAGATCATCTAGAGGAGAAAAGTAGACAGAGAACTGACCTCAGGAAATCTGGAGTCTGTCTAGCTCTGGTTTTAAAGTGGTATGAAATGTTTTGTAAGTAATTCTCAGTTTGGTTTTGTCTTTGGTTTACTTGATTATAAATTCTCCAGGGAACAGTTCAGCAAGTTCTGGTTTTGTCTAAGGCTTCTGCCACAGCATTGCTTTAAGCCTCAGCTCTAGCACACTCTCCAGGAAGGTAGAGTGCTGCACAAGAGATGGATGCTTGCCAACTTAACTTCGTGCTTTTTTTCTTTCAGTAGTGTATTATTTACTGACACAAGAGTAAGAAACATTCTCTGCTTCAGTTAGGCATTCTGTTATTCCCAATGGCAAAAATGCTTCAAAGCGTAAAATGTACTGAGAAGGCAGATAAATGGACTTTTTTAAAACTTTTTTTTTTTTTTTGGTGACAACTACATGGAACTTGCCTGAAAGAGCAGCATCATCATCGCTCTGCTCTGGAATGAGCTGCCTCAGATCTATCCATGTTTTCAGTGTTGCACCTGTTAGACATGAAAGTGAACATGATTCAGGCTGGGGAAAAATAGCTAAAAGTTTTCAACAACTGAACACAGAAATAATTGCTATTTTGACTACAGTAACATGACTTGAGAACTGGGATAAATTGACACAGAAGACATAAAAGCTTGAACAAACATACAATTGAAGTGAGCTTCTGGCTCAAAAGACCAGAAATCTTGAAAGTAGATCAAACACACAAACAAAAAGACTGTGGGAGCAGATAGGGTTTTATTTTTCTTACCAATTATCTGAACAACCTGTTGAGGGCAGAGACCTTTCCTGACTCGATAGCAGTGTTATTCCTGCCTATAAGAACATCTGCTCTAAGAGATGTTCAAAATGCTTGTTTCTTAAAGGGCTTGTGAGTGTGGAGAAGAATCTGAAACAGTGTTGTGAAACCTGTGAAATCTGGGAAGCAGTAGTTTCTCTACAGTTTCCCTCTAACCTAACTCTTATAATTTTAAAAAATAATTGTAAAAAAGCAAGTGGTTGGGATATTAACAAATACAGCATGGAACCTGAACAAGAATATGGGCAGTTGATTGCAACATTGTCAGTTGGATTCAAGTAAAAATAACTTAAAAACCCAAAAGTAACTAATTTCCAGGATGCTTCATGGACTGAATCATGGGTAGGGTGGTCCTGCAGAGTCATCAAATCGTACTTCTGCAAGTGCAAGGCTTTGGGCTCCTGGGTTAAAGAAGTTATTTGCCCATTTTGTTGCATTGATAGCCAAGAAAGAATGCACAAATTCTGATGAGTAAAAGCTGGAAACAAAATTAGAATTCTATTGAGACAATAAATAATAACTTTCTTTTCTATTTTTCCCCAACATTTCAGATGCAGTTAATGAAAGTATTAATAACTTTTCAATATCCTGCAGAGCTTTGAAATTAAACTCTTACATTGTTACCAGATTGCATCACTAACCATATGAAACAGAATATCCTTCCTGTCTTTATTAAGCCCTGGATTTGAAGTTGGAGGTAGAGGGACTGTCCTTTACAAAAAACCCTAAATATTTGTTTATATTCATCTTTGAAGAGAAAGCAATAACCACACACATAGATCTATCTGCTTTAGCTTTTATAGTGTTGATCCTCAGCTCCAAAGCATTATGAAAGAGTTGAAATAGTGTCATTAACTATATTTTGTTAAAAATTTCTTTAATAGTTAACTTTGTAGTGTAGTCAGGGACACCTGGCCTACTTTATGGCATGTGAAACTGGGCTGTAAAAATACATACTAAAAATCGTCTTACCATTGGAGCCAACAAAATACAAATTTTTGGCTGTGAAGAGCCAAAGTGCCTTGGAATTCCAAGGACTAAAATAGCTAATTCCAAGTGCTTCTTTGGTTCCCAAATTTAAGAAGTTGATAGCAACTATAGCAAGAGTTTCAAAGGCAGAATGGCAATCTTTAAGGTAGTAGGATTGTCTTATGCTTTTAAAACTGTATATAATGTAAATAATGCATGGAATTAATATGTTTATTGTCATACGTGCTATACTAAATGTAACTATTTATTTTGAGAAGATGGGATTCGTTTTGTTTTGAATTCTCATTTTATCACCTCGTTACTAAAATATTCTTGTCAGTAATATAATTTAAGCAAATAGATCTCATCTTCAGAAGAAATTCCTTGATAGTAAGATACAGGGCCATTTAGGTAAAAATGTACCAAGCCAAGGATGAGAATTATAGCAAGGCTTTCTAGTTTTCAATGTCTAGAATTAGAGTTTATTCCCACTTCTGCTACTGCACTGTCGCCTTACATGCCCTTGTTTTTGGTCATGCCTTTTAAGAAGAGGTAGTTTGTGTGGTCACGGGAAAACAGTAGCTAATTATGTTTAGTGCAAGTCTAGGTAAAGAAGATCATCATTTCAGAGTCAACTCACTTTTAAGAAACTTGTAGCAGAAATTATTTGCCTGAAAAATTTACTGAGTATAAAAACAAATTGCACTTTCTGTACTTGCCAAAAATGTGCAGAGAAGAAACTTTTATAAATCTTAAACTCTTCTTACAAAATACAATTCTTGACATAGTGCTGAAAAGAAGAGTTTCTGCTCAGTTTTTGTTGGGCTGGGTTTTTTGACATTTTAAGTGAACTGATGTTACTCTTTGTTGCTGTTCTTAGATGACCGGATAAAAAGTTGATGAGGCTGTGTTAAACTGTTTCTCAATATTTTTAGAAAAGCAGAAATAATTTTAAATGTATTCATTTGGAAAAGATTAAAGAATTCTAATTTCTTTTCAGCAAAAACACCTTGAAATTGAAAGAACTACAAAATGGCTTAAGATGCTGAAAAGCTGGGAAAAATACAAGAATAGCGAAAAGGTAAAGTTATGCATGTTTTTTTCATTAGCTGTCACTTCTGAATGAATATATAACCTCAAATTAGATTGTCTCTGCTTATGAGATCTGAAAAAAAAAAACCACCAAGAAACATACACTGAAAGGAAAGGCATTTTATTCTTCCAAAATGCAATAATAGATAATAACTGAATAATAATAATAATAATAACCCAACAAAACTGGTGGTCAAATGCAAGGAATTTCTGAGGGCAATACTGCGTAGGCTCTGTAGCATGTTCGCAATTGTGTGCTGTACTGCTTTGCTCTTCCGCTGTCGGATTGGAACTAGGATCACACAGCAAATTGTGAGCATGTCTGCATACTCTGGAGTGGATAAAGCATCAGCCCTGCTTGTCTTGTCTTGCAGAGAGCTAGAGGTTGTGTTTGATTTCGGCTTTGAGAATGTAAAGGAGGAAAAAAAAATCTTCATAAACTTGAAAAGAGGGGACACCTTTAAATGGGTACAGCTGAATTCTTCAGGAATCATTACGAATTTTAACTTTACTTTTTTAATTCCTTTGTATGCTGGAAATTGTGTAATATTTAAATGTAAAGTTACTCTTTTGAGTTACTGGTAGTGTCTTATTAAGATCTATGAGATTTTTTTTTATTATTAATCTTCTTCTACAGTTTCCATTACTCCACCCCACCCCCACCCCCCCTTTTTTTTTTTCCTTTCTCTTTTTCTTTTTTGCAGCCCAGGTTTACTGAAGGGCCTAGGATAGCTTGCAGTCACGGATCAGTGAAAACCGCCTTGAATAACTCTCCAAGGCAACTGATTAGTCATAACATGGGACATATAATTTGATGTTTAAATTATCACACTTGCCAGCACAGGTATCTAAGATATCCCAAGATACCAGGTTGCTTTGTTAAAAGGAGAGCTGCACTGAATAAGTTAAAAGTAAAAAGTATAGGAAGCCAATTCAGTGCCCTTTCTGTTTTTTCTGTGAATAATATGCTATGCAGCGTTCATAATCTTCAAGAGAAGTGAATTTTTTTGATGGTATGAATGGGATCTACTTTTGGATGGAATACTTTATAGCTGATTTCTTATTTTTTTTTAATTTTGGAATCAATATGGAAGAAATGAAATCTGCTGGCAGCTACCTAACAGTGCCCGGCAGTGCTACAACATTTCTTGACTTAAAAAAAAAAAAAAGAAAAGAAAAAAAGTAAAATTATTTTCTGTGTGAAGCTGCAGATGAATTTGAAGTAAGTGAATTGCCCATTGATAATCTTCAGAGTGCTTTTGAGATTTCTAGTTACAGAACTATTTTTATCCTACTCAGACAACAAATAATGGTCTGGGGGTAATGACAGAAAGTGGATTATGTTAGGTATGCCATTAAGTGCTAAGTGCTCTTACTTGCTTTAAAAGCTAGGTAGGGGTCTTCATGTGAATAGTTTATTTGCTGGAATTGTGGTCTTGGTCATCTTAAAATTACAGAAGAATTTCAGCTGGGAAAAAACTTGCTGGAGAGACTATATTCCCAACACTGTTATGGGGAGGTTTTCATAACTTCTTGTGGATGTTTGGTGGGTAACACACAGAACATGGGGATCTCACATTCATATTCCCTCTTCTCCTCAAAGGGCTTAAAACTTGCATTTTTTATTGGGGATTCTGTTTGTATTTTGTGGTGCTGCTGATCCACCTGTATTTTGTAGAGGACTAGAGGACAACTGTTATGCATCCCAGGTTACTGCCTGCAGCGTTAGCTTACTCCCTTATTAGCCTTTTGTTTTAGTAAATCATTCTGTGCAAAGTGGAAAACTTTAAAGGGAGAGACTGAGACCAGAATACTTGTTAGCCTGATGAGCTGGGAACTGGGATGCTACAATTCAAGTAGGAGAAATTTACTCAGCACGTCCTCTACTCATCGTGTCTGCTTACTACCTTCTTTTTAATACTAGAAGCTATGTCTTGCACTTTGCTTTTGTTAAAATACCAAAGCCAGTGGTTGATGTTTTTCAGCATAAAACTAAGAAGCTAGCAAATGAAGTGAATGCATGAAAAAAGTAATAATTTGTTTCTCAAATTTTTCTTATAATCCTACTCTCTGTCCTGTCATCTGCTCTGGAAGGAGAAGCTAGAGGTCATAACACTTGTGGCTTTGTTTCTTTACCGTGGGGATTGGGTGATTTGGAGATCAAGTATGTTCCCATGTCAAAGAGATGATCAAAAAACCTGTGTAACAGCTACTTTGTTTGCAAAGAGAATGTTAAATATGACGTTTCAGGTAACACAATAGCTACACATTGTCTAAGCAGCAGCGGTCTTCCTCGTCAGCCATCGGTGACATCAGTCCATGATACACTGACTTAACAGAATAATCCTCTGTTCACTGAGCATGCATTGCAGATCAGCTGAGCAGAAGGAGTTTCAGTTCATGTAACAAATTGTAGACTGAACTATAAATAGTGGCAGGAATAATTCGATATGTTCATAAAGGGGATAAACTTTGCTTGAGGCTAGGAAAAATTTTCATTGATTGTTGAACTCTAGTGGAGCACAACAGACTTTAAAAACAAGGGTGTTTTCCTTATTCTTTCTCACATCTTGTGTGGTAAGTGAACCAGAACATAGAGAATAAAGAATCAGCCTCCTTTTCCTCCTGAGCATGCAGTGGAAAGTCAGACGTTATTTGTCCCTGCTCTTTACAGAAAGCCCGGTGATGTTCTCAGGGTTGTACAAAACTCACAAATAAAGACAGTTTTTATCTGAAAGTGTGTTGGAAGAATGCACCAGCTTCCCATGCTCACCGTCTTGAAGCATGGAAGCAGTAGTTGCAAGAACAATTCCTGACTCTTACTTTCTGTCTTCTCTTGATTGGATAAAGTGGTTAACACTAGAGGAACAAATTGCTGAAGAAAATGAACAGCCTGTATCTTAAAAGACTCACTTCACCTGACATTCCTATGGTTTCTGTGCAGTCAGACTGCTCCTGAAATCAGTGTTGTTTAGAAACATTGTTGAAGAGAACATGCAGCAACAGCAGCAGTGATAATGTTGTAAGGATATAGATTATAATTGTAGTGATGGCTTGGTTTTGGAAAATGGCATACTTGATAGATACTTCTGTTCTTAGAAAGAGGGCAAGGAAGTCAGAGAAGGTGATGGTCCCAGGGAAAGAGCAGATATGTATGAGTACAGGGCTTTAAACAGCCCGTTTGTAATGCACCTGCATAATATACAGCCAGGAGAGTTTGGGCTTGAAGAAATCTGTTCATACTGTACACAGACTGTAAAAGAGTCCATATATTTGATTATATTATCCAAAACTGTCATATGCTTAATTGCAAAATACAGTTTTCATTTAATACTCTTGCAGAGCTGCCTATAGGCTGCTGCCTTATTTTTTTCCGTCATAACTTCACAAGGAGAATTAATGAGAAAACATTAACACACTGATGTGTGTGTGTGTGTGTGCGCGAGATGCTTCAATTTACAGCTTCCCCTGATCTTTATTGCAGAAGAATATTGAGAGAGAGATGTAGGCTCTGGCAACTTCACGCTGGTTTCCCATTAGAACTTCTATGCTTAAGCCTAATTAAAAAAAAAAAAAAAAAAAAAGGGAGGGGGTAAGAGGGTGGAGGGCAGCAATGTGTGACCATGAGGAACTGGAAATAGATGGAAGAGTTATCACATTCAGACCAGAAATTGGCCAGTCTCTGCCATATTTGAGTAATGATTTACAGGTAATGAAGGATGACATAATAAAATGCACTCATGTACAACTCCATAACCGTGTATAAAACTCCTTGATTCCTATATGATTATTTAGACATCTTTTCAGTGGAGTCATCGTGATTCTTACAGACACCAGTCTCTGAAGTGTGTAACTGCCCTTGCGTCTTTTGCCTGATTGATATTTGTCAAAACAAAGCTTTCATCTCCCCATCAGTCATTTCTTATGCAGGAAGTGTCATAGAGCAGCAAAGCTTGTGTTTCAGTGTGGTCTTTCTCTAGCTTATGCTTTTATTTCCTATTTGTATTCTACTACTTAATAAGCCATTGTTCAATCAACCACCATGGATAGTAAATCCTTTCTGGCTTAGTATGATCATAACTTTCAGGAAAGATTAAATAAAACTATTATATGATATATCCCATTTGGGTATTTCCACCAAAGTATTTCTGTCTTTTACTGTCTCCCTTCATCTGTCTGTGATTGAAGTTGCCTAAATTGAGAGGGAAAGGAAGAAGAGAAACAATCAGGGTAACTGGCAATTTCCAGCTGTTCTGGCATTCACACAGAATATAATAATCAAGTCTCCACTTAGTTTGGAGTCTGAACACAGAGCCTTAATGAAGAACCCTCCTCTCATTCCTGAGATTTTTTTGAATGAGATTGAGCAACTCTTGTATTTGCACTTTTTCCTCCTTTTATGCAACCCACAGAAGTTGAAGAACCTCTAAAGGCAGCAGCCTTTATAAATATACTTTCTTTTCATTATAAATATACTTTCTTGTGAGACTTCAGATTTTAATTCTTACGCTTATCATCACTGATTCTTTTTGAGGTGGCAGAGTCCCTCTGCTGCTTGTGCAGCTCTTCCTGACATAACTGAGAAAGTTTTCTTTTCAAGAAAACCAGTTCTATATCTTGCAGCAACGAGAATGCCAGTTACCACTCTTCAGACTAGTGCTGTGTGACATTAGCCTTGTTTCTTGTCCTGGAACTAATTGGCTTTATGAGTTTGAGATTGGGGCAGGAGAAGGAGGGGGAGGTTGGATGTTTCAGGTTTTTCCCAGGGAGGCTGTATTGAATGTTGGATGTTATGGACTTCATTATTTGAGATGATGGCTAATTTGGAATATTCCAAATTTGAGAAGTTGGTTGTTTTTTTTTTCCGTCTTGCTTTGTAAGCCTTTTAATTCATTGTATATATTCTCTTGTTTCACAATGGGAAGGTCCAATATCTTTCTGGGTGAGAAGCTCCTCTTGAATTCCCAGGTGGTAGGGCCTCACCTAGCATGCGCTTGTCCTATCTACTTCAAAATCAACAGTATTAGCAATAATTGCAAGAGTTTATGACAACTATCCTTGGCTGAATGTCAGCTTAGATGTGATACAGAATTTGAACCTGTATTTTTATTTAAGTTGTGTTTATATAATTATATCTACTGAAGGGGACTTCCTTTTTTTCTGTGTCCTATACTGATGGAAACATCCCAGATTCCATAACACCATTCTTTGAACGATGCATGTTTTCGTATGATGATTATCTGAACTGTGAGTTTGTATACTTGTATTTATTTCTGAGCTATCATCTTAAGAAAGCCTTAATTTTAAAGAATTTGTTGAAGATTGACTCACCTCAGAAACAGAAGAAAAAGTAAAGCAACTTGCTGAATTTTCTACTTGTTGTTTTAATTAATAATTTAAAGAGAACAGACAAGTAAATCAGAGTTCTGCAAGTATATAGACCCAACCCAGTGTTTCTCAACATGTTTTCAACCTTATATTACATATGGAAATAAAAGACAGCAGAGGGCAGTAGTAAGGTACTTGTGGTAAAGATGCTCAATTAGCTAATATTCAGTTTGCTCGTTTATACGTTCTTTAACTGTTTGGTGACTGAATGATTATGAGAAATGAATTTTGCTGTGAAGTATGTCTGGTTTCCCCCCTGCAGTGCAGCTGTGTCGTTTTCACAAAATCGCTGAATCACACAGGATCACAGGCTGGTTGAGGCTGAAGGGACCTCTGGAGGTCATCTGGTCCAGCCCCTCTGCTCAAGCAGGGCTACTTGCAGCCAGCTGCCCAGAACCACATGCAGACAACTTTTGAGTATCTCCAAGGGTGGAGACTCCACAACCTTGCAGGGAAACCTGTGCGAGTGCTCGGTCACCCTCACAGTGTAAAAGTGTTTCCTCATGTTCAGAGGGACCCTCCTCTGTGTCAGTTAGCGAGCGTGCCCTCTGGTCCTGGCACTGGGCACCACTGAACAGAGTCTGGCTCCGTTCTTTGTACCCTCCCTTCAGGTACTTATGTCCATTGGTAAGATTCCCCTGAGCCATCTCTTCTCCAGGCTGAACAGTCCTAGCTCTCGCATCCTTTCCTCACGGCATAGATGGTCAAGTACCTTCATCTTTGTAGCCCTTTGCACTCTCTCTCCAATAAGTCCATGTCTGCCTTCTACTGAGGAGCCCAGAACTGGACACCGTACTGCAGCTGTGGCATTACTGCTGCTGAGCAGAGGGGTAGGATCACCTCCCTTGACCTGCTGGCAATACTTCTGTCTAACACAGCCCAGGATACCATTAGTTGTCTTTGCTTCAAGGGTGCAGTGCTGGCTCCTGTTCAACTTGGTGTCTACCAGGCTTTCCAGGTCCTTTTCTGCTGAGGTGCTTTCCAGCTGGGTGGTCCCCAGCATGTACTGGTGCATGGGGCTGTTCCCCCCCAAGTCCAGGACTTTGCACCTCTCCTTGTTGAACTCCATGAGGTTCCCGTCATCCCATTTCTGCAGCCCGTTGAGGTCCCTCTGGATGGCAGCACAACCTGCTGGGTATCAGCCACTCCTCTCAGTTTTCTGTTGTATATAAAGTTATTCCACTTGTTTCCACATTATCGTTTGTGTAATGGAGCTTGTTCCATGAAAGGTTCTGGTTTTGACTTACATTTCTCTCTTGTATACTGGGCAGACAGTGAAAGTTTTTAGTCTCATGTTCTGCTGAGTCTGTAGACAGGATCTTGCAACGACTTGGGATGACTGAGTTTTTTTTCTCTGCCTAAATAAAAGAATAGTTGGAACAGCAGAGTCAGCTGGATCTACATGTAGAATGGTTTGCAAGAAGCTCCAAATATTATTGGGGTTTATTATGTCAGGTAGTGCAATAATTCTGATCTCAGTTGCTGAAAATGTTTGCTTTCCTTCTGTTTTTTTTTGGCATAACTGTAGTGGGCTGATGAAACTGCTGGTCTCTCTGTCCTTTCCACTCTTTTTAAAGTTATATTTACCAACTCATTTTTCAACCTTTTCTTTTGAAAGTGCTTCCAGAATTCTCTATCTCGGTTTTTACTTACTACTTCAAGAGCTCTTCTAGTGTTTGGCTGTTTCAGTCTGGGAAGTGCAGAAGATGGGAAAACTGTAAATGCCACAGACGCCTCTGAAACTGGTTGTTCTTCAGTTTTATCTCCTAAGAAAACCCAAAACAACCCCACACTTTGGATGGTTTGAATTTTGTTTTAATTCTATTGCAATAAGAAACTATTATTACAAAGGCTTACTTCTGGCCTTTGGTGTCCACCTGACCTTCTCCCAAAATACTCAGTTAGGACAACAGTAGTCTTGAGAATTTATTCTTCAACCAATTGTCTTCATTAATAACCTTATGGTTGTTGGAGACACTTGAAAATGAGTTACAAAGTTATAATTAACTGGAAAAAATGTTTGTTATCAAGGTTACACCATTGCTGTGTACCATGGGTCAGAGGAATACAGCTACATGTCACTGGGGACATATAACATTGCTTTTTTTTTTTTTTTTTTTTTTTTTTAACTTGTACCTGGTAACAGAGAGGAATTTNTTTTCCCCCCCTTATTTTTCTTTTTTCTTTAAAGTTTCCAGAAAATATTTAACAAATTGGGTCATTCTGCTCTTCTGCTTTCCAGTAGACAGGCTAATATCTTCTCAGGATGACTCCACTGCTTGGCTTTCAAAAGACTGAATTATTCTTTCTCTCTGGCAAGCAGTTATCCTTGTGTCTGCATTGATGCACGCTGAAATTCTCGGTGTGAGCTGAAGTCTGCATATACATCTATAGAGGAGGGGGCTTTGTAGCACTGTACGTTGTTCTTTATCCTTACAGAAGAAACTACTGACCCAACTGTGCTCACACTAGAAGTGTATTAACATTATTAATGATATTAAAGCAGCAAAGTTTTCTTTAAAAAGCACAACACTTTTTTTTTTTTTTTTGGTGGACAGCCTTCAGGATTGCTGTTGCATCTTATACAAGGTTAAAATTTTCATTTGAAAAGGAGACAGGGAAAAAATTCATAACCTTACTTCGGTAAGAGTTACGCATTCTAAAATCCAGACACAAATCTTTGCTGGCATTACAGACACCTTCAAAGACCTGATATATCCCAAACAGCAGGAGGTTTGCAAATATACTGCAATGAAGGGTTCGTTAATCTTCCAAAACTGGAGACATGAAATACATGAAAAAGAAAAAAAGGATCCTGTCTTTGAGGTGGACATTTCTTTTAAAATATTTCTTATGTTACAAACATAACTTTTTTTAAATGTTTCAAGGAAGTGACAGCTTTGTCAATTTTTTAAGGTGTAACTTTCAATGTAGGTTAAATGCAAAGAATAAATTGTTTGGGAAGGGATTGTGTGTGTTTTGTTCTCTTTTAAATCTAATTGTCTCCGTGTGCCGTGGTTAATGGTAAAACCAGAACTTCAGAAAGGTTCATTTTCTTTGTTAGTTCTCTGTTTTTCCTTTTCTTAGACGTGTCTCCTGAGACTCCTTGAGTCTCTCCTGGCCGCGTAAAGCCAAGACTTTAGACAGCTAGTCCATCTTTCTCTTCATGCTCCTAAATGCTCTTTCTGCAGCAGAAAGAGGTACAAATCAGAAGAGAACTGAGGAAGACAGTTGTCAGTGCTCCTGATTTTTTTTCAAACAGCCCAGTAAGAACCAAACCAGTGAATGAGAGTGCAAGAGCAGTGACATGTCAGAGGTGAGACTGCTAAATAATTTATATAACGACTCCAGTTACGCACAGGTACTGAGTTATCCCTTTCTGACCCGTTTCTAATACAAGCTTTTTATGTGTCAGAACAGAACGCGCTAGGAATGGGGAATTTCATTTTTCTATTTCACAGCTAAGAATTGCATTGCAGTGTTGGTAGGTTGTTCTGTATTCTTAGAAACCGTAACTAGAATATCTTTTATCCGCTGTTTTTGTGCAAATGTTTTAATATGCATTTAGAAAAGTGGTCATTAGTTTAGAAATATGATCTAAAATCTGTTAGCTTTAAAAATGACACATCCTGGTCTTTTTGGTGATCTCACATTTGTTTGGTATGCATACATACATTCCAGTTTTACAAGAATTCAAAAATCAGTTATGCCTTCGTGTTTTTTTTTTTTTTTTT
>VXBL01008794.1:1295305-1311398 GCA_013400195.1 Aramus guarauna
TTACTGGTAATCTTTAAAGCTTTGTGATATTGCCGATTGCCTCTCACTGTTCCCATTTATAGTTTGTAATTATAGTGAATTATTTATGGCTTGTCCTGAAATATTGTGTTGCTAAGACTCTGATTTTTTGGGGGGGTCAAAAACTTGGAGTAATCTTTCCAATATTTGTAGAACAAGCGCTGCTCAGCAGACGTGATACAGTTTTGATAGGACTTCCTACCTGCTAAAGTCCTAGCTCGTAAGCATCACCTACACAGAGTGATGTTTTGGCCTGTGTGTCCATTTTGTTCCCTGTGCCTCTGCTGATTCCACCAGAGGTCCCAGATGGCATCACCGGACACTTTCAGACACTGGAGCGCTTTGTCCCCAGCAGGTCATCCCTTTTGTAGAACAATTGATATTATTGCATTTTTCTCTTTAGCATGTTGTGTGTCACTGTTCCTTTTGTTCAGAACGTCATAGATTGTACTGCATTTATATTTTCTTTTTTTTTTTCTTTTTTTACAGTTTCATAGGAGAATTTATAAAGGAATCCCACTGCAGTTCAGAGGGCAAGTCTGGTCTTTACTACTTGACGTCCCTAAAATGAAAGAAGAAATGAAAGACTTTTATAACGTGAGTTTGTAGAATTTCCACTTAATATTAATTAAAAAAATTTGGATAATAAGACTACAAGCTTTATTAAGCTTTTATTGTTATGCAGTGTTTAAAAAAAATGATTAGAAATTGCATTTAACTCTACTGCTTGTTTTAGCTAGGAAAAAGCTATGTATTGAAAAGCACTTTTACAACTTTTTGGGTCTGTAATTCATGTAATTAATTTGATGTTCTTTCTGTTTATTTTCCCATCCTCAAATACTTGCAAAAGCCCTTCTAAAAGCAAAGCAAAACAAAATAAGAAAAAAACCTGTCCCAGTAAAAAGACAGACACCTCTGAAACTACAGCTCTTTGAGAAATGTCGATTAAGGAAGCACCTTGTTAGCTGAATATCAGTAAGAGGGGTTCCAGTATTCTGGAGGGGATGGAGGTTGGTGACTTAATCTTGTAAAAGCCAGAACAAGCTCGTCTCCAAGTGAAGCTTAAGTAGCTCTTAGAAGGCACTGTCCGGTTACTTGATTGTGTTCTCAGAAGTTTACCCCATAAAAGGGGCATAAATTGAATTCTTAAGCAAATCTCCTGCTTAGAATGTAAAGAAAACACCTCTGTGTTACCCCTCCAGCCTTCATCCTCACCCTGAGCAGCAGTTAAAGCAACCTCTGAATTATTGTGGCTGCGTTTCTCTAATTTTTTCCCTACCAACTCAGTACTTTTTCTGTGAGTGTGAATACAGCTGATGGCCTTCAGACCCAAGAGTGGAAAGGCTCATGTGCAGGCCAGTAAGTTAGACAGAAGGGGAACTGAATCCTTCAAAATTCTGTCTTTTCCTCTCTGGCTGCTAAAGGATTATAGGGAGAGTTCAGCTAACAGAAAGGCAATTTAGTATTGTAGAGTAGGAATTTAAATGTTCACTGCTTTTTGAAGAAATAATGTCCAGACCTTCAAGGAAATGCATTGCATGTTTGATTTTGGCATTTTCTAATAGCTCTTTCCTGGAGCTGAGACTTTGAGTCTGAGTAGACAAGGAATCCTCTAAGGTCATGAAAGAAGATCGATCTTGGCATTGATGTTATCTAAATTTTGGTGCCTGTGATCTTCCTCTTAAATTATTTATCGCTCTTTAGTTTGACAGGCTGCTCTTTCTGACTATTATATTTTGTTTAACTTTGTGAGTAAGACTAGTGGCAGATCTAAAAGGGATAAAACAGAGTTCATGCTGAATAATGTAGTTGTGGGAAAGAATACTGAGTAAAGCTGGAAGTATTTAAAAATAGGTGAGTTCAGCTTCAGAAATGATTAATGCCATCTAGTGCTCAATACAAAACAAAAGTGTTTGTAGTTCAGCTATAGAAATAGAAAGTTTCTTCCATTGTTATCCTAGCTTGTTTATTTGCAATAAGCTCATTTTACTGCTCTCCATTTTTCCCATTTCCTGAAGTGATATGAACACTCCTCATTACAAGTAACACTTACAAATCACATAACTTAAAATTAGAAGGAAAATATGTGCATTTGCTGTAGGCCAAAGAGCTGCTTTCAGTTCTCTGTGCAGGGCAATCACCAGTTCTGAATCTTCTGTCCTTTCCATGTCTCAAACTCTTGGTACCCTTTCTTTTCACTCATGCTAGAGGCCCCCACAATGGCAAGGACTCAGGGTGCTGCTTTTCCTATATTCCAACAAATCATAGCCTCTGGGTCCTCATGCCACCTTAAAACTATAAATTTTCTCTGTGCTTCTTTTCTGTCTGTCTGGGGACAAATCATTCTGGATGTTAGTACTTTAAATTATACAGAAAGGTGCAGGAAGCTGAGATTGTGGTTAGTGTTGTGCTGGTTAATGCCTGCTACCAGTTGGTTCAGTGACTAACAGGTAGTTCCCGATGTGCCTGGATGTTATTTTTCCCTGTTTGATCCCTTTATCTGTCTTATTTTTGTCATCTTTTGTTTTCTTGCAAGCAGAATCTGTAGAGTTCTGCCTTTTGATTGTCTGTGGTATTTTCTAAGAATGCCTACTCGGATGTAAAGTTTTGAAAATACCCTGTTGAATCCAGTTAGAAATGTCCCTAAAAGTTGAGTTTGCAAGACAGGAGGGAGAATGAATGAATGAATGTTGAGAGACAATTATTGTGAGTGTGAAGAATAAGCTGGGAATCTAACCTGTGGGAGCTTCCTAAGTATTCAATTTAATTAAAAAACATTAAAGCAAGTGCTAAAGTAGAAGTATTCTACAACTAAATTAGATTAAAACAGAAAGACAGAGGAAATGACTAGAGAAATGTCCATTATCTATACTTAGATAATAACTGACAACTACGTAGCTATTACTTCTGCTTCAAGAAAAAGTTAGGAAAAGTATGAAAACCACACTAAATCATTTGCTAAAAGTCCCGTCTGGACACTTGCATCTTAGGTTCTTGTTCCTGAGCAGTAAAATTCCTGGTTTTGCCCAGTGATGTGCCTACCTGAGAACAGCAGTTAGAAATTAGAAATGCTGAAACAGAGCCATGAATGTGGATAGTGAATGGTGTGTCACAAAAATGTGTATTATAGGTCTTTTTACATTTATACCGTGTGAATGTGACTGTATAGAATTTATATATGTATATGCATATTTTGGATGTTAAAATTGTTATCTTGTGAGTTGCTACTCAATATAAAGTGTTTTAAACTGTGAAATGGCAAATATTTCAATATTGGTGTGCAGTCAGGCAGGTTTCTGCTATTTTAGAGTTCACAATTTTAAACTTAATTTCCGTTCTTTACTCTTTTTCCCAGAAATTGAAGTGTCAAGCACGAGGGTCTTCACCAGATATTAGGCAAATTGATCTTGATGTAAATCGAACATACAGAGATCATATCATGTTTCGAGACAGATATGGTGTTAAGTAAGTAAATTGAAAGATTTTGTTTTGCTTGTCTTAAGATTGGCTTCTGATCTGCCTCAAGCCTCTTCGACCTATGTAAGCTCCAAACTTTCAAAGCAGGGTTGTCTGTGTGCAGTGATGTAATTACTGTTGCTGCCACAAAACCAGATGGACACTGCCAACCAGCTACTTTTCCTCACTATGGCATGGTCAGTAGCATTCCAAAGAAAACCATTTCTAAATTTCTCATCTTGTTTCATATTTAATAAAAAAACCAGTCTCAGATATTGTAAATACAAAAGCATGGGAAGTCCAAGCTAATAAATTAATGAAGATTTATTACTCAATCATTTTATTTAACTGTATATTTTCAGGAACAGAAAAAGTTTTTGCATGTCTAATAACTCTTAGCTTCCCAGAGATTTTACTCTTCCTTTGGATTTTAAATTCCTCTTCTCCTAGTATCTAATTCAGAACCAAATAAAGCAGTATTTTATATGCGAGCATTTAATTATTTACAAATGTAGGTCTTAATGCTTTTGAATTTCTTCAAAATGTGGGGGTTTTTTATACTGTCATTGGATGAGGAATATTAGGCAGCTGTCATCCTTAAAAACACTTAATAGTGAAATAAGTGGCGATACAAACATCAGCATTGTTGCTAGCTTGCAGCATCAGCACCCTGCCGAGATGAAGAGGTTATTTTTTTCCCTTCTGTGACTGTATTACTTCAGTTTTTAATCAGCTTTTCTTTCCAAGGCAGGTTCTACAGTAGTCTGCTATTTTCAAAAAGCAATACTCAGAGCTGAGGACTTTAAAGTGATAATAAAACAAACATTTTATTATATTATTAGTCTAGGCATTTTGTGGACGAATTCTAAATATGAGGAATTTCTCTGATGGCTGCAACACAGGATGGAGTACGAAGCCGAAATTCCCAAGCTAGAGCTATTCTGTGCAGCAGTGTAGTTTAGGTACATTTGTGCGGCGCTATCTGTGCTTGAGCGGACATACCTCCCCTCTCAGTTGTACCGACACAGTCCTGTGCAAAAATGGCTGTGTTGCTCTTGGCCTTTGTTAGTTTTTATGCACACGTTTCAGGCATTAGCAGAAGCTTGCTACCTCATCAGTTTGGGGTTAACGCAAGCAGAGCCAGCTCTGGTCCCCGTAGCTGTGTTGTAAGCACGCCCTCAGAGTCCGCAGGAAAGCCTTTGGCTGCATAAAGCAATTTCACACTTGGAATAGATCTTGGAATTACTGTACATATAGTATGCATTTCCAGTGATGCCTCGATGAAAAATTCAGAAATCATTTCACATAGCAATGAAATAAAGTCCCCTGGGTAAATCAATAGCTTGTTTGACTTTTAAGTAGACTGTATGTCTTTGAAGGTTCATTCTTTCACAGGTCTTTAGTGGTATTGTCTAGTGTAAACAGTACTAAAATTACTATTGTTTTATGTATCTTACTGTGAATGAGATTGAGCTTTTATGTTCTGTTTCATATGGTCAACTGAAGATATAGAAGGTACCTGTGTCCATTTGGGACCTTTTGGTTTGTCCTTGTAAAATAAGACTCCAGCTTAATATCTAGTGCTTTAGTTTACGCTTTACTTTGGTTACTGAAGAATGGCTAAGCTTCAGTTCTGCAAGAGGGCAAACAAAAATGCCATAATCTAGATGTTTTGGTAAAAATCTCCAAGTATGCATCCTTTTCCCAACAGAAAATATGCAGAAAAACAGAAAAAAAGAAACTTATGCTTTCTTTTTTTAACCTGTTAGTATCTATTTCTATACATTTGATTAGTGGCAGGCAGAGGGCATTTCAGTGGGCAGAAAAAGGACAGTATGCAAAACTCAGCAGTTAAATTGTAGCAGGTTTAGTTGTAGGTGAAAGTAGGCATTCAGGTTTCCAAATTCTCTCCCCAACAAATCACAAAAAGTAGGTGTGAGTTTAAAAGTTCATTATGAGAGACTCCACCGTGACTTTGATCTCCCAATTGGAGAAGAGCAGAGTTTTGAGTTTGGGGTTTTTTTTGTTTTGTTTTGTTTTGTTTGCTTGTTTGTTTGTTTTTTGTTGTTTTTGGTTTGTTTGGTTTGGTTTTTTGAATTTTTTTGTTTTTGTTTTTTGTTTTTTTGTTTTGGTTTTTGAATTTTTTGGGGGTTTTTTTTGGTTTNTTTGGTTTGTTTGGTTTGGTTTTTTGAATTTTTTTGTTTTTGTTTTTTGTTTTTTTGTTTTGGTTTTTTTTGTTTTTGTTTTTTTTGTTTTGTTTTTTTTTGTTTTGGTTTTTTTTGTTTTGGTTTTTTTTGTTTTGGTTTTTTGTTTTTTTTTGTTTGTTTGTTTGTTTTGTGGTTTTTTTGGGTTTTTTTGTTTTTTTTTTTTCCTGGTAGTCTTGTTACCTTCACAAGTTCAACTGGTTTTACAGAAAGCAAAGGACCTCGACAAAGCTCTTTGTAATTCAAACTCAGAAGTACGTGGAGCTGAGTACACTCTGGAGGACTGAGCACAGGATGCCCAGTCAGAGTTGGTTTTGTTTTGCTTCAGTATACAGTAGCAGTCGCTAAAGCAGCCTTTAATGTGGGTGCCAAAATTAAAACACCTTTGTAGCTGCTTTGTGTATTTTAACTCTTGTACACCTCTGTTTGATATTAGTAACAGCTGTTAGTGTTCTGCAAGCACAGAAATCAGGTCTGGAGTGTTTAAAGCTTGGCATTCAGTGTTTGAAGTGTAGCCCATCCAGTGTTTCACTTTACGTATCTGTAAAAGTGATGATGTGACACCATTGCCTTCTCAAAGTATTACAGGTATTTTTTTGAAACCTTTCCCTATGTAAGACATCGGAAAAGTGATGAATATAATGTTGATTTGAAATCAGAAGCGCATATCATTGTAAAGTGTGGCTAGTCCTATTCCTTAGTGCTAGACAAGTTAAACTGGGGAATGAGGTTTCCAAAACATACTTTACTAGTTTTATGTTTTTCTGTTTTTACAAAAGACAATATTACAGTATTTTCCTTTTCTACTCTTATTTCTGCAGGCAACAATCTTTATTCCATGTTTTAGCTGCATATTCCATATATAATACGGTAAGTTCTGTACTTTCACACTTAAATATGGTTTCTCTGAACATGCTAGAAGATAATAACCTGCAATTCTGTATCTTCTTTCTCCCTTAAAAAACCCCAAACGACAGACATTTCAGAGACCTTTGAAAGTACATAAAAATAAATTATTTGTTGACATGTTTTGAGCTGAAGTTAAAATAAACCAAAATATCTTGATTATGGGTACTTTATTGGACAGACTGAACTGTGCATACAGTTTGATTAAACTAAATATTGTGTCTAATCAGAATATTTTTCCCCCCATTATATTATATACCTGCCATTTAAATCATTTGAATGATGGGAAGGAAAACACACTGCAGAAAGATGCATATTGGAGGAAGCAGGCATATTTCATAACCTGGAGGGTTCTAACAAACAGAAAACGGTTTTAAAGGTTGCATCTTCTTTGCGTAAGCCCTCTCTTAGGTATGCTTCTATATATATATTTTAAGTACCAAGCTTGGTCCTGAGTGAGGATTTCTTTAAGTGCGGTTTCTAGACTATATCATAAGGGTTAAAAACCTCCCTATTTTGTAATGGCTTTTGACTGCATGCTAAAAATAGAAAACAGATGCTACCGTCTGCACATTTAACTGTGGTTTTAACGCACTATGCCCTCATTCTTTGTGCCTGTTTTCATAATTTTTGCACATTTTTCGTTTTCTATCCACCAGCCGCTCCCTAGAATTCAGTGTAAAATTATGTAAAGCTAAGAAGTTGTCACTCTAATTCAATACCATTTTGTTTCATTTTTCAAAGTTCCAGGAAATGTAACCTTTCTGTCCTGTTCCTGTCTCCTCACAATTGTTGGCCCATAAAAGAACTCACATTGCTGGGATTTGTTGTCGTTCACTTGTTATGTTGTCTTACGCTTGTCTTTGTAAGCAGCCTTGACACACTGAGAAGTTAAACTCTGGAAGGGCCTTTATATATCTTCTGTAGAATGTTGGACTAGTATTTTCAAGTTGCATGACAAATACTGTTTAAAATCAACTGTTAAAGTATGATGATGGGAATACTGCAGTGAGGTTTTTATTTTGCACTTTGTTGCATTTTTCCCTCTTAATGTTACAGCAGTTCTTTTGCTTTGGTTTTATCTGTGGAGCAAAGTTCTGCTAAGAACTTGTAAACCTGAAAAAACTTATTCAACAGTTAAGTCATTGTCCTTACAAATACTTTATCAGTGGGGTTATCTGAGCAGCTTAAATGATAATGACAGTTGGTTCCTGCCATAAAATTCAAAATTAATAGCAAAGGAAATACTCAAGTTCAGTTTTGAAACAATAAAAATTTTTTCTTTGGGTTTATTACATGTGCTTGCTATGGGCTGCTAAATTTGAGCAGGTTTATAGTTATAGGTCACTCTTGAAAAGTCCTGTGTTTATCAAGTGGTGCCCTAACAGTAAAGCAAAACAAAGCAAGACCCCTTCCCCCCAAGGGCCCCCCCCCAAATTACAACTAAATGGAAAATACATCCATTTGGAGAATAAGATTATACAGTTACTTGAAATGATTAGTACTGACAAGGATTTTGTACATCAGTAGAGAGTTCTAATGGACAATCCAGACTTGCAGTTCACTTTTCGGTTGGAGGATTGTACACCATCCCTTCTGTCTATCAATATTTGAAACGTTGAAATACTAAGTGTGTTTGGTGGTGTCATAATTAGGGAACTCACGCCATCAGGACAGGCGTCCTCTTCCCTTCACTAGCTCAAGGAAGAATTAACAGCTCGTGGTACTGAGGCTTTTGTTTTCAGTGTTTTAATATTTTCACTGTCTGATTTTCAGGAAGTTGGATACTGTCAGGGAATGAGTCAGATCACAGCTTTACTCCTCATGTACATGAATGAAGAAGATGCCTTCTGGGCCTTGGTGAAACTTCTCTCTGGTCCAAAGCATGCTATGCATGGTATGGAGTTTCATGTCACTTAGTACATAGTAGGTTTCAACCTGCCCTATTTAAGTTGTAAATTATTTGAAAATGGAATTACGCTATTCTGTCTGTATAGTCAAAATAAGACATAATGTGAGCTTTGTACTGGGTGGCATTGGATGTGACTGAAGCTAGTCACATAGTGACATAGTGACATAGTGGTATGTCATTGCTTTTATATGTGATATCTTTCAAATAGTTCTTAATAAAAATCAAATGTTTCCTTTCTTTTTAATCTCTCAGGGAATGCAACCAGTTGAAAGCTGGTTATGTAGATATCTATATAAAGAATAAAATACTAGTGGAAACTTAATAGAGAATTTGTTAAATAATATTGTGGCTATGCTATCATTTGGCAGGACAGGAGTCCACAGAAAAAAAAAGTTGTCACTGTATGTAGGCATTAACTTTGAGTTTCTTTATCACAGCATTTCCTGCTCTCACTGTCTTGTTACTTTTATGTTATTGGTAGTTCTCTCTTTCCATACCAAATTTAATGTGATCTATGCATATTCCACGCCTATTGGTATGGAACTACTTCAGGAATTCCAGTATCCTGGAATGTAGATGTTAATGACGTGGTGATTCAGAAAAGCTGGAGTTCTTGGAAGCCTGAAAAAGTCAATATTATCTAGAACTTGGGGGTTTTAGCAAATTTCCAACAGGCTCTGGCTCCTTTTCCTTGCTTAAGAATTCCTCATACTGTGATAGCTTCCTTCCCTGGCTTTTCAGTGTTCCTGCATCTTCTCCGCCCCCAACATGAAGTGCTAGTTGGCCATTTTTCTGTTCCTACTTCTGCAAAGCTATCACCTTTTTTTTTTTAAAAAAAAAACACAAAACCAAGTGCTATCTGACGGTGTCATAAGTGAAATTTTGAACCCCTCAAGAGCTAAAGACTTGCTTGGAGCTTTACACAGTGATATCACAGACTAAAATAATTTTACCAAAAATCTATAGGTTTAATAATCATCAAAAGCTGTGCAACTACAACTGTGCAAATACAACTATGTAGAATACTGAGGTTCTCAAAGGTCACAGAAAATTTTAGGTGTTTTGAGGGCTAAGTCTAAATCAACTCACTATATACCAAATCAATTGATCTGATTTTGGTATACGGGAGCTTCACATAGATGTGGTTGCCTTTTTAAGATGCTGTAGACTGTTAAACAGGATTTTAAAACTTTTTCTAGATTTTATGTCTTAGTGTTTTGTCAATGTCATCTTTTTTTTTAAAACAGGAGAGTCCTAACCTTGGAATGTGATGCTGATGGAGAACTCTCAACATGAATTTCTCAGGCTGATTTTTGTAGTCATAATTTTGAACTTGCTGTGATGAACAAGAGGGTTCATCTGGTAGCTGGTGATGGACTTACGCAGGTAGATGTGTCGCTCGTGTCATACGGGAGTGAGCGCACTGCCTGTGTAACTTACTGAATACCCCATTCAGACCTCCCTCTCTCCCTCTTTTGTGCCATCCCTTCTGCTTTCCTCTCCAAGTTACAGGGCACACACCTGTCAAGTGATAAGAGAGGCAGGGAGGGAGCTTTGAGTATCCCAAGGCTTGATGAGTTCCTCTACAGGGCATACGAACCATCGTGCCACAGGTCCATACACACACTGAAGCTCTCTTGGCAATGTCTGTTAAGGAAGTTTCCGTTTATAGATAAGCTGACAAAACCTTAATTATAACTCGAATGTTCCAAATTTATTGTTTATCATGTGTTACCAACCCAATCTAAGGTCCCGCTTCCAGCAGGTTGGACCAGATAATTTTCAGAAGTCCCTTCCAACACAGATTGTCTATGATTCTTTGAATGTATGTGTTTTAAATGAGTTTATGCCACAGTGCAGCATTGCTGTATCACTGTAGATTCTGGAAGGAAAATGTTAAAAACTGACTTAACTGCTGTCATGTAACTGCACTTTTTCTGTGTTCTTTGTGGAAAGTAGTTTCAAGCACTGTTTGCCAAGTCGTTAAAGCCTACATCGTTTCAATTCGAAATTGCCGATATTCATGAAGGAAAACTTTTATAAGTAAATTTGATGCCACTGACCATCAGGTGGTGCTCTGAAATGGGTGTATCTGTGTAAATTATAGAGGTGGGCTGAATAATTAAATTAGAATCATATTGACAGGAGTAGGATGGTTAAAAGTTCCTCCCTACAGACACAAGGGTTTCAATGTCCACCCCCACCCCCCTTTTCCTGTGATCTGGAAACCTGGAATGCTTTCTGGGTGCAACCCATGTGTCTCAGATACACAGCCAGATTAATTTCTAACATAACACCTCTCGAAATCAAGGGATTAATTTGGCCTCTGTGATGTTTCATATTGTAGGGATGATGTAAAGTCTCTAAACGATACAATATAGGTATCTGACCAGGTTTCTGAACATGATTTAGATTTTTTAGAGCTCTTTCCATTGAGGTTTTTATAGTCTTAAAAATTCACGATAGTGAATTGGTATATATAAATTAAAAGAACAAGTTTCCATGGAAAAAGCACCTTTATGTTATTAATGATGGCTAATTAGCTTTGATGTAGTCATTCACTGTTTACCTTAAGAAAAAAACAAACACCTCACCTTGCTTATTTCTTAATATGCAACCTGACATTTAAGTATGATAGAATGTGTATTCGTATCCATGACATACTAAACCTGTGTGAATCTGAGATAGTAAATCTTGCAGCTTAGTGACCATGCACGGAATTAATAATAATTGGTAACTAGAAAGAGATTTCTTCTTGGTTTGGGACTTTTTTAGTGGGGTTTTTTGGGTGTGATTTTTTTGTTTGTTTGTTTGTGGTTTTTTTCTTTGTTTTTTTTTGTNTTGTTTTTTTTTTTTTTTTTTTTTTTTTTTTTTTTTTTTTTTTTTTTTTTTTTTTAACTGATGTGTTCTGTGGGTCCATACTTCTTCCAGTTTACATGTTGCCTATAATGTACAAGTAAAAACTGTTGAGGTTTTTTGGCAGCCTTTTTTATCCTAAGAATATGGAATTGCTGTGCCGGACCTATTTAACTCAGTGTGCTGTTTCTGATAGCAACCAGCAAGAGATGCTCAGCGAAGTGTCTGAGAATAAGGCAACCAAAGATCAACACCTCCTGCAAAATGTATTAGCGGCTGAAAGAATTCCTGGAGGAACTTCTTGAGATGGAAATTTGTTTTGCCTTTAATAGTCTTCAGCAGACTTTTCTTCCTTAAATAAGTCACTGCGTTTGACTGTGGATTGTATTCTTCCATTTTTGTTTTGGCTCTGCTGCCTGATGGTCTCTCGATGATGTCCTCTAGATTTTGCCTTAGAGAAGACACTGAATGTTTATAACCTGCTCACTGCTGGCACTCAGTGGTATTTCCCCTCAGCTCTTTCTGTACTGCAGGCCAGTTAGACATAGTGTTTTAATTGTTCTTGACACAGAAGTGGTTGTATACCAAGCCTACATGCTCACTGATTTCTTCAAGGAAGCCCAGCAGATTTGAGACATGACCTCTTTGTAAAAAACACGTTGATTCCTTTCTACATCACATTCGTCTGGACATCCACTTACAACAACTTTCTTTATTAAGGTTTCTCTTTGTTTCTTCTCAGAGTATCAGCCTGAATATAGGACAGAGATTAAACTGAACACCCATTACAGAAAAGCTGACATCATGTCAGCCCTTTTCCAGACTCCTGGTGTTTTAAGCAAGAGGTGTCATTTCAGCTAGTTCGTCTTTGAGTTCTTTTAGAGCTGTTTATGGTTCTGACTTGGGAACCTCCCCAGTGTCTTCCCTGCTAAAATTTAATTTGTTTTTAATATTGACTTTATCTCTTTATCTTCTCTGAGCACTCCTGAAAATCTTCACAGACTGTTGAATGTACAAGTTCTCTGTCAGACTTTTTGCCTCCAAGGTGTTTGAAAATAGATCTATTAGTATTTTTTTTAATGCCTTTTCTGTTTTGAGGGGGGAGGCTTGCTTTTTCACATTTTTATACTGCCAGTGTTTGATTATCTCTGTTTTTCTGATCTGAACACAGCTTCAGCTTTTTGAAGGATCTTCTCTGAATGATCTCTTTTCCTGCTGTGTAGCTGTGCTAGCTTTCCTTTACATTTCAAGTCTTTTGGCTAGTGTTATGTGTTTGCTCTGAGCCTTTTTTTAACTCTGCTGATAACTCAATTGGAACGGGATCTTAGTGCTTTCCTTTTCCAGCGTATGATTGCTAAAACTGCTCAAGATTTTTTATATGCTCTTAGTTTCAGTTGTGTGAGCTCACAATCTTTACTTTATACTATATATTAATTAAATTTGTCCTGGCAGAATATCCCTCTTGGGTTTTTTTTTTATGGTCTTTTCTTCAGTGCAGACATTTCTCAAGCTGCCTATGCTGTTTGCCCTTCTATCACGGATTTGCTGGGCGTAATCCTGATTTATGTCTTTTTGCTTTTAAAAGTTTTAGTTGGTGTGAGTTGGGGGGGATATTATTTTGTTTTTTTAAAGAATAATTACAGATTTGGTTTCCCCATGATCTTACAATGTGTAGATTACCGTAGGACTGATGGATTTGCTGCCATCTACCATTACTAATCTAGTAACAGTCACTGAGGGAACACGTTGATGTTTTGCTGTAGTCATTTAGGCAGGAATATGTGCATATGTGTATGTGGACATCATAATATTGCTATAAATATCTATTCAGATCCAGTGGTCTATAGAAGGATAATGTTGTCAGAGCTCTGAATGCATTTTTTTAATGTCATTTTTATAGCGTATATACCTGCTACATGTTCAACTTTCTTTTCTTAGGTTTTTTTATTCCTGGTTTTCCAAAACTGTTGAGGTTTCAAGAACATCATGACAAAATACTGAAAAAATTTTTGTCCAAACTTAAGCAGCATTTGGTAAGTATTTATATCACAATAAAAGAAATAGTAATTTACAGCTTGCTACCTTGTTTCAGTTCAGGTTAACCCACTAGGTTAAGAATACCTCAAACCTCAGGAAAAAATGCGGAGCTCTGAGGCAGAAGTGTTGCTGTTTTCATTACAGACAAATCTATAGTGCACCTTGGCAGAGTTACGATAAATTTGGATGCTAAGAGTAATTAAATTGTGTGTCTGTCTCATTTTTTGACCTCTGAGTCACGGAAAATATGTGGTCCTCCTACCTAGCCTTGTGCAAACTACTGTGTGGCAAGCTGACGTTAAACGTTTTATGAGGAGTTTATTGTCTGTAGAGCTTTGTGGCTCATCTCTGGACAGAGGTGACTTTGCAACAAACCAGTTTTACTCTCTGTTTAAAAAATAATCTTTATAAGAGGAGTTAATGGTCCTTTTAAAATTTGCACATATTCAGAATATTTTCACAATGCTAAATGTTGAGTGTTATCTCTTCTAATGCCCTTAAATAGGAAATAGTATGTTCTTTATTTTTTTTGCTAATATTTGCTGTATACATTCTAAGGAACAAATTATTTTTTAATGGGAGAGAACTGCCCTTCCAATAGTCATAAAGACTTTTCTTTTACAGTCACATTGCTTCTGCCAGAATCCATCTCCAAGTCTTAAAAGGTAGTTGCAACGACATCTCAGTTGCAGCAAAATCTTCTAAGAGTGATAGCTGCTTACAAACATTACCTTCCCAAGACTATATTATTTTCTGTTTACTGCATCTCCTTAGGAAAAGAAAAAAAGACAATTTGGGAGCAGACTAGCACCTTGGCAATGATGAATTGCATCTAATGTGTGCCTGTTGTATTATAAAATAGAATTTAATGTCTTTTTTAAACAACATGCTGTAAGATGTGCTCATAACATGGAATTAGGCAGAGCTGGTTAGAAAAAAAAACCACACTCTTCTGTTAAAAGGTCAAGTCAAAATTAGTCATGCAAGATGATCTTGTCATATTTTAAGAAAAAAAATAAATAAATCAAGACCAGTTTTGCCACTAACTTGGCTCTGAAATGAAGGTTGTGGATTTGTTTTGTACAGTACATGCAAGATGATGATTCTTGTTCAGAAATGTAGTCTTATTCGCATTTTTGAGATTGTCATGTTTTAGGAATAAAATATAGAATAATCCCAAGAAGACTGAGTGGTTTTCACAGTAAATGGTAAAAGACCCTTATACTTACTAAAAATACAAAAATAATTATGCATGATTGAGGTGATACAGCCTGAGGCTGGCACATTATTAAATTTTATATATTACTTATATACCTCTTATTACTGCATTTAATAATCAAGAACTCTTTTTTGTCATCCATCCCTTTCCCCTGTCTCCTCCCCTGCCTCACCTTGAGTCACTTGAAAAAGTTTCGGAGAAGGGCAAAAAGTTGTTTTAGTAACTGAAAAGCTAATTTAAATCAGATGCTTTGATACCTCCCTTCAGAGAGAGTTCTTAGTCACTTGTTTAGAGGGACCCAGAAAACATTCCCTCTCTTTATGATATATTTTTCTTTTAAGTTTTAAATAAGAACTTAATTCTATTTTTGTGTGAATTAGTTTAGTGGCATTGAATTTAAGAGCAATCAGGGTTTTTTATCAGAGAAAAGCATGGTCCATTTTATCTATCAGTAGGCTGACGGCCATTCTTACAGGTAAGAAAAATCTCAAAATAAGGTGGTTTTTGTTCTGTCTGCTTTTTTTTAAAGACTGCCAAAATGAAAACCTCATAAAGATTATTTCAATTATATTAAGAATTATTTTTCCTCATTTCTTACTGTGAATGTATCACTAAGGCGAGCCCATTTTAACCTGCAAAAAGATGAAGGTAAACCCTGCAGACAAACCAGAGAGATTTGGTCCATTGCTTAGTTAGTCTGTGTATTGTTGAAATTTTTGGAAAAGCTGAATGTGGCAAGCGTAGAATATGATGTTATCCCAAACTTAAAATTCAGAATTTCTTAATGTCTCAGCTTTTACTTTTTGTCTTTTCCTCTAACTGTGCAAAGAACTTTGAAGCGCTCCATGAAACTGCAAAGAGCCTTTAGCCATCTTTGAATGGGGTAGCATGTCAGATGGACCATCTATGCTCTAAGGGAAATTAGGCCTTAATTAATTCCCCTTAATTAAGGAATGAAATTCCTTATCAGCCTAAGTGCTGTTTTGAGGCACTTGAGGTAATTCTTTTAGGTTGGTTTCTGGTAGATAGGTATTCTTGTCAGAAAATCTTTTCAACCTTTGGCATGAATTGGCAGCCTTGCTATAGAGAAATGAAAGACTAAATTGACCCGGTGCCTGAACTCTGGTTGCTCCAAAATATTGATTTATTTTCTTGAGAGAGGATTTAATCCTCTGCTACCTCTGTCCCAAGAATAAGATGGAGGTTTAAGACATGTTATACTTCTGCATCTCCAAATGCATGTTTCTTCAGGTGGTAAAGTTGATGAAGCAAAACTATAAAAGACATAAATTGTATCTGTTAGACTGAAGTAACAATGTTTCATGTAGTTAAATTAATTCTTTGATTAATCCTGCATGGCCGGCAGGTCGAGGCAGGTGATTCTGCCCCTCTGCTCCACTCTCCTGAGACCCCACCTGGAGTACTGCATCCAGCTCTGGGGTCCCCAGTACAAGAAAGACATGGAGCTGTTGGAGAGAGTCCAGA
>VXBL01008794.1:1311408-1335649 GCA_013400195.1 Aramus guarauna
TGCCCATGGCAGGGGGGTTGGGACTAGATGATCTTTGAGGTCCCTTCCAACCCAAACCAGTCTGTGATTCTATGAATATTGGGTACATTAGACTCAAGGTGCAAATGCTTTTTCATGGACAGTTCAAGGCATTACTTGATTTTTGTGAGTATTTTTAAACTTCTGTGGTTTTTACAGGACTCCCAGGATATGTCCACTAGCTTTTACACAACAAAGTGGTTTTTCCAGTGTTTCCTTGATCGTGTGAGTATGCTTTCCATTTCCTATTTCTGGTTTTAATTGTGACTTGGCACAGACAGTTTTCACAGTGTTGCCTAATCCTGTCATTGCAGACTCCCTTTACATTAAGCCTCAGGATATGGGATATCTACATACTTGAAGGAGAACGGATTCTCACTGCTATGTCTTACACAATTCTGAAACTACACAGAAGTAAGAAGTCTCTCAAATTCAATCTTTGAATGCTAAACAGAGATTTAGCTGGTTTTGTTCTTATTTTGTGTAGCTTGACCTTGTCTTGAAAAATCTGTTTCCCATTTGCCTTATGCTATTTCTGGTAGGTATCTTTCTTTCCTTATGGACTAAAAGATCAAAATCTTTGCTTTGTTAATGTGTGTGATTGCCAAAGAAAAATATTTATTTCAGTAAGAAAGGTATTTAAACATTTACATGAGGTGAGCTTTATTATGGATTAAACAATGGGGGAAAAATGTACTTCCATGGTTTGGAAATGACTTGTTAGCCCCTAAAGGTTTTAAATTAATAAAAAGTGCACAAAGAGTTCAGAGTGTGCCATTAAATACCTGAAATTCTATCAGCAAACAACTCAGCAATGAGAAATTACCAGTGTATGTCTCTCTATATATCATTGTTTGTCCAAGAATGTAATTAAAATTCAGAATTTCTGTAGTCTGCATAGATGGCCTTCTTTTCCATCTCTTGCCTTTAGATAAAGTAAAATTTGAGATTTTGAACACAAGAATTGTCCAAAGCATCTATGCCTGGTTCCCCAAAGTGATTTAGCACCTCAAGTTCCAAAGGTTTCAAAAAGCTTTTGAGAATGGATGTTAGCTTCTAAATATACTTGAGCATTTCTCTGGATGATATCACGTAGCTCGAGTTTGATAAAGCCTTGCTCTGTGACTTTGGCTTTCTTAGTGATGTCCTTTAACTGTATTTAAATTCAGAGGTCTGCATGGAACTCTGCAGAACTGATGTCTTAATTTGCTTGCTAGTTTACCCTCCTTGAACTATAGTGATACTCACTGGGGTGTGATCTTTAGTTTGTTCATAAACTGCTTTGAAAAATGAAAAAGGTTACTTTTTAAATTAGAATCACAGACTGGTTTGGGTTGGAAGGGACCTCAAAGCCCATCTAGTTCCAACTCCCTNGGCATCCCCTCCTTCGGCCTGCTGGCCATGCTGGTTTTGATGCAGCTCAGGACACAGTTGGTTTTCTGGGCTGCAAGTGCATAGTGCCAGCTCATGTCGGGCTTTTCATTAACCAACACCTCCAAGTCCTTCTCCTCAGGACTGCTTTCAATTAATTCTCCACCCAGCCTGTAGTTGTGCTTGGGATTGCCCTAACCCACGTGCAGAACCTTGCACTTGGCCTTGTTGAACTTCATGACCTTCACAGGAGGCTACCTTTCAAGCCTGTCCAGGTCCCTCTGGATGGCATCCCTTCCCTCCAGCGTGTCAACTGCACTACACAGCTTGGTGTCATCAGCAAACTTGCACTTGATTCCACTGTCACCGACAAAGATGTTAAACAGTGTAATTGTTGTACTTAAGAAAGCTGAACATTTAGAGAGAAACCATTACACTTAGCGTTTTGTTTTATCTTCTTTATTTGCAAATAGTACCTTATGTCAACAGAGAAGATATTAGAGGACTGGCAGGGAGTGTGGCAGAAGACGGACTCTCATTTGTTTTCCAGTCTCTTGTCTACCTTTAAAAACATTAATGGGATAGCTATCCAGTCAAAGTGCCAATTGTGGAATACAGGCCAAGAGCATTTTTATTACAGTGCAAAAACATTTTTGATGGTTTCTATATAGAAATCATATGTTCTGGAATTTTTGATGGTATATGTGTGCTTAAAGAAGCTACGTAGATATGCAGTTACAGCCTTGCAAGCCAAATAGGTTTGTGTGGGAAACTTGGCCTTACTGCTGTGTAAAAAGGGAAAGAAAAATAATCTGATAACTGTAAAATGACTTTCAAATTATGACCTGAATTAATTGAAGTAGCAAAAAGTATCTGAATTTTCACAGAGCCTGAAGCAGTGATTCTGAAGTGTGAACTGCTGTTGTCATTTCATTGGAAGTTAATTCAATTGTGAATGAGGATACCATAAATATCAATTTTTAAAATGTTTTACTGCTTTTCAAAACTCTTAGTTAGAGAGATGACATATGTTGTACAGACCTACAGCAGTGTTTTGTAAGTCGAGGATGCAGCCTGACAAATACAGACCTGAAGCTCTTGGACAGAAGGCGGCTGAAGTAGGGTGACTTTAGTAGTTGGCTTCCTGAAGATGCCCCTTCTTGTAAAACATTGTCCTAGGTAGAGAAGGATAGTAGAAAGCATTTCCATGCTGGTTTGCAAGTGAATTTTTAATATATTTTAGGGATTTCTAGTATAGAATTTTGTTAACCTGCAGAATAATAAGTGGTTTCCATTCTACTTTGAAAACAAAAGCATGTAATGTCGTAAGTACATTTTCCAATGTTCATAATCAGCATATTTTAATGTATAATATTTTCTTCTTATATAGAACATCTGATGAAATTACAAATGGAAGAGCTTGTAGAATTTCTGCAGGAGTCTTTAGCCAAGGATTTCTTCTATGAAGATGACTTTGTAATAGACCAGCTCCAAAATTCTATATCAGAATTGAAACGAGCAAAGCTGGATTTACCAGTAGCTGGTAAGAAACTTATACATATGCAGATTTAGATATTTGGAGATATTCACACATTGTCCATTTTTAACGTGTTAATTCATGCTGTTAAAAATTGTACAAATATTTCTCTCTCCTTCACTGCATAGGTTTTGGGCTTTTTTCCCAAACATTATGTTACAGTTTAAAATGAACACCCTTCATTTCATGAGCTTGCTCTTTTTTGGTGTTTTGTTTACTGGTTGTAAGCTAATGGCAAAGCACATTAAAACATCCCATGCTCTGATAATTATATTTACTTTGAGCTATAAAATCTGTATAATAGAAGATTAAATATTAAGGTTTCAAATTATTTGAAGTAACAACATTGTCTGAGAATCCCCATTGTTTTGTAGCTTGATTAGCTATGGAACAAACTTCAGGTCAAATAGTTTCTTCTGTTAGTCGAATCCAGATTTTTAATTGTTTGCAGGTGATAGACCTTCTAGGTGTTTCACTGAATTTTTTTTGTTTCTTCTCAGCTTTTGTGTTTGTGCTTTTCCATTGCAAAGCAGAGATGATTGTTTTGAACTTCTGAAACGTGTATGGGATCTCTTCTTTCTGTGTTTAGATTCTATTATCTTTTCTATCCTTACCTCCGCAATCTGTAATTGGAATTTTTCTTGTGATTATTCAGAGTTCTTTTTTTTATCCTTGCTAACTGTAAAATCGTATGTGAGAAAGAACATAAGGTTTTTGAAATTTTAAATATATGGCAGAAATCACTTTGAAATAACTTTATTAAGTAGCTCTGGTTAGCTTTCAGAAGTTAAGATGTGTCAGAATAAAGGTTGCTAATGTAGTGTTGTTCTGGTAATTTGTTCCTGAAGCTCTTTCATTAATAAACTTCATTTTTCTGTTTCTGTAGACCTTATTGCATGCAATATTGGGCTGTTTCAGGACTACTCATCACAAATAGATACCGGTTTCATTTGGTTCTTCAGCAGATCTGTCCCTCAGGAGTACAAACACTTCCTGTACATTTATTTCCCATCATCTTGGCTTCTTGTCAGGGTTTCCCATTTCTCTTGTTCCTTGTTTCTGTGTTTCACTCTTTCTGACTTTCTATAACATCTCTCCAGCACGCTTTCTCCCACCCACAGTAGGTCTAAGTCTAGTTCCTGCTCTTGTCTTTTTGTCTTCTCAGTCTTCTTGGTACTTCTCATCTACAGACCGTGTTGAATGAGTCTGCAGTTCTTATCCACGTTACTGTGTGCACTGCTGCTTTCCCTTTCTAATTGCAGCCTTCCCATCCTGCCTTCTCTCCATCCTTTTTCCACAAGCTAGGTTTCAGTCTTGACTTGTTCTTCAGAGCAAGTTGCTCTCTTCAGCTCTACTCTTCAGCTGCCTGCTTTGTCAGACATCTTGTCGCAGCTGATGTTTGGACACGGTCACTAGATATGAGCAAATATGGCAATGAGCAACTTTGTCTTGTAGCATCAATTCCCCTCCATCATGTTAAAGGAAGATAGATCATGGGAATGCTTTCTGTTAAATTTTAAATGCAGAGTTCTCCGTATGCTTGAACAGTGAGGGAGTTCCTCCCCTGGAAATTTTAATTGTTTGTAGGTGGGTAGATTTTTCATGAATGTGGTAAAGTAGAAGGCAGTGACTGTGTCTTCTCAACGAGACAGTTTGGCAATGGAATGCAAGTCGCTCGGTTTCATGCTCTGTATGTTTATGTGTAACTTCTGGTAAGACTCGCTGACAGGCCAGTAATTGTTTTGACTCATATCGGTTCTTTCTTTTGGATAGCTAAAGCAACATCAATAACAATAAAATGCCTTTTTTTTTTTGTTTGTTTTTCCAACATGAGGGAGGTTTAATATTAAAAATATTAAAATAGGAAAAGCAAAGGCAAAGTGAAGTACTGGATGAGGAATTGAGCTTTTTTTCTTTTTAATTTTAAAGTAGCCTGAGAAAGCCTCTCTGTGCGGTATATTTTTGCCAGGGGTAAATGGGAACATTACTTAACCTTTCACAAAATTAATATAAAGTGCCTTCATCCTAATCCTTGGAAATCTAGCTGATTTGTCTGCTGTTATCTGTAGTTGAGTGAGGCTGCCTCATTTGTTCTTCATATGAATTTCACAAGCCTTTGATTTATTTATTTTTTTTTTTTCCTTTTCCCACTCTGATGTTCTTTTTGGTTTTACTAATCACTGTCTTCAGGCAATAATACTTTTCTACAGGTTCTCAGCATTCTCTAGACATTCAGCTTTGCTTACATGTCTGTCTGACTCTTCTATCTTTACTACCATCAGTGTCCTTTTTACTATTTTTCTTTCAATTTCATATAAAACTTATGAAACCATTGTATATCATGCAGTAATACACAGAAAAAATAGCAAACTGTTTGTTTAAGTATCCACTGTAGCCTGAGAGAATAATGTTTATTTTAGTTTTCTGAAATCAGAGGACTACTTCCTATCTTGTATGGTATTTTGTTTGTTTGTTTTTTTCATTGAGCAACAATTACACCTTTAAGAACTAAAGTAAAAAGGCATGTGAGGAAAAATTAAAAAAAATCTCCATCTTACCGTTGCATCAGTATCAATCATCCAGGAATAGCAGTGAGCTAATTAAGCTCAGTGGAATTTTCCATCTGGCATCCTTTGTTAGGCTGTATAGATTTTTCTGCCCTAGTTGGGTAAGCTCTGGTGGGATATTAAAAGAGGTAATAACTTCTGCGTTACTTTAAAGTGGATGTCTGCTTATGTCTGATGTAGCTTTCTTTGGCTTGCTTCCTCCATGGCTTCTACATTAAGGAGATCCGTGCCCCCTTCAGAGCAGAGAACTTTGTTCAGTGCTTTCTCACTGATAAAACCCTTAAAATACTCAGCCAGAACGTGGATGTTAAGGGGCACTGCTGAATTGATCGTGCTAATTTTGAATGTCAGGGAAATGTTTTTGCCAATGCTAGGGCTATTTTGCATAAAAGCAGACTGTGGATTTTCATTCCTTTTTCTGGCAATGTCTAGTCTAACTGCTGCCCAGTACAGGATTGCCTGCACTCGACAACTACAACCTTCGGAGGATGGCTCGCAACTTCAGTGCTGTTTTCTCAAAACCCAAAGTTCAATTCCCTGTTCCAGTGACTGTAGAGACAGTAAACTGTAGGGATAAGCACACTTCTTAGTGGCAAGCCCTCAGAGAAGCAGGCTGTGACAGCTATGTGGTAGAAACTGTCTTTTAGGTTACTTCTTGGACACATCCTCAAGCAAATTTAGTAGAAAAGGCAATTGGTATTTTCTGGATTGCCTGGAAGATTATGAAGGGTGTCCACACCATGGCAGGTTCTTCAACAGCATGCTCATCTAAATCTGTATGACTCCTGTTGACATCTTCTCAAGGAGACAGGTGTGACACAGAGCGGACAATCTCTTCCTTAGTTCAAGGATGATGTCTAGAGCATAGTGAAAGGAATTTTCTTGATATACACCACTGATTTCCAGAATTTCTTGATGTAGATTCTTTCCTTGGATGTTACTCAAAACAGCAGCAAAATTCTTTAAATGCTCTCAAGATTTGGATAGAATTTCCAGCTTTGCTGTAAGTTATTCATGTAGAACTACATAAATAATGCAATGCCTAATGAGCAATATTTATATATTAATACACTATTTCAATAGTGTCTGTCTTTAATAAACAGAAGTGCTTACCAGTGAAAGTTTCATATTCTACTTAAACTATGTTCAGACATATATTTTTATTAATCTAGTGCTTCATAAACAAGACAGTGAGGCCCACCTTCAAGGCTGAAGGCTCCAGGTCTGTTCTTGAGACAGTTTCTCATCTGTGTTTTGATATAAGGTGTCCTGAAAAGGGAGGGCAGAGGGATCCGGGACTGAATTTTTTTTTTTTAGTGACTGAAAGTTTAGTAGACCTTACAGCAGCTGAGAAGGCTTTAATCACAGATAAAGGTCTTGTACCTTAATTTTAAAGCGGTATTGGAAATTTGGAATTTGCCCTTGACCTTGTGATCATCTTAACTATATTTGTGCGTGATAACACCAGCTTTAAGCTCTTGACTTCATTCTAGTTCTCCCAGCCTTTTCTGTATTCAGGGAAAACAAGCAAAGTTTGAGTCTGGCATTTGCCATAAATTTTTAAATGTTTGTCTGCTATTTATCTTTAAAGGTATATTTTATTAAATTTATTATCAATGTCTTTTATTCAAATATCTATTTTAAATAATCCTCGGTGATAGTGCAGAAGTATATACTATGTTGCTAATCTATTAAATAATGTCTGGTCTCTGCTGTTATGCACCTTTGACAGCCAAAACAATAGAAATACGTAAGTCAGCTTGATTTTCCTGTTTCTGATGGTGTCTTTCCTTTGGTTGTGTTTTGTTTCAGAGGAATTTTGGATTTTTCACTTGTGCTTGAAGAATACACAAGTAGCTATTGCATACAATGCACTTCATGTTTTAATCAACTAACCTAATTTTTCTGCCTGGTTTCTTGCGTGATACAACTACTTTACAGTATTGTGAAGGAAATGAATATGTGGAATTATACTAATATAATTAGTATATTATTTTCAGCAGTTTTGGATATTGGCTTTGCATCATTTAAAAATCTTTACTGTTTAAAACTTGCATGCTTTTTAAAAATATGGTCCAGATAGTTTTGTTGGTCATTGTGCATATTCCTATTTTTAAACTAACTTTACAAGAAAGTATATTTTCTGGAATAAATATGGAATAAGAGATGTAAAGTGAAGAGGTTAACTTGAGGGGGGGGGGGTTTGTTTGGTTGGTTTTGGTTTTTGTTTGTTTGTGTTTTGGGTTTCTTTTGGTGGTTTTTTTTTGTGTGTGTTTTTTGGTTTTGTTTTTGGTTTTTTTGTTTGTTTTTTTTACAAAGGCAGCTTACAGACATACAGCTGTTCTCTTCTGGTTGATGACCACATTTGTTAACATTTCTATTGTTTATCTAAATGCAGATGATTATAAAGTAAGTTTTCTTTACTGTCAGTACTACAAAAGTGACATAGCAGCAGAAAGGCAAACAGTGTGTTTTGTTCTACCTTCAAGTTGTCAGGCAAGATTACGTTTTAGTAACTCCTTTGCCGATGATGGCATATGAAGGAGGAGGAGCAGAGGTTGACTTTGACAGCAGCTTGAGCTTCTAGTGCAGACACTTAAATTTCTTTAAAATTCTCTTGGACTTGTAAACTGAAGAAGTAAGATGGGACGTCACTGATGGAAAATAAACACAAAATATCAAGATGTCATTTTAAGAGTTGTTTTTATGACCATTACCATCCTTGAAAACTGTGTTAGAACAGTCAAAGTGCATGTATTCTGGTGCTGAAATTAAGGACTAGACTGTTATTCACTGGAGAGAGCACTTAAAGCACTTTACTCCAATTATATGTCTGCTATTCAATGCATGAGGCTGTTAGTGCCTCCTGAAGCAATTATCTGTAAAAGTCTTGTAGTTGAGATCGACTTCCACTGGGTGGTGACCAAGACTTGTTAGAGCAGGGAGAAGTCAGTAGAGTAAAACTTTAATACGACTTGAATTTCTTATCTTTTTGGGAACAGTCAGATCTGCTCATGTTTGCTTTCCTCCTTTTCATGTCAGGTAATATGTTTACCAGCAGCAAACAAGCGCCTGATTGTTCTTGTTTTGCTTCAGTTGTCTCCTTCTACTTCCATTTCTCTCCTTCCTCACCCATTTTTCACCCTATTTTTTTCTTTTTTGTTTGCTTATTTTATGCTATACTGCATACAAGCCAATGAAATCACTACTTTTCTTTTAAAGGAAAAACAGAAAATCCTATAGTCCCAGCTCTGTAAACTCTGACATAAGCTATATTGTTTGTCTTTGGGAAAAGTCAGTAACTAAACTCTGTTTAAGAACCTGCTCAGGTGAAGGGAGAGGGGGAGAGAAGGAGGAGAGTCACCCTGTTCTGCATCTCATGCAAATACTGGCAACCTGGGAAAACCATCTGATTGCTCTGTTTGCTTCAGAAGACAAAGGGACATTCGATGACTGTAGTGGTCGCTGCCAAAACAATCTCAGCTGAACTGGACAGCTTTCTCTTAACATCTCGTTTTAAAATGATTTTAAACCTTTCATGTAAACATCATAGATTGTATAGAAAAGCACTTATCCCAGAAATACTTCTTGTAGAATTCAAACGTTTCTCCATTCTTCAGTCAGAATGGTATGTCCAGAAAGTGAATTCACTCAGACTTTGGATCAGCAGCACAAACAGATATTCAATTGAATGTCCTTGAAAACCTCAAAATAAAATGTTTGCATGCTCAGATCTGAGAAGCTTGAACAGTGTGTTCAGCTGAAGTAGTAAAGATGATGGTTGAGAGCTGCACGGGAGGCTTTAGGCAGATTTGGAGTGGAAAATTTGTAGATAAGATATGCGGCTTGTAAGAAGAATTGGTACTTTTGCCTGCTTCTCTGGTGAGCTATTGTGTACCTCTTAATGGTAGAGAAGTTTGTTGTGACTTAGTTTCTTTTGTTTGCTTTAGCACTGTGGTTTCTTTTCTTCCTGCTTTTTGCTTTTATTACCCTTTTTCTTTCTTTCTTGCCAGCATGCAGCATCGTGGTTTTCTTGCTATTCTTGTTGACGGTGAACTGCTTAAAGCATTCATTGCCATACTTGGCATGTTATTTTGTGCATTTGAGGAGTGTCTCGTATTAATGTGCACGGTGATAGATTCAGTTATCCTCTCCTTGTTTAATTTTGTGGACTTTTTTGTTTTGAACTTCAGGAGTTTTTATTTCTTTTTAGAGTACTTGGTAGTTCCACTGGAAGTGGCAGTTCTGTGCGTGTATATATATATGTATGTATGATTTGTATACTTAAATTAGAATTAAAGATCTGTTTCACAGTCTAAACCAAATTGGTTTTCCTTTAGAAGGTGGCCAGTTTGCAGGATGTCTTTATGCTGCAGCATCGTAGATCCTTATACAACTTCTCACCTTCCAGTGCTCTTTATGGCAGGAGGTGATACAAGCTCAAGCATTTTTGAACCAGAACAAGGCCCACGCTTCTTAGCTTTGATTACTGAATTGAATTCCTCCAGTGATGTGGCCTTTCTTAAAGTTTCACATGCAAATGTGGTTGATTAAGCTGTGTCAATTGTTTCTTTCTGAGGTCAGGTTATACCAAGTTCTGTGGAAGTCCTGTGGCTTAAGATTTAAAGCTATATTTCTTCTTTTCCCCACTGACCCTCCCTCTGCACATACGCATTGTTCATATTTTTGTTTCCCTTGGAAGGGCTAAGCTCCTGTATTACCAGCCTATAAACATGGTATCGTGCTGTTAGAATGCAGAGGCTTTCTTCTAAATGAACTTGGAATTCTTTGCTTGTTACTCAGTACATGAATTAAGGTCAAGTTTTAACAGTTTCACGACAGAACTGGTAAGACTTCTCTGATACTCATTTTACAGCTGTAATTCATGTTATAGCATACATCATCTATACAGTGCAGTGCACATACGCCTAGTTGTCGTGTGTTCTTTTACCCTGAAATGTGAAGGAAAGATGACAAAGTAATCTTCAAAGCAGCCTAGATAGAATTTAAAAAAAAAAGTCTGCCGTATTCTCACTTGGGTTTTATTAGAGCTTAATGGTAATTAAGAAACCTTAAGTGTGTGAAATTAAAAACCAAAAAACTCACACAAACCCTACCTTTACTGTACAACCAAGTATATTTCAAAGGCTCTCATATTGCTCTGTATGCATTTCTTAAAGAGTAAAAGCGGGAGGAAAGGACACCAGTTCATGCTTTTAACATCTTTGTACAAATGAAGGAAGCATGGCAGCTACTAGAGGAACTTGTCTTAAGGGTTTTTTTTTAATATAGCTTGAATAGCTGAATTTCAAGCATGGAAAAATAAATCATTTTTCTAAAACATTTATTGCATACAAGGACAGAAATTAAATAATTGAGAGATGTCAAGGAGCCATTTTGTCGTGCTATCCCATAAACACTATGGATCACCTGGAGGTTATAAATGGATTAGCAGCATATAAAGACTAGTTCTGTATGATTTAGATGACAAGTTTTTGGTGTGTACTTTGAGGATTGTTCCTTAATTCAGACTTCATGCTATTTTAACATTTAAAACTAGTAAGACTGAAAGCACTGTAATATATCGTTCCAGTGTCAGGAATATTTATTATGGGCAAAATTCACCTTTATTTAGGAGACGAGATCTTCAGCTTTGCCTGACACTGTGAATGCAAATGGAATTAAGTGGTACAAATGCCATTTGCCAAACTGAAGCAAGTTCAGAAACTGAACTCCTGTTCATAAAGAATAGAGAACGGTTTTGAAGAGGCTGGTGCAGCAGACAGGATATTGCACAGCTGTTAAATCATCTGTTTACAACATCCATGCCGCTCATTCCTCTGTCCCCTCAACTGTTCTTCCAGTGGTGCCCTGCTGGGGAGTGCAAGTTTATAAATCCGTGCTCCAGATTTTGAAGCCTAATGCTGAGGCTCTACCCCACCGTATAACCTGCTATACTGCCTTGCAACCGTTTATGTAGGTGTTCTCCATCATATAGCATGCCGGGTGTGTAATGCCGTAAGGTGATTTAACACGTGGAATCTCCGCTTTGGGGACGAGTAATTGAGGAGAGGGCTCAGCATGTGTATCTTCCTTTTGCCAAGTTGGAGCAAGGTAGACAGTGAGTGCTCTCACGGTAAGAGCATAGGTTTGTGTATCTAAATAATTGTATGATCATAACTGAGCAGAGCATAACGAGGGGAAAAGCAGAGTGGAGGGGTATTCTACAGAAAGCCTGGGTAGGCTGTGTTTGTTTTATGTAAACTGAGGTTTCTGAAGTAATATATTTCTAAAGAAGAGGGTTGGTTTGCAAATGACCTTTGGCTTTGTATGAAGACACTGAAAATCAAGAAAAGGCTAGTTTAATTGTTTGGCAAAACCAGACTGGTTTTAAGTACTTTTTATTTAGTTATCTTGTCATGACACATGGCATCATTGTATTCTTCTCTGCTGTCCTCCTGCTACATCCTAGCTGGCACAAACTGTAAGTTTTCGTTTAGTTTATATAGCAGCTGATCTGTGATGGTAGTTTTTTATGCTGTTATAATAAATAACACTGACCTTGGCTGCTGGCTTTCCTCTGTGTATCTCTATCATGAACCAGTCATCAAAGATTGAGCTCATACTATTGACTGTAAAAATGAACATAGCTCACTTGTAACCACAGCACTCGTGTCAGGGATAGAGATGTTTGTATGTGTTCGTTCCTATGAACCCATATAGACACATAAAAGGAATTTTAATTACAAATAGCTAGAAAGAGTGAGGTGCTAACTTTGTGATCTTTGATGATTCTACTGTTCTTGTCTTAGGAAGAAGCAGGAATTAAACAAAATTATTTTACTGACAGCCATTTTTATTTTGCATAACATTTAAGCAAGGGTAGCCGTTTTTTTTTTTTTTTTTCAGCAGAGCTTTTGCTTAATAAATAGATACAGTGTTGAGTAGGATTTGTTTGGTTATGCTGACTTTAAAAGGGGTTTTTTTTTATATTTAAGAAATACTGAACATCAAATAAATTAAATTTAGATGAATATGCTTAATGAGAAGTATGTGACCTTTTCTGCTTATAATGGGAAAGTAATGTATTACACAATTAAATAAGTTATATGTAAGTGGATATGATAAAAGGCTTTGGCTGAGAATTTGAAGGGCGTTCACTGCTAAGGAGAAAGACTGCAGTGGAAAATTTGATGTAAATAGTTCTACGAGCAGCATCAAGCAATGAAACGTTTCTTTATTCTTTCTGTAGTGGTAATTTGGATTGTTCTGGGTCCCCACATAACTGATCTTTACCACTGACTGTTGTGATGTGTTAAGCTCCAATCTGGGAGAACTTTCTATTCATATCCTATTTCTGTAAATCATGTCCTTGTGTTCAGCAAAACTCCTCCATTGAACACTCAAATGAAATCATGACGTAGCCAATATCAGCATTAACTGCTTCAATTGTTCTATAACTGATGGAAAACTGAACTGAAAAAAATATGATTCTGCATGGAGTCTTTTAGTTATACTGTAGCTTTTTAATGCTGAGGATGAAATGTCTAGGCAGGGATTGAGGGAGAACAAGGACTGAACTGTGCAGATGTTAATGATAAGCTCCACCCAAAAAAAGAAGTGAAAGAAAGTTCAAAGATGTCTATTAGGAAGCTTGTGCGTGTGAGGGAGGAGCTGATAGTATAGCTTACCAGAGATGAACATTAAAAGATGAATGAATGGAAAATCAATAGATTGGGAGAGGGATATTGGGAAGGATTTTCAAAGTGGAGAAAGTAGTTTACTTAATGTAAGCACAGGGACAGTGTGAGGAGGCTTACATACAGAGTAGCTACTGTAACCAAAATGTCATCTAGGAAAAGGATTTTTCGCAGCAGTGTCATGAATGAGCAAAAGCTTGGCAAGATTGCATGTAGAATGAAAGTCTAGAGTAACTAGTTGAGATGAGAGCCTAAACAAAATCTTTGTTCCATGTCAGTATACAGAAAAACCTTTGAGGTGTTTAGCAGTATGGTGACCCAGAAGGAGGCCCAGGTAATAAAGTTCATAGCTGTTTTTGCTTGCGTGACCAACAGATCAAAGATGACTTCTGTACAAAGGTGAATTTATGTTATTACTGTTCTTGCTTTAGGTAAAGAAGATGAATTTCCAAAGAAGCCATTGGGGCAGATTCCATCAGGACCTCAGCCTGCTGTGCTTAACTCCACTCCAGTGCTTAATGGACAGAACAGCACTGGTACACAAACAACAAGAAAGACAGAGAGGAGACCATCCCCAGGAGAAGAACCAGAAAGTTCACCAAATAACCGAAAAAGAATTAATTCACTGGAAAAGAAACCTTCCTTAAAACAGCAGAAGACTCGACCAATAGAGACACAAAGTAGCTTGCCTAAGAATGAGGTAGATACCAGAAGAAGGCCTCAGCCGGCAGAGCAAGACAACTCGAGACAGTATAATAATGCAGCTGCTAATCAAAATTCTAATGCTACTTCAAATACAAGAAGGGAATTTGTACCTAAGTGGAATAAACCGTCTGATATCAAAATCATGGAAAAGACAATGAAACTTACTGCAGAGGTGAAAGGAAGGCCAATAAACCATTTGGGTTCAGGACCACCGCCAAGTCCTGGAGAAACGCAGCCTTTGAATGTAAAGCAAAAGATGAGGGTTTTGGATGCTGATGAAGGTAAGCGAGGGTCTAATGCTTCTCAGTATGATAATGTTCCAGAAGCTGAGAATGAGAATCTTGTTGAAGAGATGCTTGAGAGAGCTCATCCGCAGAGCCCGAGGCACGTAATGTATTCTAATAGTTCAAGAAAGCAAACTGAAAAGATACCTTCTCCATTAAAAATACCCAATAATTACACCCTCCCATCACAACCCAGATCTCCAAAATATTCATCACAATCTGATGGACCAGCTCATGGACTGAATGTAAAACAGCCACTGCCGTGTTACAGTAATCCACCTACTTACCATGGAAATTCTCCAAAGCAGGTTTCCAGTATAGGCAATACAAGTTCTGTACCTCTACATTACCACGGGAATCGATCCAGCCCTTCTGGTAGGCCATATGGTTCTTTTATTTCAGTAGATTATTCTCCTGATAAACTCCAAATGAATTCCTATCCTGTCAGTCGCCAAAATCCTCTTTCACACGCCCCTGGTCAGATAGAAGTAGCCCCTGTCGATGCTTATACCAGCAACTCAAGGTCCCCCACAGGTGTCAAATTCATAATCCCTCCAGTGGATTATTTACCAGAAGATACAAAGTGGCAAGATGCTGCATATATTTACAGACACGAACCCTACAGGCAGCCCTGGAGCCAAGATATTAACAAAGGCCACTTGGATAATTTCCAGAAATACCAGCATTTTCCGTCAACACCTTTTCAAGACCATAGTCTTCCTGCTGTTTGTGTGGATAGTCCAATAAGATACAGGACTTCACCAGCCTTTGAAGAGCATGGTTCACAATATTCAAGCCCATCAGCTCAAGCCCAACACTATCGAAACAGAAATGATGGATTGTCTATGCATGAATCCGTGCTTCTCTGAGAAGAGTCTATTCTTAGTAAAATGGCAAGAACAAAACCCAGTTAAACCCAGTTACTGTGTTAGTGGTAGTCCACCTCAGTTCTATGAAATGCGGACAGTTCACATGACTCTCAAAAATAACACTATTTCAAAGATGTTTCAGACTTTCATTGAAGGCTAGTTGAGTTCTTAGACTTGCCTTGAAGCTATTGGAAGTGATCTGATGCACGTAGATATAGCAATAAGATCATGTACGCAATGTGGTTAATACTGTCATTGCTCCTTACAGTTAAATAACTTGTGTTACGATCTTTCTGCCTAAAACCTGTAACACATTTACAAGTTTTATTTTGACTGACATTGTTAATGCACTGTATAGATGTGTGTGTGTGTGTGTGTGCACGCATGTGAGTGTGCACTTATAAGACACAAACGCATATGGAAAAGAGCTAAAGAGTTTAAATGTAAATGCATTTAACTTTGGGCAAAGCTTGTGAAGTACTTTTATTTCATATTAATTTTCTTTGTAATTTATTTGTGAAACCATTCATTTTGAATGGGAATTTCTGTCATTTTTATACAGCTGCCTCAGCATCCCAGTATCTGTTCTGGGTAGGAGAGATGCTTTGGGATAATTAATTTAATCTTATGTGAGAGTTAATTTCCTCTCCTTTGACTACTGTTTGTCATTTTTCTCAGCAAGAAGGAGCAGGCAGGCAAAAGCAGAAAGCCAAAAATGTCTCTCTAATCTGGCCAAGAAATGGTGCTTTAAATTCAGGGCAGTGTTTAGTTTTTCAGGTGCATCAAAAGTGGAGAATTTTTACGTTCTCACCCAAATCTACCTTCAGAATGTCATCCTATATGCAGCGTATTGGAGCCCAGTGAGAGTAATGCCAGATACAGAAATGGTGCTGCGCCCTTTGCTTTTCGCCATGCTGTGCTGTCAGAGTAAACTGGTTGCAGGGCCAAATCTCGCAGGTATCAGAGAATGACCAGCTCCTCAGCACTCTTGCGAAGTACACGCTGGAGTCTGAGATTTGGGTGAGGCTTGCCATTCCCTGAGCTCTGTGAGTATGCAGTGTCCCTTCTCTTAAGCTTTGTCATGTCAATTCCATTTTGGTTTTGCCCTTTTTTACCCCAAAGAGCCGGTAGGTTCATGGCTGTGATTGGACACGTGCTGTTGTGTTATCAGGCTGCTGAGAGACTGCATGGTGTTTTACACTAAAATGATCCTGACTGTTAATAGGAAGCTTAGACTCCTGGTAATGTAAGTATTTTTAATTAGCGTTTGCAGCCTTTTCTACTTTGCATTTTCCTTTCCTTGACTGTGAATTGGGAGTGAAGAAAAAAAACCAAAAAAACAAAAACAAAACAAAACAGGTGAAGTGGCACCCGTAGGATACAGTCCTGCGAGGTGCTGGGTGCTGAATGCACTGACCTCTCATCGAAACCGATGGGAGCTGAGGCGGATAAGGATCTCACCAGAAGAGGTCCTTGGAGTGCTTAACAGAGAGATTTTTCTAGTACTTAAGTACCGAACATCGGTATCAACACCAGTTTTGGATGGTTTGGAAGGTTGTTCTGCTATCTTCTTGTTTTGTAAGATTTGTTAACTGAAAACATAGAAATGGATTATTTTTTTTTTTCCTTTAAAGAATGAGCTTTAGTGCCTATTATTGCTGCAGGTTGGCTCTGTAAGTTTGAAGGTACAGAAGTAAAACAATTTTTACAAATGGAAGTAACATTGACTTAGAATATTTCAAAAACTTTTTGTGTATATAATGTGTCTGATGTAATTTTTAATGAACTGGGCAATTTTCTATTTTAAAAACTGCAAACTGCAGCGAAGTAACAGTAGCAAAGCACTACACTGAAACTCTAAACTAAAATTGTGAAGATAAATATGACTTGGGCTTACCTTAGTTCTGATCGCTTACAGCAGCTTAGAAATGTATGTATATAATATTGTGGCTAAGTGTAATAATCTCGGTGTTTAACGATGGTTCTGTAATTCATAACAAAGCTGTACAATTTATTTGTGCAAGCAACACAAAGCTCCAAAATATGTATCAGCATTAGTAAATACTGTAGATTTTTATATATAAAATATATACACACTATTTTCTTATGTCATCCACAACAGTTTTATAACTGTGTATCCTATTTTGATGTGACTGTATTTTTAACATGTTAAAATAATAATAATTAAGTTCATGTTGCTTTGTCTTTATTTTTAATTATCCTATTAGCTCAAAACTGGGCTTCTGCTCTTCTCAGCACAAATAATTGCTTTTTGTAAGTGAATCATGCATATATATATATTTGATATATACCCTATTTAATTTGTACTTGTTTATTTTTAGACTAAGCAATATGGATACAATCTATATAGTGCTTTTGCATTATTGCAGAAGCAGCAAGAAGATTGATTGTAGTTTACTACACTGCTAAACCTTAACCTGTCATTTGCAAAAGCTAGGAGTGTAAACTGTGATCTTAATTTTCTGGTTTTGTTCTAATAATCTCACCCAATAACAACTCAAAAGAGGAGAATTATTGGCATGAGAGACTTGCAAAGTTGCATTGATCAAAGTGCAAAATAATAGTCTGACTGTGGCTGCTGTGTCTCACATGTTTAGAGGATGGGGTAGAGGATTGTGTCATCTGTTTGTAGTGCAAAATACATTTTTATCTTAATTTAACTGGTCAAACCAAACTAAAGGTACTGCCAGACTCCAACCTGCCATTCATACCAGTAACAAAATCCCCTCAACGCAGAGTGAAGTCAGACACAGCTGAGCCACTGTCTTGCTGGTAGAGGGAATCATCTCAGTGTAGTGGATTAGATACCTCATAAGAGCTTTTCTGTCACTGGTTTCTTTGATCTGAAAACAGTCAAGCAGCAAGTATCAACATAAAATACTTGAGACTTTTTCTTCCTGTGGTTTCATATTTTCCCAAATTTGCCTGCTTTGAGCTATGTGAACTGTAGGTTTCTTGTCCAAGTTAGTTGTCCTGGCTCTCCTTGTGGTTAGTGAGATAATTTCAGGGTAGGGGTTTGGAGTGTCATTCATGCCACACTCTCTCCCCTAACACAGAAGACTAAATAAGGATAGATTTCTAACTTCTGTATGGCAAAAAGTAAAATTAAACTAATGTGAATTTGAGAGGAAAAGGAAATCACTCAAATTGTATGCTGTGGTCTTCTGTGGATGCTTTTCCTTTCACCCTGATGCCATGCTAGATTGCATCTGAAGGCTTCAGTGCTGGGCTGAAGCATTTCAGTCTTCTGCAGTACCAGTTGTGGCGACGGAAAAAAGGCAGGCGGGATCACGGTCTCACTGGCACTCCTAACCTTCTTGTTCAGTGGGATGTGATTATGCACTATAAGCGAAGACAGAAGCCATCCCTGCTCCTTCCTCATCTGACCCAGGGGAGGAATCTTTCCTGACATCAGGATTCGGTGATGAATTTGAGTCTAAGCATTCACACACTCGGGCATCTCAGAAAGAGAATCTAACCTCAGGAGAATATCTTACCCTTTTCCTCTCCCCAGATCCAGCGGTGGCCTGTCTGTAACGCTTCAGGGAAGGCGACTCAAGAAAGAGAAAACCCATTTAGCCAGAAGTCTATTAAGGAGAGTATTCCCTCCTAATCCCTCTTGATGACTACCTAAAGCCTTAAAGCAGGATATTGTTTGCAATTGTTTGAGAATGATCAGACCAGTGCGGGCAATCCTGTTTTTCCCAGGGCCAGGAAGGAAGGCCCTTCACACATGTAAATGTCTGTTACCTTCATAATATCTGACAGCAGGGTTATCCCTTTCTGTCTAAGCAACTGCTATATCCTTGCTACCAGTAAAAGTTTCAAAACGAATAATAAGGGATTTGTAGAAATCTTAGAGGTTGCAGAAGAGAAATATTGTTAGTCAAAGATACACCTTTGTAATATACTACTCGATAATTCCAAAATTAGATGCGAAGAGTAAACAACGTTGAAATGTCAAAAGATGGAACAACCTTCCGGTGTAGGGAAGCAAATCCAAAGCTTCCCTGAGGTACATATGTATTTTCCAGGGAGATTTTTCTCAAGAATCCTATCCTGAATTTCACGTCATCCTCAGTATGACTTTGAAATGGACTTGCAAATTACAGACTTTTTTTTTTAATCTCCCCCTTGGGTGGCATTACACTGCATGCACAAAGAGGAATACTATTTAAAATATGCCATCAAACGCCCACCGTTTCATTTCCAGCAGAGTACATTCTGCTTTCAGTACTTCAGTGAGAGGAAAATATAATCTTTTTTTTTGTAGTCCTTTTAAGTAATGCATTTTTGCAAAGCTCTGTAAATGTAGCACAGTTACAGTTTAACAGTTACTTAACCAAGTATCGTTTATGCTCCTCTGTAGATGGCAGGAAGCTACTGCATAGTTCACTGCAGAGTTTGTTTTCTTTTTCTTTTGGAGAATATTAAGACAATTCAAATGTTTTTAATGGCAAGGTTGCAATGAGGAGATGAGTAGGCCAGCAGTTGGAATTGGAAATACAATTGCAATTGTTTGAGGATAGGCTTTAAGTGGTTGTCAAATGTGGTGAGCTGGGTAAAGACACCATTTTGTCATAGAATCACAGACTGGTTTGGGTTGGAAGGGACCTCAAAGACCATCTAGTTCCACCATGGGCAGGGACACCCTCCACCAGACCAGGTTGCCCAAAGCCCCATCCAACCTGGCCTTCAACACTTCCAGGGATGGGGCATCCACAGCTTCTCTGGGCAACCTGTGCCAGTGCCTCACCACCCTCACAGGGAAGAATTTCTTCCCAGCATCTAATCTAAATCTCTCCTCTTTTAGTTTTAAAGCCCTTACCCCTTGTCCTATCGCTCCCTGCCCTTGTAAGCAGGCTTTTCTGGTTGCTTTGTGCCAAGAGGACTTGTGACTGCAGTAGAGAACACATGGGTGCCTTTCTGAAGTGATTTGATTCTCTCTGTTTGCACCTACTGCCATTTGTTGTGCTTATGGAGTTAATACGTTAGTGAAAAATCAATGGTGCTTTTAGAAGATCCAAAAGCATGTTCTGAATAATCTGAAAAATTAACATATCTTGTTCTGACTTTCCTTTTTTTTTTTTTTTTTCCTTTAGTATGTTTGTTTTACTGGTGATTTTATTGTCAGCCTTGTCAAGGTGAGCTGTGCTTGATTCTTCTGTCTCCTTGCTTACTCTGATAATGTGCCAACTTGTGTTTTTCAGAGGGTTTGTGATGCCTTTTTGCTGCTGTTTCTGCTGTTCGTTGGGAACATGATAAAGCAGTTAATATCAGAGGTTACTGTTTGCCTCTTCAGATTTTCCTCTCTCCAGACAATGTGCAAATTAAAAAAAAAAAAATCATTTATATTCTCAATATTATTGTTGGCCAGATTTTTTTTCTTTTTTTTTCTTTTTTTTTCTTTTTTTTTTTCCCCCCTGACAGAAAGCAATTTAATTTAGCTTAGCAATTGGTGAAGGACGGTGTAGTGTGGAGGCGCTTGTATGGTCTCTGCAATCCAAAGTCATAGGTTGCTTCTGCTCGGTATGAGGCAACAAAAGCTGTATTACACGCAGGGCCAATCAAGCATTTTTTGCAAAATGCTGTATTGTGCCACAGGAACCTGCCAGCTCAGACTGGCAGCAGGTCAGATGTAGCTACAACATGCTTGATTTGGTTAGGTAAATACCCCCTCGTTTCCTGATAATACGTTGCTTTTGTCAGATTTTTCCGCTCGAAATGAGACGAGGCGGAGAATTGAAGCCTGCGCGTTGAACTAGGACGCCTGTGCTCCTGTCCTGCCTTGGGAGGCCTAGAGCTGGTTTCGGGTTCAAACCATCCCCTTTGAGCGTTGCATTTGCAAGTTGAACGGTATCTTCTAGAATCATTTGCAGTATTGTCCCTTAGGAAACAACCAGATCTCTCTGTTACAAAAAAGAGCTCTGTTCGATTATTCTGTCTGATCTGTGCTGCCTTTTTAAGCTGACCTGTTCCCAGACTTTTTCCTGAAAGGTAACTCGGTTGGCAGGGTGGGCTGCGTCACTGAAACCGAAGGCCGTAAATGACCTCCGGTACCGCCATCGGGTCGGCTGGATGGTGTTTCCAGGCAAGTTGTCACCCAGCTATCAAAGCTGGGTTTTGCAGTATGGGTAAGTGGAAGAGCTTTGCTGGCTGAAGGCTTTACTTGAACCCAGCAGTAATGTGTGGGGTTTATATTAAAACTCACAAAGCGTAAAAGCAAAAGGGCTGGATTTTCAAAGGTGGTGATGCTCAGCTGCCTTAATGTTTGGGAATGGAGTTGGAGTACAGTATGCCGCCTGTTTCCAGCGGCCCCTGGGCTTTCTTCCCCTGAAAGATGAGCAATACCCTGGCTGAAGGGCATGATGGAGAACTCACAGTGTCAGAAAGGAGGAGTTGCGTCCATTCTAAAGTCAACACGTTTCAAATTACTGGGCACGTGCTCTGTAAAGGTAACCCAGAACAAACTGGATATCAGTGTATTTTTAAAGTGGTTTTTAAACAGTCCTCTTGGCCTCAGTCTTCCTTAGAGGCAACTCACCAATCAACCTTTCACTCTCTAAAGAAAGGGACTGTGTTGGAAGATCTTTATTTCATGTCAGCTAATGCTCTGAGCATCCTTTACTTGTTCACGCTTTGTGTCTGTAACTCCCGATACCCTTCACACCTCTGTCCTCTTCTGTTCCCCAGGTTTTACTGTGTGACATCCTTTCCCTCACAGTTATTTCAGTTCCAGTAGAGATGTCCACCTGTTTCCTACCCCGGTGCATGAGTTTCCTTTCCAATTCTTATGTCACCTTGTCATGGGCTACCTGCTCTGTAACAATTCATTGCATTCTCCAGTCCATCTCAAAGTCTGTCTTCAAGTTGCAACGCTGTCACTTTGCATTGGAGAAATCACCGAAAAAGAATAAAGTACATGATTTGGAGACTATAAACCAGGAAATGGCACATATGAATATAAAAGCCAATCGCAAGGACTTTCGAAAGGCCTGTCTGGTGGTTGTGCTGTGCTTTACAGTATGCAGCACCTATATAATGAAAAGTGATACAGGTGTTTATAACTATCTAGTTAACTGGGAGGACTGGGATAAGTGGCTTGCTGAGTTTTTCTCCCTCAGCAATACCTTGCTTGAGTGGGAGGTTACGTCCATGACTTGAGATCTTTATGCTGGCCAGCACGAAGGAGCAAGCCAGCCTTTATCGGGTGGCTGAGCGCAGTGCTCTTCGTAAATATTTAATCACATATAGTGAGTAAAGAAAGAATAGTCTCTTCTAGCCATCGAAGTAGTACACTCACAGCTATAGAAAGTCATTTGTAGCTGCTGGAGTTCATCTATTGTGGAGAGCTATACCTCAACCTTTTTGAGGCTGTAAATTGTAATTTTGCTATGTAACGTGTAAAAATGTAGCATTAACCTCAGGTGTTCTCTTTGCCATGCAATTGTGCAGCTAGGTTGGCAGCGTATGTCCTGCCTGCAGCAGTTGTTTTACTGATGTGCTCAATTTCTGTTGAGCACGCCTAGTCTCACAGTGAAAAATAAGCCCCTCATCTCCTCTAAGTATTCATGGCTCCTCCTGGGTGCTGGTTGTCGGGGGTTTTTGTTTATTTGTTTTGTGACAAAGCTTAAGGACATTTTCAATTTTCACATTATCTTCTTCTGGTCCTCCCTGCTCTGTCCAAATTATGCCAAACACCAATGGAGAGGGAAAGATCATAAATTCTCCTTGGCTTAAACATCTGCAGACTCGACCTGCTGGAAGTTGTGTAGCTCTATCTGCTCCCCGCAGAGAAAAGTTCTGACGGCAAAACTTCAGGCAAGGAAGAAAATAGTTTTGCTCTTTAAATGCCATTATAAAAAAAGCATGATTTAGTGAATGGGTGGGGTGTCACGCTGTGCACACATTTATCATTGTAAATGTTATGTCTGAAAGGCTTTGAAATGCTTTCAGAACTTGTGATTTTTGGGCATGTAAGCAAATCACTTTTATTGTAACCCTCTTGTTATACTCAATAGGGTTGATCAGGTGGTGTTTTTCCCTTTTGATTTAAGTGGTTTCTTACAGAGGCCTTCAAGTTCCAGAATAACATTTTGTGCAACCCTGATAATTACTTTATTATTAACTCTAAGGATAGACTCCCTCATCTACCTCCCCTTTTAGAAGTGAATCATGTTCTGATATTTAGAATGACCCTAAGCTGAGATCTCAAATTTCCTTTCCAGCAGGACTAATGGAGCTTGTAGGAGGGAAGCCAAACTTCCATGACTTCTAATTATCATCAGATTGAATGAATAAAGGAGAATTACTTAACTACCGATCCAAAGATGGAGAGTTAGCTATAGCTTTGAAAAGACTTGTCAGCTGCCAACAAGGCAGTTGAACTGGACTTGCTTGTTCATAGAATCATAGAATGGTTTGGGTAGGAAAGGACCTCAAGGATCATCTAGTTCCAACCCCCTGCCATGGGCAGGGACACCCTCCACTAGAACAGGTTGCCCAAAGCCCCATCCAACCTGACCTTGAACACTTCCAGGGATGGTACATCCACAGCTTCTCTGGGCAACCTGTGCCAGTGCCTCACCACCCCCACAGGGAAGAATTTCTAACATCTAATCTAAATCGACCGTCCTTCAGTTTAAACCCATTACCCCTTGTCCTGTCACTACAGTCCTTGCTAAATAGTTGCTTTCCATCTATCCTGTAGCCCCTTCAGGTACTGGAAGGCCGCAATTAGATCTCCCCAGAGCCTTCTCTTCTCCAGGCTGAACAACCCCAACTCTCTCAGCCTGTCCTCATAGGAGAGGTGCTCCAGCCCTCTGATCAACTTTGTGGCCTCCTCTGGACTCACTCCAACAGCTCCATGTCTTTCTTGTAGTGAGGCCCACAGAGCTGGACGCAGTACTCCAGGTGGGGTCTCACAAGAGCAGAGTAGAGGGGCAAAATCACCTCCTTTGACCTGCTGCTCACACTTCTTTTGATACAGCCCAGGACACGGTTGGCTGTCTGGGCTGCAAGCGCACACTGCTGGCTCATATTGAGCCTTTCATCCACCAATACTCCCAAGTCCTTTTCCTCAGGGCTGCTCTTGATCCATTCCCCGCCCAGCCTATAGTTGTGCTTGGGATTGCACCGACCCACGTGCAGGACCTTGCACTTGGCCTTG
>VXBL01008794.1:1339467-1366749 GCA_013400195.1 Aramus guarauna
GAGACACCGTGTGATGAACTGACCACAACCCCCGTTCCCTGTCCCCTTGTGCCACTGCGGGGGAGGAGGTAGAAACTGGGAGTGAAGTTGGGCCCAGGATGATGGGAGGGGTGGGGGGAAGTGTGTTAAAATTTCATTTTATTTCTCATTGCTCAACTCTGTTTTGCTTGGTAATAAATTAGATTAATTTTTCTTTGAGTCTGTTTTGCCCATGACGATAATTAGTTAGCGATCTCTCCCTGTCCTTATCTCAACCCACAAGCCTTTTGTTATCCCTTTTCTCCCCTGTCCGGTGAAGGAGAGGCAGTGACAGAGCGGCTCTGGTGGGCACCTGGCCTCCAGCCAGGGTCAACCCCCCACAAGAACGTATCAGTTATTTGGCTGTAAAATGGGAACAAATCAATCTTAGATATCTTCCAGTTTTCTGCTTATAGTTGACTCATCTTAAAACTTACAGCTGTAGTGCTGAAATGTTGTCTCAAAGAATAAATTTCCGGAGCAGAGAGCGGATTTACCACTAACTTCCAAAGAGCCACTCCTCGCCCGCAGGTAGGTACACAGTGGCTTATTCCTTCTTTAAAGCAGAACAGAAAAGTATCTTTTTGCTGGGGAGTTAATGAGTTTGTTGTTCTCAGTTTCGAGTTTGCAAAATTGAGGATATGCATGCGCTTTTCATACTGGTGTGTGAATGATTTAGAAGCCAGTAAACTGGTGCCAAGTCCCGGCAGTGCCGGTGCGGAGCTCCTCGGGAGCAGCTCTGTGCAGGCTGCCAGGCTGCTTTCCACGGAGACGAGCCCTTACTTCTCCTTGAACTTGGACATTTGCTGTCCTATATATGAAAACAACTTTGAAAAATGTAATTAATGGCTGTTACACTGGTGAGTTGGTGCTACATATCACAGGTATTTAGTTTTGGTTTCTTTTTTTTTTTTTTTTTAAATCTCAAATCCTTTGGCTCAATAAGTGTGTTAATATGAAATACTCGTGAAACTAAACTCTTGTTCCCCAAGCAAAGATCAGTTGAACTGAGACCCCTATGACAGAAGAGAATTCATAATGCTTTGGCTTCTAATTCTTTGTTAATAAAATCCCAACATCACCCTTCCTGGTTCCCAAAAGGATTTCCTTGCGTTTGGTTATGTTTGAATCGATTTGCTTGTATTGCGATCCTTCAGAAAAAACCCAGAACAATAAACCAACCCCAAAACCAGTTTATTTTGTAAAACTAAGTTCTGATCATTTGCTACCATCCCATCTATTTGTGATCTACAGAGAATTTTATATGAACATCTAGAACATTGATAAAATATTAAATAATATTGAGCCAAGAGTTAGTCCCTGGGGGAATCTGCTGGAAAAAACCCCACTGATTCATATCTCCCACTAATGCAATTACATAAAGCTGCCTTTTTATGTCACTGTTTACAATTTTAACATTAAAATCTAACAATATAGCTGTACCTGACACTTGGGATTTCTCTTGCAAGTTGCCTTCTTTATTATGCTTAATTGTTGGAGTTTATAAAGTTTTCATTGAATTCTGTAGTCTCCATTATTACTTGTCTAAATTTTCAACCTGATTGAAACTCTTGGCCATTTCCTGCTCTGCTTTTTATCATTTTTCTTTATTGAAATATTTGTTCATTTTGACTAGATGGGTTTTTTTTGCAGAGCGTAACTTTTCATGTGTCTGCTGGATAGTTTTTGGTTTTGGTCTTTTTCTTCTGTCAGGTGGAAGCCCTTGAACAATTTATTATTTGTGTATCTCCCACTCTAAATGCAGTGTTCTCAGGTATGCCAGCAATTCCTTTATGCTTTGAAAAATTTGCCCTTTAAAAATTCCCAATTTTCTTGTCACACGTGTATCTGGCTACACAAAGTGTAGACACAAAGTCACAATTCCCAGCACTGAGACCGATTCTAATTTCTTGATAAATGATTTACTCCTGGGAATTTAATCTAATCAAACTGTCCCTTGATTTTGCATGCCGTGAAAGTTGTGTGGTTTATTTTTTTCTGCAGGAAACTCTAAATTTTGTTAGGTAGCCACAGGCTGTGTCCAGCAATGCTTGCTTGTGACAGGTAACTTTCCTTTCTCTACATGATAGACCCTGTTGTCTCACGACATTTGGTTGTGTGTTACAGATGCCAGGCTTTTACTGCTTACAGTGGTGCCTATTCCAATGCCTAGGAGTCTGAGGCTGAATGTCAGAGGGCCTAGCCGTAGGGTGGTGGACACTTGGCCGTGAGGAGCTGAATTAAAACTTCATAATGATTTTGAGAGGCAAATAGTATTAAAAAATAATTCCCACCTACCCAGGATTGTGACCCTGAGTAGAAGATGACATCTGGCTGGTAGAGTAGTGCTAGGAAGCCTTATATATCTTAGAAAAAAAAAAAATCTATTTCTTTATCTATTACAGGTGTAAACATTTTTAAAACAGTAGGCGGATGTATGGCTCAACTAGCATTTATTTTGCATAACAACTGCTGGGCTCATTTACATCCTCCCCAGAGCTGTGAAACCCCTTGCAGACAATGGCGTTTGAAGCAACCGCTCACGAAAGCACTGTGTGTTTCTGTACGAGGGGTGATGGCACGTGTGAGGACCTCGAACTATTCAGTGCGAACTGCAGCCATCGGCGCATTGTCCGGCTGTGTCCCTAGACCTTTCATTCCTCTAGGCGAGCACGGCTGAGAGCACTTACCACTTGTTCATTCTTCTTCGGCTGGTTCTGGGAACAATCCCTTCACCATTTCCACCAAGCGGGTGGTGAGTGTTCGACCTTTCCACATGGTTACAAAAACGCCCTGCATTGCATTTTGGGATTTTCCCTTTCTTTAAAACCCTTTCTGTAAAAGGTTTCATTGTATTTTCTAACCAGAGCTGTCTCAGCCTGCCATTTTAATGCACAGAGTTAGCAATATTTGTGCCAGGAAGCTTTTCCTGTCCTCCTCATATTGCCAAAGGATTTATTATCTCTTACAGTCAATAGTTCATAGACTCGTATTATGAATGTTTGTTGTTTAGAATTTGTCACCGAGGAAAGGCTAATTCCAGACGTGGCACTGTAGATTTGCTGTGTCGTGCAAAGCATAAGTTATTTTTCATAATTATTAATATTGCTTCGGTGACAGTCCAAAGGCGAGTTGTATCCACTCATCTCCAGATGACCCTGTGAAGATGAGCAAGATTTGTAATGACTTTGGTCAGTAGCTGCTTGACCGCTTTAAGTCATTTTAGAGCCCAGCCAAAGGATTTACGTTTCCATACACAGTTCCCACCTTCAGAGAGCATCTGAGAATGAGGATCTGGAAGAACTGGATGTCCCCACCAGCGTGTCCAGAGTTTCCAGCCCTGTTGCCAGCACAGGAATCGGTTCAACCTGGCTGAGAATGGGGAAAGCACCCCAGGTGGTGACATATAAAAAAGGGACACAAAGCATTCCCTTTCTTTCAGATCATCTATCTCTCCTGCTAGCATTGGGTGATACATTATAAATAGTTTGTGCTTTTTTAAAAAACAACAGATTTTGGTCAGAAGTTTTCCTGAAATAACTCTTTTGGGATATATTTGGCTGGATGAATTGAAAAAAAAAAATAAAAAAATTCTATGGCGGCCACAAGAGAAAACACTAAAACCTCCCTTTTCCCTTTTCCCTTTTCCCTTTTCCCTTTTCCCTTTTCCCTTTTCCCTTTTCCCTTTTCCCTTTTCCCTTTTCTTTCCTCAGAGTTACTGGAGGGTTGGGGTTTTATTTTTGGCGGGAGGGGAGAGGGGACATTCACCCTAACGTTTGTGTTTGTTATTATCTCATGTGCTCTTGTAATTATTCACGGTAACCCACGGACGACTCCAGCGTGGCCCCTGGGTGTGCGGTCGCACCCCCCTGGAGATGGCCCCGCTGTTGGAGGCAGTTTTGCGGCTTTCGGGGAGCTCAGCGTGCTCCTTTACAGCAACACCCTGGAGGCCCAGGTGCTTTCTGTTCTCGCCCGCGTCACCGGGGATTTGAGGAGATGGTTTCTTTTCCCTGGTGAAATAGGCTGACTGTGTTTGACATTTAAATTGTCATCCAGAATTAACCTGCCACTGAGATAACGGCAGACGTACAGAGCAGCTTTCTCTTCCAGCTACTTTCTCTCCCCAGATTTTCCTCCAGAGACCTCAGTTTCTTCTCTGTACTCTTCTCCCTCTCCAACTTTACATCAAGCTGGACCAGAAGAGCAGCAGTTCCTATATGAACATTCAATTAGTCCCATATTTAAATCTTGCCCCTGTGACCTGGTGAATTATGCAAGGGGCTGGATACCAGAAATCAATTGAGCTCTAATTCCCAGCCCTGGCATCGGGTCTCTGCATATTGCTATAGGCAAGTTATTTCAGTACATTCTTTCTCCATTTCTTGCCTATAAATCGCACATGCTAACATTAGGTGACGCAGCAACATCACAGATGTAGTGAGATATTTGGGTAGAAATGTGAAGAATTGCAGCAGCGTATCCCGCTTTAACACTGTGCGCTGGCACCTTTGACTAAGATGTTTATTTAAAAGTGCATCCGTAGCAAAACACTTACCAAGCCTACAGGATGATTCGGGCTTTGTCTAACTTTTATTAAAGATAGAAGGTCTAGGGAAAATATTTCAAATTATCATACAAAAGACAATTTAAGATGAAGAGGAGGTTACAAGACAGTAGAAATACACAGTAATTTTCTATCCCAAAATGCTAGTGCTAAATTATCACTCATATGCAGTCCAGCACGATGGCAATTCAGAACCGCAGGGGTCCTTATCTCCCATGGCTCATGCAGAAATTATTGCCTACGTTGTCGTCAAGAACAGACCAAATCCAGTCCGAGAGACTGCATCAATGAGAAGGGGGCTATCACACGCAGGGCCTTATAATTTTTGTTAAGTTTCTTTTTCACCTTGTAGGAAATGTTTTTAAGAATGGCTTTGTAAAAAGTCGGCACCAAGTCTTCGTTGCTGAAGAGCACTGTATTTATCAAGCAAAGCAAATTTAAGTATGACAGAGGAAAAAATAAATTTTGTAACAGCTTACAAGCCTTTCAAGTTGGTTTCTTACAAACATCAGTTGAGTGATTTGTCTCCTATTGCTATCTCTTGCTACCAACCTGGTGCTTCCCATCACACCCCACTTACAAGTTAATCATTACACTTTGGAGTTATTATCCACTAATGGATGAACACAAGCTATTTTTGGCAGAAACATTTATTTATTTTATTTAAAAGACTACTGGAAAAATCTAGTTGGAATCAGTGTTTCCTGAATGGTTTAAAATGTCATCCGAGACAAAGTTCTGTTCAGCTGTTCTCCAGCATGGTATTTTCATGGCGCAACATTTGTACAGCGTGGGAGAGCCAAAATGTGAGCTCATGAAAGGCAAAGTCTTTAAGCTGCTTAGGTGGCTGCATAAAGCATCCTGAAAAAAGTACAGGGCAAGGAGGGAAGAATAAATTAGATGGTTTAAATATCCTTAATTTTAATTAAAGATGGTAGCACTGAAATTGGAAATGCATTTAGCCTGATAGCTTCCCTCTAACACAGCATCCTGCATGTGGCTTCTGGGGATCTGAGTTCGGGTGCCTGCACTGCTGAAACTTCTCCGTGTCACACGGGGCTTGGCTGAAATCAACAGTTTATTATTGGCTTCAACAACTTTTGGCCTCTTAATGCTATCTTAATGCTACCTTGGCTCAGTCAAGCTGTTTGCGCATCCTTTCCCTCCAGCCCTTAGTGGAAACTTCACTTTATGTGAATGTAAAATTGTTCGCCATGAGGTGATTCATCGGGTAGGATATATAACGTGCTCTGGTCTCTGAATGTTTCAGCCAACTGATAAATAATCAAGAACCTTGAATGTTCCTTTCCGTCTGTCTGTCTCCTTGGAGTGCTTTGCTTGACTAGCAGTAATGCATTAAAAGCCAATCACTGTGATGTCATGAACACGAATTACCACAGTACGCTCTGTCATTTGGTGGCTTTTTCCAATGCCAGGCATCAGACTAATCCCAGGGCAGGGTGCACTTGTGTGGTGGTGGTGTTTCGCTCCTTCGTGTATTTAAGTGTCCTAATTAAATATTGAGACTGAAAAACAAAAGTTTTAAACTTTCTTCCAAAATCCAAGTGCCATTCATGATGAGGGCCTTTAGGGTTGTTGTTGGGGGGAATAGCCCCTTTTCTCTTTCCTCAACCTTATAAGCTTAAGTCCAAACTTTTCGGCTTTGATACCTTTGTTATTGTTATTTTCTGATCGCCCAGGTGAAGGTGAATGCAATGAACGTCTGTGGAGCCGTGTCCTTGAAGGATAGCTCTGCAAATTGGGATTTTCTGTTGGAAGGTCAGAGTCGCAGAGTCTCTGCCTAGGTTGGCCTCCCCTCCTTTTCCCTCCTGGCAATGGCTGCATGTCAAATGATTGCACTCTTGAACCGTGAACTCCAAGGCCTGTTGCTCCCACTGCTGCTTGGCAGGAAAAAGTAGTCATTTTTCTGTATGGAATTAAATAGCCTACTCTTTTCCTCTGATTTTAAAAACAATTTTTAAAAGACTTTTTCACCCCACATCTTCTGAAGTTAACACTATGCCCCGCAAGGCTGGCAGCTTCTGAAAACAATTAGAAAGAAACCCTTGAAGGCAGGATCTTGACAATCTTGCAAGAGACATAATTTTAATCTCATAGAATGTCTTGGCACACTGGGTGAAACCAGGCTTTGTCCCTGGGATGAAAAATGATGGGTTTAAAGCCAAATTGTATCTTGCGGCGATTATGGAACAGGCTTAAGTGCAAGGGAAGGCATGCCTAAATGGGCTGTCTTAATCCCTGGTCTAATAGACTCTAAAATGCTGGGGAGAGGAGAAATCCTCCATCTGAGTGTCACCTGCATGCATGTCCTCACTACCCTGACCTGGCTTACGTTTTTGCAGAAGCAAAGCTGGGGACTGGAGGTCCCAGTGGCTCACCCCCCACATAGCCTCTCCTTCCTCCTGCTTGTTGTTGGCTTGCTGTCCTTCCTGGCACCTCTGGATGTCCAGCACCTGCTCCTCCCTCCATACTCGCACACCAACACACGCTCTTCGTTACCCGCTTTCTTCTGACCTGCAGCCTCTCCCTTTTGCAGGCAGTTGTCTTTGGGTAGGACATCCCGTCCTCCTCTCTCCCCGTGGTCTGCATGGTCTATTACCTTATACTTCTGTACAAACACACCTACGTACTGCCTCTACCAGCAACCTTTTAAAAAGCTCTTCAAGAGCAAAAGAAAATCAAAAATACAAAAGGCAAACCTAAACAGGAACATGCCCCCTTCTCCCCCTCCATTTAATCTCATCCTCCTTACACACTGGAGTACAGGAATACCGTTGTACAGTAATTTTAACCTCTGCTTAATTTCTGCCATGCCTTGTTCATCTGAGCTGGCCAGCCCCAGAGAGGGGATGCTGGGACTCTACCAACCCTGTAAGAAGCAGGAGGTTTCACACAGGGATCACACTGTTTCTGAAGTGTGCAGCAAAGTGTGTTGCTGTCGGTTTTCATCAGAACAATTGGCCAAAAATGTAGAGTTTTGCAAAACTGACTCAGGAAAGAAACCCCAGGAGATTGTTGGCTTTGACGCTACTGTATTTATTTACATATTAACTATAGAGTGTTGGTTCCTAGGTGTAGATTCAGGCAGAATCAAGCACAAGAAATTTCCCTGATTAAAGCTCCAGACCTCCTCCATCAGCACTCCAACCTCATCTCGCTAGGTTTGCTGTCTGTCCCTTTAGCGCCTGATAATTGAGTGCTGAAGGATTTGGGCTCCTTTAGCTGCCAGGCTCAGGTTTTGTCCACTCTGTCCTGCAACAGTCCTCCCCAAACACCCAGAAAAGCCCTTTGGCTGTTGTCCTTCAAACCCGAGAAGACTCAAACGTGCCTTGGTTTCAGGTGGGGATGTGCACCTTTGCGTTGGTTGCAGGTTTCTGTTTGGACTTCAGCAAAGCGTGCATGCAAATCTGGGCAGTGTGGGCTGTTTGATGTGCTTTATAAAACCATAAATCACTTAAAAAGGGGGATGAGAAAACTGTTCTCCTAGGGGAGGGCTTGGCTGGCACTTCTGGGTTGTAATCTCTGCTTGCAGCCTATCGTTCAGCCTAAAGCTGTCTCCGCTGCACAGTTCACTCTTGTAGAAGAGGAGGTGAAGTGGGGAGCACGAGCCAGGCAGAGGTACCACCAGGCATTTGATCTGATACAAGCCAATGATGTAGATTTAGTCCAAATTTTATGTGTGGGGGGAGCTTTTTGGTTGTTGGCTGGGGTTTTTTGGATTTTTTCTTTTTTTTTTTAATTTTATTTTTTAAGATAGGCTCACACACAGATCTTTGTGACTGAGATCTGTAGCAGTAACTGCACGAGGACAAACACATTTCAGAGTTCTGCTGTTCTGGCTAGACCAATTTAATGTGGTCTGGTACCTTGATGTAGGAGCTGTTGTGCTAAGAAGTTGCTTGGCGGGTTAGTTTTCCTCACCTTTGTGCCAGACAAGGGTGTGGGTGAGGGAGAGATGTTGCACTGAGATAAGGAGAAGCTTTTAATTCATTTTGTATGTGACCTAAATTCAGGCCCTGTGGCCATCATGTCAATCCCACGGTCTCGTCTGCTAGATTACTGACGTAAGTAATGGTGACACATGTATATATCGAATGTCCTTCTCTGTGGCTTCAGGAAGGACATCTCAGGGAAAAAAAAAAAGTTACTTGGAGATTTAATGATGCTCGTCATCAGTTCTGTTTTCCAAAGCCGTGAACTCTGGTTTATCATAGCATTGAGAGAACATATGACGGTGCACATCACAAAAATATAATGTATTTATCCTACGAGGGCAGCTTATGTTGTAGGAAATAAGACATCTCTTCTACTGCTGAGGCAGCAAATGCACAGAATCAGTGACTTACTGAAAAGAATGTAAAATGCAGATGTGGTGCCTGTAAAAGAAACTGGAAAGCCCAAGTCCTTTGTACAGGGTCAGAGCTTGTATCGGTGGGCTGCACAATTTTGTTCTCTCTCTTGAGCTGTGGATTTCCTCCCATGCTGAGGCAGTTTTGGGAGGGGAGGTGGTGTGTCCTATCTCCTGTTCTGAAAAAGGTGTCCGAGCTTCTAGGTCACGAGAGGAAATCTGTGCAACACATCCTCCCCTGTGCTTCATACCTAAGAAAAAGCTGAGACTGCTTGGGGAGCTTAAGCACAGAAAGATCTAATTTGCAGATCCCAACAGGCATGTACATGACATAGATGCTAACCCACACAGTCCTGCTGAGATGACAGCATTTCCGAGTGCAGTAGCAAAACTCCAGACAGCTGGGTAATTACAGTGGCAAAAATTATGTGTTTATGGCCCTTCAGGAGCCTCAGGTGATAAATGTTTTGTGGATTACACTTCTACATTTGAGTGCCCAAATTCTGTCCAGGTCTCCTGCAGTTCCTCGTGCTTTCAGTGGCACCTTGGGCAAGGTATGTACAGGCTGCTTTAATTTTGAATTAACTTCTCTGAAGTAATCCCAGTTTTCCTGTATCCTTTTCATAGGTCGGCCCAAGCTTAGCGTGACGGGAGTGCTGTAAGCAGTGACTCAGCAGCACACCTGCCCCCGAGTACGTGGCTGAACATCTCATGCTGTGTGTTTCATCTCCAGCATTGCTACTTCCTAAAGTTAGAAGCAAATAAAAGTCATGCTTCATGGAAAATAAACCTTTACAATTTCGGTTTCCAGTACCACCTGGTCTTCCATCCTCTCCCTAACCTCTGACTGGATAACATTTCCCATGCTGATTGTATTAGTGTAGCATGGAGTGAAGTACAGTCAAAGGCTAATCTTTTTGTGATTGAATATTAGATTCTTCATTTCAAGAGGCTCTTACAAACAGCTTTTTGTCAGACTGATGGAAGATGGCAGGGACAGAAGAGAACTTGAGGGAAAAGTATGTGTCTCCTCTTCAGAATGGTTTTATTCTCTTATTCTTCCTAGCTTTTAGATTGTGGCAAATGGTATAATTTAGGGTGGTAATTTCAAGGAAGATGTTGATGACTGAGAAGCTAGCTTGACAAAATCTTCCTCAGAAGGCAATTAATTGACTGTTTAGGACTGACAAGACATCTGAGATGGGTCACCAGCAACTCAGCCTTGGAGCAGACAGAAAGGACAAACTTGGAGCTGCAGGATCTAAAAGGGAGTAAACATGCAATTGAATAATACCAATCCTGTGCCTCTTGTGGCATCCTTAAAAGTACATAAAATTACATGTTAAAAGCCATTTTTTGCTATGTTTTGCAGGATGAAGATCTAGAGCAAAAACTGTTGCTCCTCAAAGTCAATCCTTTACTCCTTATGCAGAAGGTGGTAGCTTTCCAAGGGACTGGTGCTACCCAACTGTGTGAGCTAGTGCAGGACCTGAAAAGCAGGTCAGGCCCCAGTACTTCCCATTCCTATCTCAAGGCAACATTCTGATGTTTCTTCTTTTAACTACTTTTAAAAATTTATATGAATTGCTCTCCTCTCCCTGCCCCCAACAGAAAACTAATGGAACCAGATGTTAGCCACATTTGTGTGCGAGGCAGTAAAGGTGGTGTCCAGGACGGACCTAGCAGTTGAAGTGACATGTGACGGTGAAACAAGTAAAACATAATACGACAACACATAATACCTATCTCCAACCACCACCCAGTTCTGGAGGTTCTTACTTTGATTATGTGTCTCCTTGAGTTACTTGAGCGCTCTATACCTACAGGTTGGCTGCTGTTCAGTCTTACCAATCACGCTTTTTTATGTTGAGTAAAAGCATGAAAAGCTACAACCTGATGTCCAGGTTATTTTTTGTTTATTGTGGGATGGAGGATTAAAGACAAAGGTAAATCCTTTGGGTTATCCAATCTGGTAGCAGTTCTCAGAGCAAATGTAATTGGCAGTGACAAGATTAGGCTGCTCAAAGAAAGTAGTGGGATCTTCCTTTCTGAAAACATGGAAGTGGTTCTTATCCCTCACCTTTAAGGGGTTCAGATCTTCCTCTGCCATCTCCTGGAAGAGAAGCTTGGTTTTGTTTGAGCTGCTGTCTAGAAAAAAATGTGGGATTTGGGATGTTTGTGGGAATATTGAGCCAAACAGTCAGCATAACAAAGGGTCTTTGCTTTGTCCCCTCACAGTTAAAACTCTTGCTGGGAATTTGGGAGGTGAAGGAGAGAGTGACCAAAAAAATCTTCTTCTGTTTTAACATAGACATTCAGGAGAGAAGGAGAATTTTGTCCAAAGACTCTGAGGAGATGGAGCTGCTTCCCGGCAAGCCTGGGTGAGGAGCCTCCAAGAGAGGTGAGATTCAGACATGTCCCTGTGTGCAGCATTGCCTACGAGCTTGGCCTGACATGACTTTCTGATCTGTGTGTGTGGTTTTTGGGGGGTCTATTTTCCATTCCCTCTCTGGAGTGCCCTGATCTCTCACTGTCTGTTGGAGGCAAGGCAGCTTTTGGATTCACTCCCTACAGTACAAAAGTCTCAAAACAAGACACAATGTCACTGAATTGTGAGAGCTGAAATTATTTATGGACCTGGCCTTTGGAGTCAGAGCCTCAAACTTCTTTAATTACCTTTGGGGATCTGTGCACAAGATACCATGGTGATGTGAATAATATTTGGAATTCAAGTCTTGTCTACTGTGCTTTAGCAGCTGGAATTGGCAAGCAGCTGATTATGACCATAACAGAAATCATGCCAAAAACCTACATACGCACAGTTTGGAGCGTTGGCTTTTTAATCAGACATATAAAACTCTTGTTATCTTTCTTAAGCCCTGCTGGAAACAATATTTGGAAGGAAAGCTCCTGTTCAATGTTCAATGTCCTTATGCAATCTGAATCTTTACCTATAAAGCTGCCTTTCAGAAAAAGCCCTCACCAAAGGAGGAAAGGCTAGAATGTAAATTATTTTATTGATACTGCTATCTGGGGCATTAATATACGTCCACCAAGAAACAAAAACTGAAAATGCAAATTATTCCTGCTACAGACCCATACCAACACTGCTGGAATTCAGCTGAATCTGCCATTGTTTGATTCAGACTTTATAAAATAAGAGCTCTGGGGACAACTTAAAAGTTTAAAATTATTTGTTTGTCAAAGGAAGGCATCCAGATTGATTAGCAGTCTGTGGCAATTGTCAGCACATTACTTTTATGGCAGCACTGATGACATATGGGGACAGTTGCTGCTTTTCAAATTCACCTTGAAGGACCCACCAAGGCACAACTACACTTGCTCACTGCAGACCACAGACTGATGCTGCAATTGTTCCAAGAGGAACAAGAGGTCTGGAGGCTCCTGAAGACATCTCATAGCTGGTCTACTCTTAAAACACAAAGGGAACGACTTCCCAAGAAGAGTGAAAGTTTTCCAAAGATAATGAAAGTGGTTAGAAGTGATCAATACTGATCACTGATGAATACTCAAGTGGGCAGGAAGGGGGCTGGAAGAAGTGGTTTCTAGTCCTACATTCATCATGCTTCCAGTATGACTTTGGGCAAGTTGCTTTTGCATTTACTGTTTCTTTTGCTTCCCATGATCCTTCCTGTTAATACAGCAGCACCGAAGCAGTGGTGGTTTCTTTACTGCATCGAAGGTATGTGAACGGGTAGGTATATGTAGAGTTGATTTCCTCCACCTGATTTTTTGGCTGGCCAGATGCAAGACAGCTCTTGTACTGGTGGCATATCATGGAATTAGTGCATAACTACCCAAGCTAATGTATCCAACTCACAGGACTCTGTGTAGGATGATGTAAGACTTGGGACCAGAGGTAGTTCACATTCAGCCAGATCATAGCACAGTCTATCAGCCCCAGCCACATGAGATTCATCTGAGCAAATAAACTGGTTGTCTAGTCTTGCTTTGGCACCACAGGGAAATTGGCACATTCAAGGCATGATTCATCTTGCCCTAAAGCCGATATCTAAAATAGGTCAGCTGAGTGTGCTGCAAAAGCGCCTGTTTCTCTTCACTGTTACAAAGGATGGGAGGCTCAGTAAGACACAGATGTCTCCAGCGTGGATGTTTTGAATTAGGCAAGATGAATCCTGTCTATGCTGTATTTTTATAAAATACAGGCTTATGTGATGGATACTCAGGTCTCAAATTGGAAGTACAAGTCCAATTAAAAAGTACAGTGTCCTCAAGGGCCCTTGAAGAAATGCGTTCATGCTGTGCTCAAGTCTAACCCAAAGCTCTGATGGGTTTTTTTGCTAATATTTAGTGGCTCTAAGTTGCTAGACACTTCAGTGTTTGGTCCTCTCTATCACTTTTGTTTACTGACTGAATTAAAAGATTTAATAGATATTTTTAGAGATTTGTCCCATAACTTTAAAATGACTGGGATCAGGCAGCATACACAATTCCCCCTTTCCTCCATGAAGAGCTATAGGACTTATAACAATGAAAATATGACTTTGACCTAAATTGCTATTTTCTTCCTTTTATTTTTTCCTCTGTCTTGTAGCAATCCATAACACTGTGATTGTGCCACAGCTAAGAGGGGAAGATTTTTTGAGTAGTTTGGTATGTCTTGAACTTAGATATCTAATCAATTTTCACTAACAGCTATGGAAACCAATATAACAAGCCAGGCCTTTTCTGTCTCTTTCTCTTTCTTACATTTGAAAAAATAAATCTGAACAGCGACATAAGTGAGTCTTGTATAATTACTCTTCCATTTGTATTTCTCGACTTGTCAATCTGGCAAGCATCACAGAGTGAGATTAAAAGCTTTCTCCTTCTCTCTCAATCAGACATTTCATTTGCTTCCGTGTTTTACAGTAAATATAATCAGTTCAGCAGGAGATGGTTTTGTTCTCTGCAGTGGTGTCTTCCTAGTCAAGGGAGTTCTTATTAGCAGCCCGGATAGGAAGTCAGTTGACACGAGCTCCCAGTGCGGAGAGCCTTTACAGCCGTAGGCAGAGTGCTCGGGGCTGAAGTCTCCGTGGGGCACCTGGAAATGTGTCTCTCCAGCAGGAAAGCCAAGGACCTCTTCTCCTTATTTGCTGGTTGGTTTTAGGGACTCCAAGCGTGAGTCAGACTCAACGACCCTCCAGGTGGGAGGAGGATGATGCCGTAAGTCAGTTGGGTGGTTGCTGGGTCAAGGGCAGACCATGCAGATCCGCCTTAACTCCCTTTCTGTCCCAAAGGAGGGGTCTCTGGGAAGCTCCTCCAACCAGACACGGTCCGCAGTCAGGGACACAGGGAGTTCTTCATCTTTTGCTCTGGGATTGGCCCCACTTTGGCAGGAAGGGGAGGTGCTGGAGCATGGCAAGGCTTGGCTGTGTAATGGGGGCACCATGCTTGGTGGGGCTTGGACTGAGGGCACACCAGAGAGGATTGCGAATGGTTTGGCACACTGTAGAGGAGAGGAATAAAGGCATTTTCAATTAATGAAGAATTATGCTTTGGGTGATTAAATATCTCTAAGTTTAGACAACAGCAGAGCAGGGAGTTTTAAATATTGCTTTCTGTGCATTTAAGCCCCTGAGTTCCTCTTGCACCTCATCTAATTTGTCTGTGTCCTCTTTTTCGCCCTGACTTGCAGGCTCTGTGCCTTGATTTCCAACACATAAACACAATACAAAATACAATAAAAAGGAATTGGAAACACTTTGGTTAAGCCTTGGCGACAGCTGGTGTGTAAATGCAAAGACTTACACTGTCTCTCAGTGCAGAGCAACCCTTAGCGCTTCGCTGTTTATAACTTTTGCATGGTCAGACCCACAGATACACCAATACTTCCATGTTTTCACCGATTGCTCCATTTCCCAATTCTGTATATGAATTCGAGAGAGACATCAATTGTCGTACAGCCTAAGTCCTTTGCCAATCCTTCATTAAAAAAGCAAACCTGACCCTACGCCCCAAGGATGTTTTTTTTTCCCCGTATTTTTCCCAACATGTTTAATCACTTTATGTGGAAAAATTATAAATGTTTTACCTCCTGACTTTGTAAAAGTCAACCTAAGAGTTGATATTTCTATTCTTTCCTGTTGTCACTACTAATAAATATTCTGTGGTGCGGCCTGAGCTGACAGTTTTGATGATGAGATGGGGTGGAACAGAAATATTTGATCTTCTGTGGTTGCGCTGACAGCTGGTGTGGACTGGCATGGCTCCAGTGGAGATCTGGCCCCTGGTCCTGAATTCGTACAGGGAATCCATCTGCAAAGCCAGGAGCCATTTTACAGCCTGCATTTACCCTTAGCCTGATGGGTTTTAATAGCTGGTATCAGGGTGCTGTTGCATCCTACAAGGTATTGAAGAAACATAATTAAGAGCAACCGTGCTGCATAAAGTGGATTTAAGTGGAAATCAGAGAAAATGGACAGGAGAGGATGCAATGCATGGAAAAGCAAACTGGTTTTCAAAGCAGGTGAGGTTTTTAGCATTACGCTGCTGGTATTTGAAGGAGAAAAGCTGGTAGTTAAAGTGGGGACCTCGGGAGCACTCGTCTCCTGAAAAGCAACGAGGGGCTGCTGAGCCAGCCCAGCAGTGTGACGGTGGCAGCGAGCATCCCGCCTAGCGAGGCGTGCAAGCTGTTGCACAGCCCCACACCAGCCAAGAGCAGAGCAAGCCAAGGCGCCAGCCCGGGAGCCAAGCGGCGATCCAGCTGCCGCTTTCGGGGAGGGGAGAACGGACTCGGCGACTTTGCCGAGCTTGGCACTGGAGCCCGACAGCTCGGCCAACCGTGCCCCTCGAGTGCGCGTGGCGGTAGGCAGCACTTCTGAAGCAGATAGATAAAGAGGTTGTACGGGGACTACTTTCCACACAGCAATTAACAGGAAGAGACGGCACCGAGCGAATATTTCAATTGCATATACAGGAGGTGCCAATATGTTTTGCCGTTCTGCGATTGTGTTCTGGAGGCGCCAGCAGCGCCGTTACAGTGAAGGGTCTGTTCAGTTGGCATTTCCACTGTAAACCTAATTTTTGCAAGGGGTTATAATTCGGCCATTTTTAATTAACGAGGGGATTAAACTTGGCACACGGGTACTCAAGGGCTTTTTGTTGCTGGTTTAATTTTTTTTTTTTAATCCAATCTGTTAGGCCCATCTCAAATAATATTCTTTGTGTCCACTTGCTGGGGTTGACTTTAAATATCTCAACACATATGTGTGTGCCTATATCTACGTATAAGAGAAATGAGAATTATCAAGGTGAAGAACTGCATCGGAGTAGGTGAGGAGGTTGCTGAAAGATCCCGTGTTCCCAAGGCCGCTGTAACTCGTACCAACTATCTGCTGAAACAGGGTATGCAGGAGCAGTTGCAAATTTTTTGTTGAGCCTCAGAGCAGAATTTTGTCCACTTGGGACATGCAGAAAGTTTTTACCACACTTAGGCATCATTCTTGTACACAATATTTTGATAAATAAATATTAGTAGCTCACAGCTTCAAAAAGAACTAGGTAGCTTGCTAGTAAGTCTCCATTAGAATATATAAAACCTTGTAAATAATAAGAGACTGTATGTATCATAGGCTACATTATTCTAAAACCCAAAAGTTATAGGGCCATAAATGTCTCAGTATTCCTTATGCAGTCTTCCCTTCTACAAGTTTCCATTTTTGTGTCTCTGCACCATGTTTAAAAGCAGATTTCAAGAGTATGTACAATTTGTAACAGGTATTTACACTGACTTACAGAATTATAGTGCTGGAAGGAATGAAAGAGTACCAGCTATGCCAGGAGCACTTGAGAGCTGCTTTTTTCTATTTTTTTTTTTTTTTTAATCTGTTTAAAACCTGCTTTTAATGAGGTAGAGTCCACCTTGTCAGAAACATTTATTCCAGTTCTCCAATATCCCAGCCACTGGAAAGTTTTTCTTCATATCTAACCGGAATCTCCCTCTTCTTAACTTAATCCCATTAATTCTTGTCCTGTATGCCCCGGATACGGAAAACAGATTGTCCCTTGCCTTTTCACAGCATGCTTTTCATGTGCCAGAAGGTTGTTGCCTTGTCCCTTGGTCATTCTCTCTCCTTCGGGCTTTCCCGAATACACACTGTATTTTCAAGGCTTCTGAAAATTTGTCTATAGTTTAAAAAATGTTTCTTACCTCTTTCTAACTGTTCCAGCCTTCCTGGGAGTGCTGAAGGTTTTGAGCGGTGTTTCAGCAGCGTCCTTGCTGCTGCCCCTTCGAGCTCAGCAATATTGCACCTCTCAGGCCCTCTGTCCTTTCATGGATGGTTTCTTAAGCATCATCTACATGAGACTGCAATACATAGAGTACACAACTTGGACTCATCAGGAAGACTGACAGCATCTCTGGTTTTGTACAAGTGCTTCATAACCCTGTTGGCAAACACCCAGCTGGAAGGATCTGCAACATGGCTGTATTTGAACCCTTGAGCTGGTGACCAGTGGGTCCTCAGTTGCTCATGAGACCAAAGCTCTGTGGTGAGCAGAGGCATAAGAGTGAAATGTAAATCCCTCAGGGTCTATGTTGCTCTAGCAAAAAGCCGGTGTGCCATGTGAACCACTTGCACAGCTGACAGGGTCCATTCTTCACAACAGAGGCATCTTTTGGTCTCACCAAAAGTCATGTCCTGGATTGGCAACTCTACAGCTTTGTCTCAGCTTTGGCCGTAGTCTCTGGGCAGCTTCAGGAGTCGCTGAGCTGGTTTGGTAATCACCATCAACTATTTCCATCTGTCTGTGATGTCTGTCAGTTTGCTGGACTGTGGCCATCTCAGCTGATGTCTGTCTTTGTCCCATCTTTGGGGATGGGCAAAATGGAAATCTGAAATACAAAGCAGGTGAGTAACAAAGGATGGAACAGAGGAAGCCCTTTATGTTCTAGCACTCAGGATGGGATTCAGCCTGAAGTGACACCTATGTTAGGTCTCTATGTGCATGCTTAAGTCTTTAAGTTCCCGTTATTTTCAGTAGAGGTGAAGTCAATCTAGAGAGCAGCACAGCAGACCAGGCAGTCAGGGCTTGATTTGTTAGATCAAACACAGATGTCAATCCAGAAGAGCAGAGGTCTTCCTTAGGTCCTGTGTCATATCTGCCAGCCCCATGCCCCCAGCTCAACTTTCAGTGGAGCTGACTTGCTTTGTGGGCTCTGCTGGCTCTAATGGGAGCCCAGGCACCAAAGTCATGCAACATTACTTAAATCTGGTGCCTCGGAGCTGAGCTCTGACATTGACCCACGAGCACCTTTGTTTTTTTCAAATGAAACACTCCAAATGTGTGGAGCTTGGAGGATGCTTTGATTAAATCCACAGTGAAAACATTTTAGGTACACTGTAGATGCTACATAGATTTCCAGTGATTTTTTTTATAGCCCTCCTCTCCCTGCAGCCCCTCTACCTTGACATGCAACCAGATGTTTTTCCAAAACAGGTTTTTGGTCAGCCGTTGGGCTGCAGCACAAGGGAGAAGCCATAGGGGTAGATGAAGAAATCTATTTTGCTCGAGTCCCTGCACCGTCCCTGGCCACCCTGCAGGCAACACAGTTTGAGGGCTCAGTTTAACTGGTGGCCTCCAAAGTGAGAAAGGGGTTTTGTGTGAACAAGGAAGTCACCACAGCAACTACGATCACTTTTGGCAATACACGCTCCCTCTGGGCTCCTTTCATTCAATTCAGAAGTGACACAACACCCAGAAGTCCGGAGAACTGTTCAATAAAGGATATCAGCTGCCTTCTGTTCTCTGGATGGAAAAACTCCCCAAGGGGAGTTGGTTCCTCTCTTCTAGTAGCAATTGGGTGGGAGGAGAAGGAAAAGAGCATGCTGTTCCCCTTCCTGGGAAGGCTGAGGGCTATTCCTCATTTTAGGAGTTGAGGAAGGGTATTTTTGCAGGAAGTGTGGCAGCTTGCATGAGCTGAAGATTGTTTTTCTCCTATGAATTGCTTTGCCTCAGGGTGGTGAGGATGCTGTTTGAAGGGGTACAGCGTTCACTGTTCCCCAGTGTGATGGGTTTGTCATTCATGGTAGTGCTGCTCCTGGGGTATGTATGTTTGTCAGTTGAAATTTTTCTGCAATTTTCTTGACAGGAGTGGTGAGTGACACATTCCCTCGGGAGATATTTCCATGGTTTTACTATTCTTCAGGCTTCTGTGACATTTCCCAAGTCCAGTTGTTGGAGCCTCAAGTTCAAGCATCTACACTGCCCTGGACCACGTCCCAGCAGGGGTAATTTGGCCCTTCAGCAGTGAATACATTGACTTCTGTAGCTCACAGTATGCACAGTTTGGGGGTGGGTTTTTCTTGTAAAACCTTAAAACCCGCAGTGGAAAGCTCCATCACTGGGTGCTCAACGGCACCAGGTCCAGCATAATTTTTCATTCCTGTAAATCCCATCAATGACTTAAAAATGAAGCTTAAAAAGAAAACCAAAACTGCTTTTGCTTTCTTTTTAGGTAGAGAAACATACAGGACTGACATTTTCAAGCTTTCAGTGATACATGAAACACATACATACAACTCCAGGAATGCCAGCTATTAGGAAAGGCACCACCCGCTATGAGTTTCTTGGTAAAATCATGGCAGTTGACACCACGAAGCAGCAAAAACAAACTATATAAATCCAGCTGCTCTTCTGCATGTGTTAACACTGCCTGTGCTTCTCTGGCCTAAGTATTGACAAGTCTTTTCAAAGTCTCTGGTCAGCTGTAAAAGTTTAGACAAAGCAACTCCTGCTGTGCCTGGACTTTAGGGGTCTCTGACACTTGGCTGAGAGTGAGGGCTGTCAATGGACAGGCCATGAGGTCTCCTCCATCTTCATCACAGTGAAAAGAGAGGAGGAATCGCCATTTTTTTCACCCTGAAGGTTTATCTGCACAAATGGTTTGATTTTCTGGTTGCCCCCCATCTGTACTGTGTGCATGGGTGCAAGTTCATTTCTTTCAAGCTTCACGAGCTTTCAACCAGCTTGTTCTCCTCAACGTGCAGCCCTGAGGGTGGTTTGCTCCAGGGTTTGCTTCTCGCCTCTTCTCTTGACTCCACCAAGGCTGGTCCTGTCTTCCCTCACATCCCTCTGTACCTCACCCCAAGGTAGGCACCGCATATTTTCAGTAAACTGGGATGGGGCTAAATTAAGATCTTTCTATTTCTTGCCAAAGGAAGAGGGATCGATATCAGGTACCTGAGATCTGTCACCAACCACTATGGAAAAAGGGAAACCTATCTTATCTATTATTGTTTTTGTTGTTGTTATTATTATTATCATAATTATTCTAAGAACCTACTGAGGCCCTCTTATTATGTTGTTAAAGTCAATGTTGTCCCTGTGCACAGCACTCTTCAACCTGGGAAAAATAAAGAATTTTTGATAAAGATATGCTGATAAAGTTGCTAATTAGTTTCTCATCTTTAAAAATATGGCTGCAGGGAACTGGAGCGATCTCTTTGTTGCAGGACATTGTAGGCTGAAATGTATAGACGCTTGATTTCCTCTGCAGGGATCTCACAATATGCTAATTTGTCCTTGCAGCAGGGTTTATTTTTTAAGGTCTTTGCCACTCTATTTTGCAAATCCGTTATGTCAAAATATGATCAATCGTATGTGCACAAGATGCCGACTTCCACCAACATATATTGATGTGTGTGCACGCATGTTCACATGCACATATATATTAAAAATAAATAAATCCACAGATATGTGTGTATGAATATATTTATATACACACATTGATATATTTATATTATTTTATATCATTTAATGAAATTAAATGTTAATTTTTTATAATTATCTATAATACATGCATACACATGAAATTTGACATCTATTTAGGAACTCAGCATGTGAATGGCTAATTGAACTCATAGAGCTTAGCTCTTCTAGGGAACATTTCACTCTCATTTCACTTAAAATACATAGTTTATAGTCTCTATTCAACACATACAGTTTGCAAGCTGAAGTTGTATGCTTGCCTATGCATTTTTCTAACACTCCCATCTGAACTCTCATTATAATTTATTTTCAATAGTTATCATCTGTCATTTTTAAAAGTTGTGTAATAATGCGGTTGGTTCATATGAAAAATGATGTTTGCTCTAAATTTGACTACGATTGTGACATTGCTGTTAATAATTTTGTAAGCTTGACACCCACAAGCTGAAAAGACAGGTGGTAAGTTTATTTTTTTTAACTTCCCTTTCAACCACCTCCCCCCAATTAAAAAAATAAAAAATCACATAGAAAATTTTCAACACATTCACTGGACTTTCTATGTTCATTTCCAGAAAAATTTCACTGAGGCAAAGGAGAAAGGCTGAGTTTTTTACCCTTTTGGATTTAAAAAAAAATAAAAATAATAGTTTTCAGGTGCTGAGAATTAAAAATAATCCTTATTCTATGAAAAACGTCAGCTGAAACACTATGTTGTTTCTTCCCTGGTGCTGATGGGACCCCATGGGAACGAGCTGGAGCATCTCATGCCCTCTCCCCACCAGCACCGCCTTCTGCATGGACCACAAAAAGGCACCAAAGGACATTTTTCTCCCTTTTCAAGCTTCCTTAAAGGGGGGAAAAATAGGGAGGAAAGGACAATTCCTTCAGTTTTGGGGAGAAGGTTAGTAACTGTCCCGTTGCCTGAAGACATGTAATTAACATGAAGGTGGTCCATGGCAGTGCTGTGTCACAGCCAGCTCCATCCTCCCAGCTCCCGGCGTCCGTCCTGGCTCCTCCTCTGTGCTGGATCTAGGAGTTATTGTCCAATATCAGATTTTTGCCCCTCTCTCCTTCTCCGGGTGCTGAAGCAAAGTACCAAAAGGGGCTCGTGGTGCTGCGTCTTCACACAGCTGAGAAATGGGAATGTCTTATCCCGAGCAGCACCTTGTGGCTTGCAGAGCTGCCAGGAGCTAGAAGCTAAGTGTCCCAAACATGGAATTTTGTGGCAAAGGTCCAAAACATGGAGTTTTGTGGCAAAAAGTTGTATTCCTCTTGAAATGACTGAACCAGGTGGTTTTCTTCTCCGTCTTTTTGAATTTTGAAAATGATACTTGGGAAAAAAGTAGTTTCTAGTGATTGAAAACCTGGTTTTAGAGCATTTTCAAGAACATGTTTTGGAAAAGCAGCCATGACATCTTTCATTAAAAGCAACCCAAACAACTTTTTTGGCAACTTTTTAAAAATTCAATTTGTTTCAAGTTTTCTTTCTCTGTACTGCTTTTGCCTTGGTTACTCTCCTGAAGAACCAGCTGTGAGGAAGGAAAAGTTTGGTGTATCTTTTCCTTCTTGTTATCCAAACACCTTATAAAACAGTTGTGAATCACCCTGAAAAAGATTCTCAGTTTTCAGTAGTGAGGCCAGACCAAACAATAATTCTAAATGACATTCTTTCTAGGTCTGTCCTGAGCAAGAGCAAACAAACTTTCCTAACTAGACCAGTTCAGTCCCTGCTCAAAAGTAGTCTGAGATCACATGGAACCTTTTATATCATCCTGGTGGTATTATTTCTATTTGGAGTCTTAAAATTTTGTATGACAGTGGAAAATTAGGAAATCGCAGAAAAGGAAACATTAAACTCTTGTGAGCTTTGGGGGAGTTTTACTGCTTTTTCTTCTTTCTTTTCTGATTCCAAACTATTTCCTGGATTTTACTCAAAACTGCAAAGTATTGTTTTATCTGTTGCTGCTCTTCTCAGGGAGCAACCTGTCCCCCTCCAAGCTCATGGGCTTGTGGTAGGAAAGGTGGGAGGGTGTGCTGGCACAGATTTAGGGCTGGGGGGGGGTCATTTCTGTGGGGCCAGTGTGAGTTCAGCAAAGGTTGGCTGTGACCTAGAGCAGTTTCCAGCTCATCTGTCACGGATGTACAGAGAGTTGGTGGTGACATTTTTCATCTGTCAAGAAACACGCTATCCCAAATGTCACAAGTAATATTTATTTATTTATTTATTTATTTATTTATTTATTTATTTATTTATTTATTTTGCTAGCTCTTCCCCATTATCCCAGGGCTGGGGATAATGCAGCTCTTGTGCCGTACACACCTCCCCTCTGACCCAAGATGAGCCGTCAAGGCCATGCAGGTCCCGTGCACACATTGCTTACACCAAGCTGGCTTGGGTTGGTGGTGCCCAGGGAGAGCTCAAGGAGCCCTAGGCAACCTTCTGGAGACCAGGTCTTCTCTCTGTGCTTTGGTTCTCACTATTTCTGCACCCAGTGAAAATGGCGTGATTACTCGGAATAAACACACATTCATCTAAAATAACCTGCCTTCACAGGGAGTTGCTTTTTCCCGGAGCCTGACCCTTCCTGAACGCATGGGAGCTGCAGGAATGTATCCCATATTCAGTGGCATGTTTACGTTGACAGCTCGTTAGTGACGTGATGAGTGGTGCTGCAGCGGCACGGCGTTGAGAAACACGGGAGTGTGTTGAGCTGCAGGATCATCGGGTTGGCTTTGGGCAGGGATGGGACACGACTATTTGGATGCAAGATGGACTGGGGAGGCTGTGAGTGACCAGTGATGGGAAGGATGATTTTAGAGAGGGATGGGTTAGATAATAAATGATGATGCTGCCAGTAACAAAGGCAAAAGGGGTTTCTGAATGAAAAGGCAATTACTTGATCAAAGGGGAAGGGGAGGGGAATGAATACCAGGGGGAATGACAGAGTGGTGCTCTGGAGTTGCCTCCCTCTGCCCCAGGGGACCGCAGATGCCCATCCTACCCGTCAGCTACTGTCTTATACCGACTTCCCTGCCACCTCCGCTGCCTAATTGCTCCTGCCTTTATCTCACCCACCAGTTCCTTGTCTCCAGATTGACTGGTTGGTTGTCTGTTCTTCAGATCACCTTCTCCATTGGTTCCCACCCACCGGCCTTCTTGTTGGCACATTTGTTATTTTCAGTCCCCACCACCTCCTCCGCTGTTCTCCTGAGATGTTTCACTGGCCCTGGTTAGCCCTGGATTACCAAATCCTGACTCTGCTCTCACTAGACAACCACATTTAATGTCTTTACTAACTAATCATTCTTACATCCTTTATGGTTGAGGATGGGTGGGCAGGCACCAAAGGCCACCCTGAGTCCTCATAGGCACAGGAGGCTGGCTGGGCTTGGGCCGGGGCAGGGGCATGCTGGTGTGTTTTCACCACATGTGCATGTAGAAGTGAAACCCATCTCAACTGTTGTCCTGCCTCTGCATTTTGACTCTGATATAGCTACAAGGAGAAACGAAAACCTCTTGGCCTCCATCAGTAGGGGTGACCTCTCCTCTGAGACGCCTAAGGGCCGGTCTTTGCACCTGGAATCCAATTCAATATAAAAGCCTTAGACATATAAAATCATAATTAGACTTTTACTAAGCACCCCTCTTCCGTCCTCTCCAAATCTTGCTGACCCCACCTCTCCTCCAGGACAAAAGGACATGGGCATCTTCACAACAGTGGGAAGTCTACTGCAAATCATGGCAAAGCCCCTTAAATAGTCACTTGCATTTTTGCCAGGCATGAGCCCACTGCCATGGGCTTGCAGGGAGCCCAGCAGCCCTGTGCCTTGGGGAGAAGGTGACTGTCTCCCTCATCATCCCACTGCACCACTGTGGGGCTGTTTCCCATGCCGGGCTGGGTGCCCCAGCATGTCTGCACACCCTCTTGGGCTCAGCTGAAGGGGGAGACGGGAACGTTATTTTTGCCTCATGTTGAGGAGTCTCTTTTACCTTTGACTAGTTCCCTTTTGCAGGAGATTTTGTAGACGAGGCTTCATCAGAGGATAAAAATCGATGCCTTGTAGTGTGTCTCCTGCACGTGCACTCGACAGCTGACAGCTTCATCTCTGGGTGATGTGGCAGAGAGCCTGGACATTACAGACAAGCCCTTCCCAGGGATGGGGGCCACCCTGCACACCCCGCAGCCACTGTGAGCATCTCAGGGTCTTGTGTGCACAGAGGAGGTTATGTCCAGGCAAACAACTATTACTTATTGATTGTGCAGAGGGGGTACTTTTTGCATGTTTACTTAACAGCTAGAGGAAGGGCAGAAGAAGATGTTGTTATCACTTAAGAGTGGTGTGCTGTTTCTCCAGAGGGTTGTCTTGTGCAGCACGCAGAGGCTCCAGGTTGGCGGGTGCGTAAGCATTGCCTCCTCGTGAGCCCAGAGTAGGATGTTCAGAGATCCTAGAAATCCTGGCCAAAGGGCTCAAGCTGTGATGTTCAGTTATGTTAAGAGGGATCTTAGCATATTCAGAACTGATCCTGCCATGCACACTTTTCACAGATAAGAGGTCTTTTCCCTGGGCGATGAGCTCCTACGGTGGTCAGGCATTGCCTGGGTCACTAAAGGTGTTTTAGCACAACTGTTTTCAGGGTGCATGAGCTCTGCTATGCTGGCTGAAAGCTGCCTAGCAAAGGATGTCTTTAATCTGTGCCACATTAACCATGGCCACAGGGCATTGGTAGTTTTGGGGCATGAGCAGCATGATATCAGGGCAGCCCACAGAGCCATCCACTCGGTGGAGCTGGCTGTATCTGTGAGGCTGAGGGAGAACCGAGTCCTCTGGCTCTGAGATTTGCATAATGGCTTTTACATCTTTAAAAGAAACAGGTTGTATTTACCAGGATACTCACCTGAGCTACCTTTTGGGTGAGGTAACGAATGCCAAAAACATTAATTATGAATCATTTGCTCTTTTTTTTTTTTCATTCTAAGCCTGAGCCAATTATAATCATAAAATAGACTGAAACATCAAGAATTCAAGCCCTGCCTTCATGTCTTGCCATGCAAGGTAGTGCAGCTCAACTTACTGAGAGTGCTTCACAAGTTAAAACAGGGAACTACCATGAGAAGGTGAGATTCAACAAAAGAGACACCAGAGTAGGATTTGGGAGACCTGGGTTAGCTGCTGGCCTCCTGCAACCTTTGGGAAAAATTGGCCCAGCCTTGTCTTTGCCATCTCTTTCTACTCTTTGCCTGACTCATCTCTTTGGACTTCAGGTTCTTTGGGACATGGGATATCTCTTCCTATGCATCTGTACAGTGTCTTGGAGCTCATCTCTGTGTTGTTAGTGTCATAATCAACATTTCCACTGCACTGAAAACACTGTAAGTCCAAAAGTATTTTTTGAAATGGATTGAATCTGAAACCAAATAGCAACATTTTCCAATAAATAACCTCCTTAAATATTTAATTTCTGCTTGGTGGAAACATTTTGCTTTGAACTGTTCCTAACTCAAAGAGGTCAGTCCTTTTAAAATTACTTTTTTTTAAATTTCACATAAAAATAATTTCCAGGCTAGGGAAATTACTTTCATTGAATGTCAACAAAAATTTGCTATCATTTCTGTTGCATTGCAACCCTGAAACAGCCATCTCTGAACTACTTTTCACCATAGCTGCAGATGACTGGGTGGTAGTTGCGTTCTCATCCTACAAGTGTCTGAACTTTAGTTGTGGAGCCTGAGATCCCCAGTAGCCATTAAAGTCAATGTTCATCAGCTGTTACTTTATTCTAGTGGCTTAGGGAGTGCAATTTTCATTTCTTGAAGAAAAAATTGCTATAATTCTGTGTCTCCTCTATCATATGAGAGTATACTGGAGCTTCCATTAATCACTACAAGTTGCTGAGAGATCATAGGCAGAAAAGCACTTGAAAGAGCAAAATTATCTAAATGTTACAAACTGAAACAAGAAAAAACTCAAAATTGCTGTAAAAATCAACTTCAGAATTGCAATTTATAATTATTTTACGCTGCTTGCAACTGGGATCTCATGGATGAAAAAGAAGAGCAGATTTGGCTCTGTTGGCTCACTGTACATGCTTAGTTGCTCTCTCTTAGCTCAAGTCATAGAATCATGGAATCACAGAATCATTTAGATTAGAAAAGACCTTGAAGATCATCAAATCCAACCATTAACTTAGCACTGTCAAGTCCACCACTAAACCATGTCCCTAAGCACCACATCTACACATCTTTTAAATACCTCCAGGGATGGTGACTCAACCACTTCCCTGGGCAGCCTGTTCCAATGATTGACAACCCTTTCAGTGAAGAAATTTCTCATAATATCCAATCTAAACCTCTCCTGGTGCAACTTGAGGCCGTTTCCTCTTGTCCTATCACTGGTTACTTGAGAGAAGAGACCAACACCCACCTGGCTACAACCTCCTTTCAGGTAGTTGTAGAGAGCAATAAGGTCTCCCCTCAGCCTCCTTCTCTCCAGACTAAACAACCCCAGTTCCCTCAGCTGCTCCTCATAAGACTTGTGCTCTAGACCCTTCACCATCTTTGTTGCCCTTCTTTGGACACAATCCAGCTCCTCAGTGTAG
>VXBL01008794.1:1367037-1390228 GCA_013400195.1 Aramus guarauna
AGCCCTTCCCAGGGATGGGGGCCACCCTGCACACCCCGCAGCCACTGTGAGCATCTCAGGGTCTTGTGTGCACAGAGGAGGTTATGTCCAGGCAAACAACTATTACTTATTGATTGTGCAGAGGGGGTGCTTTTTGCATGTTTACTTAACAGCTAGAGGAAGGGCAGAAGAAGATGTTGTTATCACTTAAGAGTGGTGTGCTGTTTCTCCAGAGGGTTGTCTTGTGCAGCACGCAGAGGCTCCAGGTTGGCGGGTGCGTAAGCATTGCCTCCTCATGAGCCCAGAGTAGGATGTTCAGAGATCCTAGAAATCCTGGCCAAAGGGCTCAAGCTGTGATGTTCAGTTATGTTAAGAGGGATCTTAGCATATTCAGAACTGATCCTGCCATGCACACTTTTCACAGATAAGAGGTCTTTTCCCTGGGCGATGAGCTCCTACGGTGGTCAGGCATTGCCTGGGTCACTAAAGGTGTTTTAGCACAACTGTTTTCAGGGTGCATGAGCTCTGCTATGCTGGCTGAAAGCTGCCTAGCAAAGGATGTCTTTAATCTGTGCCACATTAACCATGGCCACAGGGCATTGGTAGTTTTGGGGCATGAGCAGCATGATATCAGGGCAGCCCACAGAGCCATCCACTCGGTGGAGCTGGCTGTATCTGTGAGGCTGAGGGAGAACCGAGTCCTCTGGCTCTGAGATTTGCATAATGGCTTTTACATCTTTAAAAGAAACAGGTTGTATTTACCAGGATACTCACCTGAGCTACCTTTTGGGTGAGGTAACGAATGCCAAAAACATTAATTATGAATCATTTGCTCTTTTTTTTTTTTCATTCTAAGCCTGAGCCAATTATAATCATAAAATAGACTGAAACATCAAGAATTCAAGCCCTGCCTTCATGTCTTGCCATGCAAGGTAGTGCAGCTCAACTTACTGAGAGTGCTTCACAAGTTAAAACAGGGAACTACCATGAGAAGGTGAGATTCAACAAAAGAGACACCAGAGTAGGATTTGGGAGACCTGGGTTAGCTGCTGGCCTCCTGCAACCTTTGGGAAAAATTGGCCCAGCCTTGTCTTTGCCGTCTCTTTCTACTCTTTGCCTGCCTCATCTCTTTGGACTTCAGGTTCTTTGGGACATGGGATATCTCTTCCTATGCATCTGTACAGTGTCTTGGAGCTCATCTCTGTGTTGTTAGTGTCATAATCAACATTTCCACTGCACTGAAAACACTGTAAGTCCAAAAGTATTTTTTGAAATGGATTGAATCTGAAACCAAATAGCAACATTTTCCAATAAATAACCTCCTTAAATATTTAATTTCTGCTTGGTGGAAACATTTTGCTTTGAACTGTTCCTAACTCAAAGAGGTCAGTCCTTTTAAAATTACTTTTTTTTAAATTTCACATAAAAATAATTTCCAGGCTAGGGAAATTACTTTCATTGAATGTCAACAAAAATTTGCTATCATTTCTGTTGCATTGCAACCCTGAAACAGCCATCTCTGAACTACTTTTCACCATAGCTGCAGATGACTGGGTGGTAGTTGCGTTCTCATCCTACAAGTGTCTGAACTTTAGTCGTGGAGCCTGAGATCCCCAGTAGCCATTAAAGTCAATGTTCATCAGCTGTTACTTTATTCTAGTGGCTTAGGGAGTGCAATTTTCATTTCTTGAAGAAAAAATTGCTATAATTCTGTGTCTCCTCTATCATATGAGAGTATACTGGAGCTTCCATTAATCACTACAAGTTGCTGAGAGATCATAGGCAGAAAAGCACTTGAAAGAGCAAAATTATCTAAATGTTACAAACTGAAACAAGAAAAAACTCAAAATTGCTGTAAAAATCAACTTCAGAATTGCAATTTATAATTATTTTACGCAGCTTGCAACTGGGATCTCATGGATGAAAAAGAAGAGCAGATTTGGCTCTGTTGGCTCACTGTACATGCTTAGTTGCTCTCTCTTAGCTCAAGTCATAGAATCATGGAATCACAGAATCATTTAGATTAGAAAAGACCTTGAAGATCATCAAATCCAACCATTAACTTAGCACTGTCAAGTCCACCACTAAACCATGTCCCTAAGCACCACATCTACACATCTTTTAAATACCTCCAGGGATGGTGACTCAACCACTTCCCTGGGCAGCCTGTTCCAATGATTGACAACCCTTTCAGTCAAGAAATTTCTCCTAATATCCAACCTAAACCTCTCCTGGTGCAACCTGAGGCCGTTTCCTCTTGTCCTATCACTGGTTACTTGAGAGAAGAGACCAACACCCACCTGGCTACAACCTCCTTTCAGGTAGTTGTAGAGAGCAATAAGGTCTCCCCTCAGCCTCCTTTTCTCCAGACTAAACAGCCCCAGTTCCCTCAGCTGCTCCTCGTAAGACTTGTGCTCTAGACCCTTCACCAGCTTCGTTGCCCTTCTTTGGACACAATCCAGCTCCTCAGTGTAGTGAAGGGCCCAAAACTGAACACAGGACTCAGCCAGTGCCAAGTACAGGAGGATGATCACCTCCCTAGTCCTGCTGGCCACATTATTTCTGATACAAGCCAGGATGCTGTTGGCCTTCTTGGCCACCTGGGCACACTGCTGCCTCATATTTAGTTGTCTGTTGACCACCATCCCCAGGTCCTTTTCTGACAGGCAGCTTTCCAGTCAACATTTACCAAGATATACCATCAAGAAGACATCAAAGGTTGCATTCTGGTCAGAAGTGACCAAATCTCAATAAAAACCCCCACATTTGAATTTGCATTTTCAGCTCTGGGCAGTAGCACTGCAAAATGTGATGGTGGGTGGAGTTTGAAAATCCCTCCTGATGCTCTGTTTTCAGGCTGGAAAGGACTTTTAAAAAATTTCACTTCTATATTGAAAAGAAGGGATGGAGAGAAATATTTGATTTTTGCCTAAGTTGCTTAAGAATCCTTATTTGTGATATTTCTCCTTCAGCACGTGCTTTCTAGTTCCAGAACAGCAATGGATGTTAGGGAAAAAGATCAGCAATAGGATAATGGGAAACAGCATTATAGAACCTACACCCATTATAACTCACATAAAGAGATCCTTTATGCTGCATTGTCCCTGGGAGGGGGACATGTTGTGCCTGTTTTTTACCTGTCTGACCAGGACATTGGCCTTTTTATTACAGGAGGCATTTTTCAGATTGATTGATTTCCCAAAAGAAGACTGAGGATAATATCCAGAGGCTCAATACCTCCTTTAAAGACCATGTAGCCAAAATTCATGACCTAGTTTCAATAGTTGCAAAATCCCAATGGGAGCAGATGGGTCTTGTTTGATTGTTTGTTTGTTTGTTTTTTAATTGCTTACCCTTTGCTTATGGGTTGATCCTCATTTAAATGTGTTTGTTATTCTGAAGAATCTGCTAAATGGGTGTGTGCAAAAACCTCCTTTGGATTCAGCTCCTGTGGCGTTGCTGAGTGCCAGGCACCAAACACAAAGTATATTTGTGCTGTGTCATCAGCTTCCTCTGTTGCTGGGTATTATTGCTTCTCCATGGCTGGATGCTTCTATCTTTTAAAGCAGAACAATCAGGAATAAAGAATGTCAAATGAGAAATGAACTATGAAGGACAAATATTTCCATTTCTGCACAAATAACCTGTCCCTGTTAGCCTTGGATGATGGTCCATGTGCAAAAAAAGAAGCCATTATCCAAGTACCTGGCTGAGCAAAACACCGATTGCATGTTTATTTATGAAAAATAAAGGCAATTCCTGGCCTGCAAGCTCAGAAAGGATCATTGTCTTATCTAATTTGCTCTCTTCTGTAGGAAGCCCATCATTTCCACCCTGTTTCCTGTTTGAGGTTTTGTCAGGTTTCAACTTCCCATCATGGCTGGTTCAACCATGCAAACGAATTCCTACAACACTGCATGACATATCAGTTAATAAAGATTACACTGGCAGGTCAGAAGAACTTAAAAAAAATTTATGTTTGTCCCAGGGTGTAAGCCTGAGCACAGGTTTTGTGTGGTCAGCTTGGTGGAGATGGTCTGTCCTGTGAAGACTGAAGCCTGTTCAAAGATTGCGGGTTAGTCACACTTGGTCACCAAGAACATTAAAAGTCTTTGCCTCCATGCTTTGGAGTGAACTTACTGCTGCATCTTTTGCACCAAGTGCCAATGATGGTGAACACAATACGTGGTTAGTTTATGACATTGGTTTTCCTTGTCAAGTATGAATAACCAGAAATAAGCTTAAAAAAAAAGCAGCAATGATGCTGGCAATAATTAAGTAACACTGAACTGGAAGCTGGTACCTATGTAAGACTGTTTCTGCTGAGCTGAGTTTGGTCATTTATGATTTGTAAATGCAAGTACTGCTGAGTCTGGGAATCCTTTGTAAAGAGACCTATTGCTTTTGCTTTTGTCACGGAAAGAATAATATGGATCCATTTGGAACAACTGGACTAAAGCACAGTTTTACCTGGCTCCCAGGCACGGAATGATGCTTCTGAATGCCGCATTACAGACTCACATTTGAATGAGGCTATTGTCTGGAAACAGAACAAATTAATTTCTGGTTTCTACATTTATTAGGCAATTGTATGAAACCATTTTTCATGTTTTAATTCACTCTGCATTAACAGGGTATTCGTATTTCTGACCCTCAGGCTACATCCTGCATTACTGCTTTCACCTCTTCAAAGAAAGAAGCATGAGCAAAACCTAGTTCTACTCTGAGAATGGTGGACATACACAGAAAAGGCTTGCTATCACCTGTGTAAGCCTGGATAATTTCTGTGTGTTAAAAGTTATGTTTTCTGGCTGGGAAAGAGCACACAATTTTTACTGCCATCAGCCCCGGTGTACTATCAGAACTCAGGAACTGGAACCTTTTCTATCTTCTACATCATCTGAAAGAATTGATCATTAATTTCTAATTGTAGGACACACAGTGTAATCCCACCGCCATCAGATTGTGCTCTTGCTTACCCATGTGTAACCTCCAGGAGACACTTTATTACTCTTGATGGATGAGCCTGGAAGAGCTCATCTTGACTTTCGGATCCTAAGCTGCATTTACGCCCTGGAAGATGAGAATCTGGAGGAGAAACATTTTGCTAGTAAACAGAGCAAATGAACATACAATAAACCTCTGAGACACAGTAATCCCAGAAACCCATGACACTATTAATAATGGGTCCTTTTCAAAGTGAAACTACACTTCATGCCCCAAAGCCTCCGGAATTATGTCTGGGTAAGCTGCAGACATCACATTCCTTGGAGGGCAATAGCTTGTATCTTCCATTTCTCTGATGCTGCTTGTTTTTTCCCTTTATCAGAGATGGATATAGTTCCCTTAAGAATCCTCATTTAAGTAGCTTCAATCTTCTTCCACTTTACACGTATTGATCTTCTGGGCAGGATGGGTATTCTGGTTAGTGGAAAATTTTAGGGTTTTGCACTGAGTTTTTATTCTCAGGAGGATGAAAGGAAGAATTTTACCTGTTGATAGAAGGGATGTGAGTGTCTTTACGTGTAAATGTACATGTTCCAATTCCTGCCTATACCAGCTTTACATATGATCAGTAACAGAGATGCATCTATGTGGAAGAAAAAAAATCCAACACCCACCGCCAGTTCTAGATTTGAGCCTGAGTGAAGATCTGACCCACCTCAATATGACTTGTCTGGACTTATTGTCTCTGATATTACCGTCAGTCCTGATCTTCCCAACTTGAGAGTAGTTCCTGAAACAAAAGTTTTTATCAACCATCTCTGTGTATGGCTGTAGAAAATGACTCTGGGCTCTTGGACAGACCATGCTTGGGTAGGACCCTAGATAGGTTTCCTCCACAACTTGTTAAATCAAACCAAGAAGCTGCCACAGGACCTCAAAAGTGCTTAGATGTCCTCTGCCTCCTTAAACACCTAATTTGTGTGTCAGTCAACAAAATGACCTCTGAGTACTTAAATGTTCACCAATGGCTGTGATTAAAGCTCACAGAACCCAAAACTCATTAAGAGAAGTCTTGCAGGTCTACCCTGAGAAGTTCAGCCTCTTCTCCTGCCCCCTGCAATTCCTGAGACCAGTCTGAAGATTTGCAGCCAATGTGAAAATATTTTCTTCCATCACAGATGGAGCTCTGCCCAAGTCCTTGTGAATGGGGACCCAAGGCAGCATATGTTTGCTCAAGTTCCTGGCTTTAAAGGCCAATGCAGAGTTTTGAGCTGGATCTATGACATCCATGGTTAGTGCTCTAAATTACATTGGGGAGCTGCCTATCTGCAATGAGTTTTCTCATTCAGTCTGAGCTTAGGAACCAAATCCTAGCTCAACCGTCACAGCTCAGGTTCGTAAAGCACGAGGGATATTTCCTCCCCATCCAGGCAGGGCTGCACCCAGGGGTTGCATTGTCCTTCCTTGGGAGGAGGCACATCAGCACCGCAGAATTCATTCCCGCATTGGGTATTGTGATGCCCACATCCCATCTGAGGGAGTGGAGTGGGAACTACTGCTGCTGCTGAGCTGCCTGCCTGGAGTTTACACCTGGGATATCAGGCTACTGCTGCAGTTGTCAGTCTAGCAGTTTTCAGGGCTTTGATAGACTGTATTTCTGAAAATTGGCCTTCCTGCTTTACAAGTGTTATTGATTATGATGTGAGTTGTATTGCAGCTGGAACTGTAATAGACTCGTAAAGGATTTATTTTTTATTTTTATTTTTTTAACCAGAGTTGGAGGTTAAGTGGATACTACATTATGCCATTATTATAGCTTCAATATTATTATTTTTCTTTACTGGGCTTGTTTATTATGCATGTGTTGAAGCACAAATGTGGAACAAATGAATCTGATATCAAATTAATGCTGCGATCAGGTTTCCCCCCCCTTCTCTCTTTAGTTGCCATAACAATCTGTGATCTTGAAGCAACAATAAAATTAGAATTGCATTAAAGGTGTTTACATCATGTACACTCTGTCTCCCATTATTATTTTTCACTGTAATGAAAGCATTGAGTGTTTGCTTTGGAAGAGAACACCATTACAGATCTTGCCTTGCCACGTCTCACGTTGCTTTTTTGCAGCCAAAGTTGTTTGTTTTGAGAAGAGGGAAGGGTATTTCGGGCTGGAACTTTTGGAGGAGGGGTGATTTTGTTTGTGTTTTTTAAGATAATATTTGCCTTTTACTCCTAGGATGCAATTTTGGGTGTGCTACCTTTGAATTTCAGAGCTTCAAAGAAATGCATCTCTGCTTTGAAATGTGTTGCAAATCTTCCCCCCTACTGTTGTGGAAAGTACATCTTCTAGCTCTTCCCCTTACTGACAAAAAGCAAAATAAAGCAACGTGTGCAAGGAAGAGATTCCATCGGTGCGTATATGTGCATGTGCGTGGGCGCATATATGTGTGTACAAATGTATGTATATGATGTAATTAACTCCCCCTCCCCATGACTGCACAAGCTTCTGCCTCTGGGGACAGGATGAAAGGAAAAAAACATGACAGATGTTAGTCATATTGCCTAGTGCATGACTTGAAAGTGCTCTGGTAGTTCAGCAATGAGCGTTATGGAAAAACATTTATGGAACAAAGAGGCCGTTATCTCAGTATCTCGACTGTGCTGGGCATCACGGAGCCCCTTTACTGCTGCTCCTATGCAGTCTGGCACATTACTCCTTGCTGTGACATCTTTCTGCGTAGCCTTTGTAGATAATCCTTGTGATAAAGCTCCCTTCAGAAAAATGGGAGTTTTTCATTTTTAAATACATAACGTGATTGCCTTATGCTGAGGCTGGACTTGAATAGAAATACCATGAGAAGATTTTCCTTCTCCATCCACTAAGCCTGCTGTTCTCAGATGCAAACCATCCTTTGATTTTTTTTTTTTTNGCCATGTAGGCTGAGCGAGGAATGTAGTTAGCTGTCATAAATCTCTGAAGACAAGATCTCTCCAGAGCTGGGCTCATCTAGTGATCCCCTCACTGACTCCAGTCCTAAAGATCAAAGAACGGTGGATTAAGTAGCTTGTATTCTGCAGTGACGTGCTGCTGGAGATTAGCTAGGTAGGAATCACCTAGCTAAAAGATCACAGCACCATAGTACAATTTTGACTGGAAGGGACCTCAGGAGGTCCTAGTCCAACCCGCTTCTCAGGGCTAGGCCAACTTCAGTGTGAGATCAGGTTGCTCAGGGTCATACCTAGTTGAATTTTGAATGTCTCCAAGGATGGGGATCCCACCTCCTCTCAGAACCTCTGTTACAGTGCTTAACTCCTTTCATAATGAACTTTTCCTTCATTATATCCAATTGGAATTGCCCTTCCAGGAAATTCTTGCACCCATCCTGTCCATGTAGCTTTTTGTCCTTTGTTGTCTTCTCCTGAGAAGCATCTGACTCCCTCTTCTTTAGGTTACTGAAGACAGATATAAGATCTACACCCACCCACCCCACCTCCCTTCCCCTGAAGCTGTTTCTTCCCCAGGATAAACAAACTGATTGTCTCAGTATCACCTCATGCATCATGTACANCGTTTCAAACCTTTCTTTTGTTTTTTTTTTTTTTTTTTTTTTTTGCAAGTTTAGCCTCTGTTAGGAGCACAGGATCCATCTATTTATGAACATTGTGTGTGATTATTGCCCTGATTAATCTGAATATAAGATGTACAGCAACAAGCTAATTCTAAAGCCTTTCCTGGTGGTGCTAACACATCTTTGAAATCTTTATTTCAGATTCTGTACAACACAGAGGAGAATTGCTACACTGGGCACAGNGTCCAACCCGCTTCTCAGGGCTAGGCCAACTTCAGTGTGAGATCAGGTTGCTCAGGGTCATACCTAGTTGAATTTTGAATGTCTCCAAGGATGGGGATCCCACCTCCTCTCAGAACCTCTGTTACAGTGCTTAACTCCTTTCATAATGAACTTTTCCTTCATTATATCCAATTGGAATTGCCCTTCCAGGAAATTCTTGCGCCCATCCTGTCCATGTAGCTTTTTGTCCTTTGTTGTCTTCTCCTGAGAAGCATCTGACTCCCTCTTCTTTAGGTTACTGAAGACAGATATAAGATCTACACCCACCCACCCCACCTCCCTTCCCCTGAAGCTGTTTCTTCCCCAGGATGAACAAACTGATTGTCTCAGTATCACCTCATGCATCATGTACATCATCATGTGCTCTGGCTTCCTCATCATTTTGGACTATAACAAACTTGAGCTCATTCCAATTAGCTGACCACTCTCTTGGTGGCCCAAAACTTACCACAGCACTCTAGATGTGGTCTCACAAGTGCCAAATTCCCTTGACCTGCTTATGAAGCAAAGGAGACGCTCTGGGATACCACTGATACTGTTACTGCAGAGCTTTTGGAAGCTGCCACCAACTGTCAGTGCCAGTCACCTGTATAAACGATGTAAATGATGTAAATATAAATGGTGTAAAAGTCACCTTGAGCCAGGAAAAAAATCACTAGTTGTCTCAAAAGAAGTCCAAAGACTAAGTGGTGGTGGGTGGAGGCTTTTACTCTTCATTGTGGTCTGTCAGGATGAGGGCTAAGGTTTTTCGGAGCAGTTGGGAGTCTCCAGCTGCCAGTGACACTTCTTGGCCTGTTACGATTACGATTGCTGCCCCATGCTATGGACCATGCTCATTGGCTGCAGGGGCTGCTTCTGGAGTAAGTCAGCTAAGACACTTGAAGAAGGTTTTTGGGCATAGCTGCCATGATAACTCAGTGTACACTCTGAAAATAGGACCAGACTAGTTCTCCAACATGTTCCTACCAGGCTTTGCACCCTCAGACATCTCCTAATCCTTGATCTGGGGCACTGAACTCGCACTCAGCGTCATGCTGTAAAAATAAAACAGAAATAGCTTGTAAATTATGAGAGATTGTATATGGAGATACCTTCATGTTAGCTCCATGATTACACAGTGTAGCCATGTCAGTATAGCTCTGTGCCCAAGAAAAAATCTTATCAGCTTTGCTTTGGAGAACAGAGATCCTTGCAGATGTGCCTATACTGTCTTCAAGACCTGAAATTTAATCCTTGCATGGCAGATCCAACTCCTTGGAGGTAATGTGGTGGGTCACCGTGCCATCTCCCAGTGCATGGCAGAGACACGCATGACTATCACAATTCTAAGCTTCTACATTTTAGAGTAAATGCTTTACACCACAAGCATTTACCATTTTGAGAAATCAAACAAAAACCTAACTGAGAACTTGATTACCTTGCTCTTCTGATGACCCAAATCACAAGGTTTGCTGCAACACTTTCAGATACTCGCTGCTGTACTTGTGGTTTCCTTTGGGTGACTTAGTGCTGTACAGAGCAGCTCTGAGGGTGCTCCAGTGATTTACAACATGCTTTCTAGTCGAGGGCATGTATTTATCACATTACAACAAACGAATGATTAATAGTTGCCATAGTGATAATGAGAACTTGAAGTCTTTGAGCACTACAGAGTCAAATGCAAGCCTTGGCACATCTTTGCTGCAAAGCAATCGTGGTGGGGTCTTAAAAATAGAGGCTCAGGAACCAGCATCAATTAATAACACTTTAACACCCTATGGAGAAAACATTAAAAAATAATCATACGCTTATTTAGAAATGTGAAAAAAACAGATGGGAAAGACTCACTTCAGGTTTTTCACTGTAAGAAGACATTTAAATATTTTTACAGAATCTACTACTTTTTCTTTTTCTTCCTTCCTTCCTTCCTTCCTTCCTTCCTTCCTTCCTTCCTTCCTTCCTTCCTTCCTTCCTTCTTTCCTTTCTTTCTTTCTTTCTTTCTTTCTTTCTTTCTTTCTTTCTTTCTTTCTNATTGAAAGCTGCTGCTTTTTACTGCTAACCTTCCCCTTTTTCTTTCCCCTGGCACAACTTTGCTCATTGAAATGTTATATGGGCAAAATCTCAGCTTTCGAAGGTCCTGCCAATGCTTCTCTTTAATCCAAGGCACGTAATCATTTCTCCTCAAGTTTGCTTACCAGCCACCAATAAAAAGTCTTTACAGGAATGCACAGATTTTCCTATCGTTATTTCTTGATATTCTATGAAGGAAAAATAACATTCAGACATCTGTGGGACACTAGGGCATATGGGTAGCTGCTGAAACTTATAGCTGTTTGTTCAAGACCAGGATGGCCACAAGTCCCTCTATTCAATAGCCTGTGTTGCATAATGCAATGGTCAAAGAGGAGCTTGTTAGTGATGGGAGACCCAGACCCAACAGCTGGTGAAGTTAACTTGAGTGATGTGTCCTCAAGTCATTCCTCAGAAAATGGCAGTGTGCAGGAAAAGCTTTGACTCGGTTATCCTCCACCGGTGTCAGTTTGCTGCAACATTTAGCCTGGAAATGAAGACTCAGCAAAAGTATAAATAAAATGTTGAGGGTCAGAGTAGCAAAGCTCTCCTCTTCTACCTGATGCCTGCCGAGATCATTTATATATGAGACTCTTGTAATCCACAAGGAAAAACAGAGAGCAGGCTTGGTGGCCATTAACTACTACAAGAACTAATTAAATGAGAGGGAAGGAATCTGAAACCACTGGGACATGCAGAACCTTTGTTTTGCTTACTGGTACACTGAGAAAATTCCAGCTGAGGATCTGGAAGATGAGTCAACTGATTTATCCAGGAGATCAGATAAAGAGCGAGACAGGAGGTATTGTGCCAAACTAAAGAACATGCACAATATTGTTTGGCATCAATGCGCAGCTAATATATTCTGGGAGGAAAAGTGATGAGAAATGTCCCCTTTGTATTACTTCTGCATTTCCCCTCTCTTTGGGGCTTTTCCTGTGAACAGCTCTGAAGCATCAGGATCCTGAATTGTAAAAGTGGTGTAAAATTATTTTTCTTGCTTCCTCAGTTTGTGGGAATCTGAAATCATTGTAAGCTCTTTGGAGCACTGGAGATTTGAAGACAGAGCCTCTTCCCTGGGGATACCAGGCAGTCCCCACCTCAACAGCAGTAAATTAGAGAAAAGAGAAGAACATGCATTGACAGGACGCCCATGCAATGTGATAGTTGAGGGGAAACAAAGATAATTTTTTTTTGTGTTACCAGCAAGTTATAAAGCATTAATTATTAGCCAGTACTGCTCTGCAAGCCAATGTAGATTGGAGCTTCAAGACCTGTGAGTCCCTATCGCCAGGTGTTGCCACTCACGTGCCTCTACTTGACCAAATGTCTGATGGTTGCACCAACACTGGCACATAATTAGGTTGACAGGAACTCATAAGACCTATGTGCGTAGGAGCCACCATTCACAGGCTAGGTGTGCTACACACAAAGCACACGTGCAGATCAGGCATGTTGACTTTGCCGTGTGAGATGATCTTGTGCTCTGCCTTTCTAATTAGGTCAAGAGGAACAAGATGCTCCAGCAGCTTCAAAGGCTTGGGGTAACTAATTCAGCACTAGAGTGGGAATTGCTCCAGAGACAGCGTTGTGTCCCATAGATGTGCTTCAAGCATTGAACGCAGCTAATGAAGCTGTTAAAAGGCAGCAAAATTTGAGCCATTTCAGTGAACCAGCTAAGTTGCAATATCCTCAGACAGGCTGAATGGATGTTTGTAGCACTAAAATGTCACACTGTTATATGTGACAAAATTGTCCCTTAGCAATGGGCTTCACCCAAGCCAACATCTGGCCACTCACAGTTTCCTTGGGTTGCCCACAGCATGCAGCCTAGCCATGGCTGAGGTTACTGCTTTGTCTGCAGCTGGGATGGGCTGAGTTGCCAAAATAATCCTGAGGCTTCACATCAGCCACAAGTTTGTGTCCTATTTCTGACCTATAAAATTTTCCAAAAAAAGGCAAAATGATCACCTCAGTGAGAAGGCTTTTGAACCAGTTTTTGTTCAATTAGCGCAACTTGATTTATTGCTAGGTGAGCTCTCAAACAGCCTGTAATTACAGACCCACAACTGAAAAGCAGGAAGATTATGAAGGTTAAACATATCAAGTCTTTGCATGAGAAGGAAGTGATCAATGAAAAAAAAAAAAAGTAGAGTTAACAAGAGATAAAAGGATTCAAGAGCGTGGCAGATAGGTTCGTGCTAGGACATTCTGTAATGAAAGGAGACAGCACAGCAAATGAAAGCAGAAAATCTTGATATTGCTCAGAGTACTATTAGAAATTGTATATGTAGTCTTCAGAAATAACTCTCATTTTAAGGGCTAGTGCACTTTCTTTTCAGTCCCAAACTTACCTGCTGTGCTAATGCAGTGTCCTCTCACATTCATTGCTAAAAATTATTTACATGAGTAATAAGGATGTATAAAAAAATATCTTCAAACAGGTTATAAAAAGAGTAGTTTGCACTGAAGGGAAGTTGCCTACTGCATTTTAAGTTTGCAGCATGAATAAATCTCTTTGTGTTCTCGTTTCAGTGCTTTCTCACACACTGTGTCCCACCATTGTGCCTAGAAGGGAGAGACAAATACAGTCTTTTGGGCTAGCTAACCTTGTCCCAGAAGGATTACTCTTAAAGACCATTTTCTGCTCTTTGCAATCTTAAATCCCACGACAGGAGAAACTTCCTGTGCTGCCCCAGAGGCAGACTTGCCCTCTATTACATTTCACTTTAAGGAAATATTTTCCTGATCTTCAGCCTTTATGTCTCACTTGCTTAATTCCTTCCCACTGCACCTAGTTAGATTCCCTTGTACAATCCTAAATAATTAATCACCTCCTTCATTCATTTCAAACACTTGTTGAATACAGAGCAGAGAACAAGAATTACTCATAGGAAGAAAAGGAATGAGAACTGGATGAGAGGACCAGTTGAGGCGAGGAACGGGGAAAGAACGATGCTCAAAGCATAAAATCCAAGCTGCTGGTAAGAGTAAAAGGGATACAGGAGCACTGCAGTGCCCCATGGCAGATTCATGCTGCTTACTTTTGCATATTAATTTGCGAAGGCAAAACAGAGTTCCTCATGGGGTCTTGAAGTGCTCTGCTCAGAAGAAGGTATCCTTTGATGCCTGTCAGTCCAAAACAGCAGTGGTATGCAGGCAGTTCCCCAGGCATGGCTGGTCAACCAAACATAAAATGGGAGCGGTGGTGAGTGCACCACGAACATAAGCCCTGCAGCCATTTAGATGCCTTGCAAGCCTTCAGAAGGTGAAAGCTGCTCAGGGGAGGGCAGTTCTGCATTTATGCAGAAGCAGGACTCAAGAGAGCTTCCAGCACTGATAGTAATTCTCCTCACAAGCTTGCTTTCCCAAGGACATGGGTGGATTTTGCTGCATAAAATCCATTTTGAAGAGTTGTTGGGGCTTTGGGGTTCTTTTGTTTTGTCTTTTTTTCCTGTGTATTTTGTTTCCTTAGACCTTGAAAGCTGCAGATCACAAATTTCTAGACAAGCACAGAAACATGTTCCTAGAGCAAGGGCTCCTTCCTGGCAGAAGACATGTCCCAGTGCATTGTGTCCAGCCACCACGAGCTGAGCACCCAACCAGGATGCTAAAGTCATGTCTCTGCACCAGGATCCTTTCCTCACTCTCCTTCAGGGGAGAATGAACAGTTTCTCCAGATACATGATAGGTCAAGCTAAGGTCTGACCCACATCTGGCAATATCTCTTTACCTTTCCCAATAAGTGTGCAGGGATGTTCAACCAACCAAGACCCTTGGTTAACCAAGCCCAAGGGCTGGCCACACAAAAGCTCTTATGTCTAAGTAGGCAATTTGGCACTGGTCCCCTGGGTTGAACTCCACAGCCCTGGGGACTGTAGGTAGGAAACATTTCTGTACTTCGCCAAGGAAGAGAGGGTAGTCAGCAAGCAGGCAGATGGCTAACTATTAATAGAAAACAGTAGGGCTAAATGAGCTGAAGAAAATGAGACTGGAGGAGAAGGGGGCACCGCGAACACCTCCTGTTGAGCCTGTTTGCCCTCCATGCAAAACTACAATCTAGCTACTCGGTGTTGTTTCCATGAGTTGTGCACTTTTTATTTATTCACACCTGGGAACATGACCTCTCATCCAGGAGCTCTGTTCCACCGAGAGTAAATTTATGGCTGGCATCTGCTCCTGCACCAGGCGCAGGGAGGTGATTTATGGCAAAGAAATTGCATTCTGACCCAGTGACAAGCCATTTTGCCGAGATGTTGAAGATATAAACTGTCAGGCTGTGGCATAAGCACGGCTACAATTTCAGTAGTTGTGAAAACGCTTACACTTCCCAGTCCACCCCACAGCGCCGTTGCTGTTGTTCAGAAGTTGGATGCAGCTATAACTCTTTTGTCAGGCAGCAGAAACACTAAAAAGAAGGCGCATTGGCTGGGATAGAACAGTACTAAGGTTTTATTTTTATTGGGAAATATATTTTGGCACTACTGACAGCTGACTAGTAAGCAAGCATCCCCAGTAATGAAGAAGGTGCTTGGAAGGGGACATGGAAGTGGGGCATCTCATGTGGGAATTTGTGGTAGCATTTGACTGTGCAAGGCCTGTGAAGATGACCATGGGATCCACTTGCTTGGCAGATGGTGTTTGGAAAAAAAAAATTAAAAAAAATTAGCTGGAAGCAGACCTGCCTATGCAACCTCATTTGTTGGGCTTGTTTCTCCTTCATTTGTCGATGGCCATGGTTTGAGATGGGAACTGGGATGTGGGAAGGAGAGGAGAAATGGCCTTTCATGACCCCTTCCTCTCCCTGCATATGTGCTGGTCAAGGTCTTCATGCCTTTCTAGTCAGCATGTTCTCAATCTGTAACTGAGTGGTGGTGGTGGTATTTTCCCTTACCCTATCCACAAGATTGCTGGAAACCTGAGGTTTGCGCAGGGTGTGGGGAGAAGCAATAAAAACTGGGATGAAGGCAGGAGAGCAGGAGGCCCCAAACCTTGTGCCACACGTTGTTCTCATGCCTGCGGAAAGGAAGAATGTCTTTGGCTGCTGGCCGCAGACTGACACCAGGTTAACAAGGAAACGGATGGAGGTGGATGGATTCCTGTCGCAAGCACAAGGATCTTGGCCACCCTGGAAGTGCTGCAGCCATGGCTTTGGCTTGGTCACTGCTGAGGGCATATATAAGCACTAGTAGCTGTGTGGACCAGTGAAAGCATTGCCCAAGAGTGTGCTTCACAGCATGGTGGTGAGCAGAAATCCCAGTCCTGCCTCCCAGGGTGTGCTCTGAGAGTTCTGTGCGACCAGTTACAATGTACCTGCTGGAGAACAACCTCTGTTTCCTTTATTAGTACCTTCTGGAGTTTCCTTGGTTTTTAGTTTATTGTCTTTTTGCCATGAAAGTAAGAGGAGAGAGCAGTGGGTCAGCTACCCTAATGTGCTACCTCTTCAGCCTGGACTTGCATTAGGTTCAGCCACCTGTAGCAGGACAAGTGCAACCCAAGACAAGTGCAACATCCATAGTTCACAGTGCTTCATATCCCGTCCTGTCGAGTTTGTAGAAAACACCAAATGGATGGGGGGTGACAAAGGGCAGGGCTGCCATTCAGAGTGACCTTGACAGGCTGGAGGAATGAGCCAGCAGGAACTTTGTGGAATTCAAGGACAAATACAGAGACCTGCACCTGGGAATGAAGAGGTGCTTGCAGCAGTAAAGGCTGGGGGTGGACAGGCTGGGGAGGAGCTCTGCTGAAAAGGACCTGGGTGGGTCCTGGTGGGAGGTGACCACAAGGCAGCAGTATGCCCTGGCAGCAAAGCAAGCCAACACCCTAGGCTGCATGAAGAGCAGCAGAGCCAGGACCATGAGAGAAGTGATTGTTGCCTGCCCTCCACCCCCACCCCAGAAGACATGTTCTACCACATCTATATACTGCATCCAATTTTTGGTTTCTCCAGTACAGAAAAGTAATGGATAAACTGGTGGGAGTTCAGCAGAGGGCCACCAGCATGGCTGGGCAGACTGGAGCACTCCCCTACCAGCAGAGGCTGGTAGAGCTGGGCTTGTTCAGCATGGAGCAGAGACAGCTTCAGGGGCACCAAACAGCAGCATCCTCCTCTGATACCCATGAGGGCCTTAACAAGTTTTAGCAGGGCTTTTTGCAGTGGCAGGGTGTGAGAGGCAAGGGGCATATATTGCAACATGAGAGGTTCAGGCTGGATATCAGGAAAAACATCTTCACCATGAGGACAGTCAAGTAGTGCAACAAATTGCCCAGAGAGGCTGTGAAGATTCCTGCTTTTTATTTTATTATTCTTCTGAGCAGGAAGATCCAGGGTCTGGGGCAGGGGCGGTGCTCCAGTGTGAGGCATGATGACAGCAGGGTCAGAGACCAAGGTTGGTGTGGCACAAATTACGTGATACTTTGGCCAGATCCACAAGAAAGGTAAGTGAACGTTTCCCAGGAATCCCCAGCACCAAAACTGGAATAGGATGACACTAATGCCGGAGGTGCTCTATAGGTCACGTAAGTCCCATTCCTTGGGGGTCTGGCTGTTCTGTCATAGGGATAGTCTGCATACACCTGTCCTCCAGAGAGCAGTCTCATTGCAGTGGGTGGTTCTGGGGCACAATTCTCACTTAGGGCCTGTGGACAGTCACCTGGGTCTCATTTGTTAACAATAGGATTCACTGAATTTCACCTTCAGCCATCTACAAATTAGACCCCTAGAGCTCAATTTTTTTTTTTTTATAAATGCAGGCATCAATGCCGTTTGAGCTGCCCTGGAGTATTTAACGTGGCTCAGGTTTAGGGTAGTGAATAAAGGTCTTAAAGTGGGATTCAGCTCGCAGACTGATCCTTCTAAGTTTAGGAATACTTAGCCGGGTGTCTTGATGCCCAGACTCATATGCCTATGCTATTTAGAGCCCTTGAAATGGCCTAGGATACCCCACGTTGGAGGTCACAGAAGTCCTATTCATCCTGCATCACATCTGCAGTGCCTTCATGGATGTTTTGAAGACTCTAGGACATCTCAAACAACACTTGATATCTATGTCTGGCAAACAAATTGAGCTGTACTTGCCTGCTTCAGGACAAGCAGAATAACTGCTGACCAGTTAACTGTTGCTTAACATGGGAGCTAAGACTCTTGGTGTGCCTGGAAACACCTCAACCTTGGTTCTCTGAGCTGGCTAAGCTAGTCAGCCAGGACTTGACTGAATTGCCTAAACAGAGGTGCCTAGTGCCATCTCAGATACCTAGAGTAGTCTGAGACACCCACGTGGGGCTGGCAGATATGATGAAGGACCTAGAGGACACCTGTGCCCTTCTGTTGTAGTGGTTGCAGCCAGTGGTTAACCAGGGAGTTCTCAGGCACTGGGGGCAACACTTGATGTCTCTACTAAGAAAATGGAATTCTTCTGCTGTTCTCCTCTTACAGTCAATGGAAAGTCAGAAACACCTCCAGATAACTACCCCGCTCCCTGGTCTTAGGCATACTGTTCAGGTGGGAATAATTGCCTCCAGGATGCATTTATGGTACCCTGACTAGCAGAGATGTCTACAGGATTAAGCTGCACGTGTCTGCTTTGAGGGGTGCTGGACTGAGGTTGAGCAGATACTTTGGTATCTCAGCACCTTTATGGTCAATACCCAAGACACCTGATGAGGGACCTATATGGCGTCTCTGTGGCCTGAAAGAGCACTGGTACCTGTGCTATGTTGCATGAAACTACACATTACCTTCCTCTGTTATCGCTGCTGCTTACCCATTTTTATCTGTAATGGCACTGGTCTCAGGTCAGTTTGACTGATTTACGTTTCTTCTAATCGCCAAATGACCTCTCTTCTCTAACAAGTCCTGTGTATCCAGCTATCCCCCCGTTCCCTGGGTGACAGTGACTCTTTCTTCTCCACCATCAAAGCCACAGGGCTTTAAATCACATGCGCATCAATGAGAAGCAACTGTATCTATTCAGATGAGGATGACTGAATGAAAAAGTATTTTACCTTCACCCATGCTTCCTATTGACTTATAAATAAATAGGCATTATCTCGTGGTTCCCCACTACGTTGTCAACCCTACTTGGGTGAAAAGGGCAGGACAACGGCCAAAATTTCTTTAAGTATGTTCATTTTAGCATTGAACTTTGGCTTATGGAGATGGGAAAACTGTTAGTCATGATGCAGAAAAATAGGAAATGTAAAAAATTCTCTTCTTTCACAGTTCTACATGTCAGGAAAAGGATAAAATGGTTTGTGATCAGACTCTAATGGTCTATTTAGCTGCCATTGCTATTAAAGATACAATATTTTCAAGCAGGTAGCACCAGGTACCTTGGACTGAGAATAGGACAGAGAGTTCTCATCCATTGATATGAACTTTTAGGACTCTTGAAGTGCACCAGCAGCATCCCAGACAATAGGGAACATGCTGTTCTCATGCTCACAGTCATAAAAGACAAGCAGGATGACCCAGCTCATGGTAGGCTAGTTTGACATTACTTTGGCAAAATAATGGAAATACTGATATGGGTATAAAAGGGTGGAAGACATTAAAGAAGAGGTAAACAATTAATGCCAATCAACATGCTTTTTAGGGAGGAAAGGTTGTCAAACTCGATTTCATTCTTTGATGTGATTGTAGGCTTTGGTTGATAAAAGTAATTGCAAAGACAGAATATACTCTGACTTTTGTATGTGTGACAGCGCAGCAGATCCTGATTAAAATTTAGCATTCTACCCTATCAATACAAGGCACATAAAATGGATTAAGAACTGGCTGACAAGTCAACAAAGAAGCTGTCAAAGGGGAATCACTGTACGAGTGTATTTTTTTAGAGGGGTTCTGCAGGGATCAGTAATAGGTCTGAATGCTATTGAATATTTTCACTAATGACCTGGAAGTAAATATTAAAACTGCTGATAACACTGGAAAATAATGAAGAGGACTAGGAGTTATACAAAAGTGCTCTGAGTACGGTTGTAAGCAAGCTTTCAAGTCTGAGAACAGGCAAGCGGGCCACACACATGGGAACCTGGTGCACAACACATCGGAGAGGGATTTAGGCATACTAGAGAAGCAAACCAAAATAATTCTGCCAATATGGTGTTTTGTGGCTTTTGTGTGTTATTCTTTGCAAAGACTGACACAATCCCTGGCTGTAATTCGGAGGGGTAGAGTAGGGATGAAAATTTTTAATTTATGCATGTTACACCACTAGACTTGATGCTGAACTAATGCATCCAGCTCTGGTACCCCAAATTTATAAAAGATGCCAGGCCAAAAAAAAAAAAAAAAAAAGGTTGCAGAAATAAATCACAAAAATATATTCAGGGACCAAAGAACCACTATTGTATGTAGATACTTCCAGAGCATGATATATTTCTTTTCTGAAAAACAGGGATGAAAAGTAACTGCAGATGAGTACCTTTGGGGGAAAAACAGTAGATACAAAAGGGCTCTTTAATGTAGCAGACTGAGCAGAGCCAGAACCCACAGAAAAAACATCTGCAGAAGCACAGGCAGGCGTTCAGCAGTGGTGGACTTTCACCCCAACTCCCAGTGGCTTCGGATTAATACTGAAAACATTTGGTTCCACATTTCTTGACTTGATCAAGCACGGGGTGAGAGGGAAACTGTGTTGTCCTACACGTGGAAGGTGAGACTTGGTGATTTATTGGTCTAACTGACTACTCAAAGGCATGGAGCTGTGAAACCTACAGTTCAGGGAGCTAATAAACCCACTGCTTGCTTTTCCACAGGACTTCATCTCCGGTCTTCCACTTCTTTCCAAAATCTGTCCCTCCAACACCTCTGTGATGTCCACCCTTGTGGCACCATGCAACGTGGGTGAGCCAAGAGTGAAATTTTTCAAGCCATCGATCGGAGGGACGTGAGATAATGCTGAAAGTTTTGCCTGATGTGTTCTCAGGCAGTTTTTTTTCTGAAGAAAAAGCATCAGCAAAACTTTATACCAGTAGTTAACCCACTTTTCAAACAGACGCTGTCTGCTTTCACTGGGACCTCAACAATTTATGCATGTCCTGCAGTAAGATGTCTCCAGAGCACCCTGGAGAGGCTGGGACATCGCTCCCTGCAGTACCATCTTCAGGAAAGAAGTCTCTAAGAGTCAGATGGTTCTTTGTTTATGAAATAAAGTCCACCAGACCTATTGCCAATTGTTTATGCTAAAGAGCACACTCCCATTAATGTTAATGGTGCTTTGGAGCATAAATCCTTGCTAATTGATATAGGAATGTATCCCAGAAGAGTTTACTTTACTGCTGATTTAGCTGATAGATATAAATGTGTGAGAAGGAAATATTAGCATTCATGTAAAACAATTAGGTTATCAACAGGGGTGAATGATTCAGAAAATGACTGCAACTTTCCAGCTCCCTTTAATGGCAAAAAAAGAGAAAGTCTGCTAATAAGGAAAATGAGAGGGAATTCAAAGATGAGCTAATTGTTGCTATTACTTAATATTTGTGTTACATCAGCCCTGATGGGCTGGATCCCCACCGGGCTGAACTCTGTGCAGATGTGAGATGGACAGGACCATCCTGCTGCCCACCAAAGTCAATCCTCTCCATGGCCTCTCTGCTGGAGCAGAATTTCGGGCTCACAAGTCTCACAAACCTGGCCATCCCGTGTTGACCTCCGTAACATTTGCTAAATATGTATGAATAGAGGAGAATGATACAAGCAGCGGATATATTTCCACAATTTAATAATTTTTTTTTTTTTTTCAGATAATATAATGGCATATGAAAAGTGAGGCAGTAATGCAGTTCAAAAGAAAAAAAGAAAGCAACCCCCACCACTCTCCTGGATCTTTCTGCCAAAGGCTGACATTATTGAAAGTTTGCTAAATACAAGAAGTATGGATATTTCCATAGAAATCTGATTGTTCAAAACCTGCAATTTTGTGGCAAATGTACAGCCATGGAAAGAATAAATTTTTCAGTCTACTCAACAGTTTTGGCTATTCAACTGCCATTTAATTCATGGGTTTTGATGTGAAAATGTTTTCCTAAGAGAAGGCTCAGATACAGGAAACATACAGTAAGAAGCCGCACATCTTCCGCAAAAAGGTGCTTTGACCTCCAGTGGTGAATCTGGGATTTTGAGGATACTGGGTTTCATTTTTTATTCTAAACCCATCTGGAATCAGGAGGAAAAAAAGTCACATACCAAAAAGAAGTCTAGTCTTTTTTGTAGAAGAAATATAGTATTGTCTCATTACATTTTCTGATTCACATATTTTACCTATTTTGTAGTTTCTGTTCAAAAGCAAGCGTGTTTGCTTTTGCAAATACAGAAAAAGAAATTTCTGCATTTTAGTGTCTTTTGCCACAAGTTGCTGAATGGTAGAGACTTTTTCTCCTCACACACTTCAGTAAACCTAATTTTCAAGGTCTCGTTATTAATATCAAGCTAATTATTTAACATTTGCCTGGGCATGGTTAAAGACCGTGTACCCAGTAAGATTTCATATAACAAAATGTGCCCAACCCTAGAAACATGTTTGTTTTTTTTTTTTTTTTCCATTTAATGCGTATAAAATTTTACAGACAACAGAATCCTTTCTTAAGCTTTATTTAAGAAATCGAATACTATTATAGTTCAATATATATAAGACACATCCAGTATTGTGTTCCTGATAGCAAGTGCATAGATTTTGTTAAGATATCATTTTTATATGTTAATTTTTTTTTTTTTTATTTGTTACTCAGTAGCATGTTTCATGATCACACGAAGGGATATTCCCAGTGATTTTGCTAAGAGCATGAGAGAAAAAACAGAACACAGCAAAGTAGTGAAACTACAACAGAGATGAGGAACAAAAACAATCAGGCAAACTATCAGTACAGTCGATTCCTGATAAGTGAATAATCTGATTGCTTGGTCACAATGCTTTATTCACTTATCAGGAATGATTCACACTACATTTTGTTAAACTGTTTTCCTTAGCCTAATACCTAAGAGTCACACTGGGCAAAGGCACACACACTCTGGCAGGCTATTCTTTAATCAGCAAGTCTTGTGACAGTTTGGTAATTTCCCATGGCGATACACGTATAGCTAACAAAGAGACATTTTGCTAACACTGCAAGGTGCCTTACATAATTGAAATTAAAAGCATGCATTTAAGCAGGACAAACTGTTTGGCTGCATTGCTTTAAGGAACTCATTTTTCCCCATTGTTGAAATTAAAAAAAAAAACAACAAACAAAAAAACCCCTGTATCTTTCAGCCCTGAGTATTTAAAAGAAACCCAACTGCAGTACAAGTCTTTTTTTTTTTTTTTTTTTTTTTTTTCTTTTTTTTTTTTTGAAAAAAAAACCTTTCCAAAACGCTATTTTTT
>VXBL01008794.1:1392316-1412035 GCA_013400195.1 Aramus guarauna
GGTTTAAAAAAAAAAAAAAAAAAGAAAACATTCACAGCAACCTAAAAAACCCAGAGACCAATTCTGATTTGTCATTCATGCAAGTCAAGATTTACTCAACTGAATCCACTGGTGTCAATGTTCATAGAATAGAATCAGTAAGGTTGGAAAAGACCTCTAAGATCATCAAGTCCAACCATCAACCCAACACCACCATCCAAAATCAGGATCATAAACTCTAGAGATGTAGAAGACCCAGGATATAGTCTGACCATTGGTTTCTGCTCTCCTGCCTGGGCTGTCCACTACCGGTGGGTTTAGCTTAAACTTAAGAGTTGCTTGGACCCCTGACCTCTGACAACAGACCCTGCAAGATGACATGTGAGCTTGTTTGGGACTCCAGACTCATCACTTATTTGCCTTTCATTGAAACAGAAAAGTGAAAAAAGCAAAAAAAAAAAAAGTTGTTTTTTTAAAATATATCTAGCAATAACAACCAGGCCAACTCATGAGCCACCAGAAAACTTCTAAACTCTTCCAAACGCAAGAGTCAATGTCGCTGCTGACATCACACGGAAACGCCCAGTGCGCCATGACCTCATAAGACGTTACTTGAGGGGTGTGTGTGTGTGTGTGTGTGTGTGTGTGTGTGTGTTTGTGTGTGTGAGCCAAAGCCAGAGTGCCAGAAAGACCAGGGGAGAGGAGACAAGAGGGAGGAGTGTCGTTTGGGTCTCATAAGAGCACTTTTAAGTGGTCTTTGATTCCTGAGCATCACAGAAAGTGGGACAAAGGAAAAGGACGGGGGGCGTATGGCTTGAATTCCAGAGAGCACTCGCCAGTGCTGCTCTCTCCTCCTTGGGTTTGGTTTGGTTGGTTTTGGTTTTGTTTTTTTTTCCCCCTCCCTCTCCAAATTGTAAGGTTTGTATCTGCGATCAGTCAGAGGAGAGAAAAGAGACTTTTTTGTAAACCAGAACGACATAGCTTTTTCTTTTGAGGCTTTTATTTCGTCGTGGTAGACGCCGGTTGGGGGAGAGCAGAGAGATTCTTGTGAGGAGGAAAAAAAATAGGAAATGAAAGAATAAAAAAAGCTAAAAGCCAACTGTAAAAAATAATAAGAAAAAAAGTGCTATGTATTTCTTTTGTCCCTTTTGAGATTTGTGTAATAGTATTAGCCAATGCTGAGAATGATCTGCTATGTAAGCCCACAGCAAAAATATAACCCATTTGAACAACAGGGGATCTTTTTTCCATCATTTATTTCCCCCCCTCCTTTTTTTTTTTTTTTTTAAATTCCACTGGCTTTAATAGAAAGTCTTCCTGTGCTCACTTGGATTTTATTTTTAAAATTATTATATGTATAACTGCACGTAACAAGCTCGATCACCTGGTAGGCTTTTGCAGGCTCTCACAGCCCTAGTTAAGATGTGATTAGTTTCTAAGGAGAGTTTGACTAACACCATATGCCATCAGATTACTGTGCAGTTTGGAAGAAATCCCAAGGCTATATCCTCCTTTTGTTGAATGTTTCATATGCTTCTGCGGAGTAGCGGCAGAGTATTTTTTTTTTTTTTTTTAATGCCTAGGAAGAATTGCCCTCCCTAGTCCGCATTTGCCAGACTGACGGAAATGTCACAGCAAAGAAAAAATAATAATAAAAAAAAAATCTTTTCAGGTGGCTTCTGTGTGTTTGTGTGCAGAAGCTTTTGCCGTTAGAAGGCTAACAAAAGCTACCTGCAATATGACTTTGCAGGAAACTCATTTAAAATGCTTCCTGCCCAGATAGATTATCCAAGTGATAAGGCATGACTAGGGGGAGGAAGAGAGAAAAAAAAAATTAAAATCAAAGAAACCATAACGTGTCTAAAATGTACAAATCCTCTTTTGCCCCCCAATCAGATATTCACTTAGGTGGAATCGACTGTATCTTTTGTACACAACCAACAAATAGAGAAAAAAAAAAAAAAAAACAGGCACGTGAAACAGTGAGGTGTGTAGATGTATTACCAACACAGAATGACCACCAACAATACAACACACAAAGTAGAGAGACAAGTATTAGGAAAATGGTTTAATATTGGAGACAGAAGCAAAAAACTGCATCACACAATAACATACGTTACAAAAATAAGTCTGACTGTTTCAACTACACGGTTATGTTCACAATGAGGACAGAAGAATCAGAAAAAACTCTGATCTAAACAGCAAAAAAGCAAACCCCTAACGGTTTAACTAATACATTTATCCACGCAAAGTGACCGAGTACTCCTAATTCTAATTACCTTATTGTGTAACTGCACGATACAGAATAAAAAGTGAAACTTACCGCTTTTGTTAAGACAAAATTCTAAACACTAGATATAAGCAAAGGGAAAAAAAGAAATCAAGCCAAAGTTTTGAATTCTCGAAACAAAACCAACTCTCTTTCTACCATCCAGAAATCAAACTTGAAAATCAGTCATGATCGAGGGGGCCCACGAGAGTAAGCCACAAAAATTTCCATTTGTTTTTTAATCTCCAGTATAAAAAGTTCCACTGGTACAAAATGCATAAGTACAATCAAGTTGTAGAAATAGGAAAGCCTGCTTTTTTTTTTTCTTTTTTTTTTTTTTGTTTTGTTCTTTTTTTTTGGCTCAAATTCCATCAAACAACAAAATCCAAATGCATCAATAAAACAGAAACAATACTCAAATGGTCTTACAGTTTCCACTAGATTGCATTAACTTTGGCTTTTCTCAGACAATACTTAAAAACTAGTTTGTAATTCTAAACAAAATGATAGTATTATTAATCTACAAACAACAATTCTCACAGCACAAAAAAAACACAAATACATAGGATTTTTTTTTTGTTTGGTTTTTTTTTTTTTTTTTGTATGACATTATCCAAAAAGGTAATGAAACTACAGGATATTTTTTTCCTTTTGTTAATTAGCACTTAAGATAATAAAAACAGAAACAGTAAAATGATTCCAGAGTAGCACAAGCCAAGGAACTGTAACCCCTATGGTGAAAGAAAGATGAACTTGTTACTCCTTTGAGGACTGCCATTTCATTGCAATTAGCTAATTTGTTTGAAAAAACAACTAGTCTAGTCTTTTGATTAGAATTTTGTAAAGCAATTTCCCTTGTTTTTCTTCCTCTCTTATTAGGCCCTTGCACCCTTGCAGCTTTTTCCTTTCAATATTTTGAAAAAGAACTGGTAGATAATTTGTCTCCAAGGGGGTGTATGTTTGGGGTTTTGCTTTTGCACTTGATTTCTATTTTTTTTTGCAAAATTTTATTTCCAGGTGGACACTTTTCTCAGCAATGACCCATCTCAGTTGCCTGGAAGTACAGAAACATCCCTTCTCTCCCACTGCTAAGCCAAGGTCCCCTGTAGCGTAATTCGGGGCAGCCTGATGCCGAGTTACACTGCCTGAGGACCAAAGGCATCACCGCTCTAACCAGACTGGTAAACCCACAGGACACACTAGGGCATCTAAAAAAGCTTTGGAAATTTATACGGTGGGTACAATGAGAAAAATTAGTGAAACAGTCTAAACAATCCAAATGATGATCTCATATTATATATATATGTACATATATATAATATAACGTGCGTGAGATGATGCTTTGAATATGCAAAATTGCTGCAAGTAGTACAAAATAGCCCTCAAAGGGTGTAGGAAGGCCCCAGCAGTAGTAAAAACATGTGAGAAAAGTATAGATCATTTATTTATAAGTGCATGTGCTATAAGAAGGAAACTTTTTTGCATCACTAGAGGCTAGTCCTTTCCATCCCAGGGCTCTACATAAAGAAGCGTTTAAGTTGGGGATGAGAGACAAGAGTGCACCAGCTGATGTTGTTCATATAGGGCTTCATTTTTAATTTTAGGCGGCTTCGAATATAATCGGATAGAAATAGGAAGTGGAAGAAGGTATGGCACTTTGTCATCAGTAGCAGGTACTGCTGCTCACACGCATTGGATTGGCAATGAATTCTCTATACCGGTAGCAAAAAACCAAATTTGGTTGTTGGTCACTACTTGTGCGGTAGAAATGCAATCTAATCAGACTTACAAGGCAGTGAAAAGGGCTACCAGCATCTCTTTTCTGGTTCCTTACACAGAGCTTCCTCCAGCAAACACCCACATCGGTCACAAATATATTCCCATGGACTACTTGAACGAGTAAAGTTACTCCTCTCTATACGAGTGTCTGCAGGAGTAAGCCAATATATTGCCGTTACAAATAATGGCAGATAACACCAAACATTACAGTGTATGTAAACTTTATCCATAAAAAGTAGTTTAACTGCAGTGCACACTGAATTTTCACCCAGGAAGATCTAGTGCATCTGATTTAAGCAAAAGTTCATTTATTTAAATTACAAAAATATTTTTTTTTTTTCTCCTCAAGGTTTTCAAATGGTGGATTTGCCACTCCTGTCTGGGAGTGGCTCACACAATAGATAATTAAAGAATTGTTTTCTTTTTCTTTTATTTTATTAATACTGAATAGCATATTCCAGCAGCATATTAAAAGCTCTTTAAGAAAAGACAAAATCCCCAAAATCTAAAAAGGAAAACCACAAGTTAATTACGGTTTTAAATAATTTTAGTTATAGATACAGAAGAAATTTAGACAGCAGTAAAATATTTTTGTCCTTCAGATCTGCCCTGTGCATTGTTCTGATTTCAACCATGTATTAAATAAACCACAAAAAACTAAGTATATATATATTTATAGATATAGATATATATATAAAAATAAACAGCAAAATGGTGAATGTATAAAAGGTATTAACACTCAAGACAGCTCTGGGTGGAAAGGGTTAAAAGTTCAAAACTTTCTCACCTTAGAGGTTTCCATACAATATGAAGAAAATACATAGTGAGGTTTGCTTTCACAGCATTGATGTGTGCAGAGTGGTTAAAAAAGTGAAACATGGGCACTTATACAATGTTTTACAAAAAACATCAAAGAGAAATAACAAACAATAACAATTTCAGGCAACAAGACCACAGGATAGCAAGTTAACAAACTTTTTAACCTCTTTTTTCTTTAAATATTAGGGATTTATACAAAACACATAATAAAATACCCATGTTATCAAATTACTTCACACAAGAAACACACTGAAGCTCTAGGAAGAAAGTACCTTTGGAATTTGGCACTATAGTTTCACTGATTTTTTTTTTTTTCTTTAAAAGAAAAACCGATCACATTTTGCTGAACACAAACACATCTAAATTGTTCACAATAAAAAAATGACATCAATGCGTCACAAGCCAACACAAACTTATTCTGGAATATTTTTTCATTTTTCACATGAAATTCATTTTTTTTAAGCAAACAACTTTTTTTTTTATTTTTTTTTTGACTCTTGTTTTTGTTCTTGTTGTTCAAGTAAACCAATTTTAAACTTGTCTTTTATAAACATAGAACACTTAAGACCATAAGACTCATGATGAAACCACAACTTAATTCACAGAAGCACCAACGTAACACATTTTACAGTAACCTTTCTTCTGTACATTGAAACAGTATAAAATATAGGTAATTTCATGTGCATTAAACCATGGATTGTCTAACTGTGAGTCAGTTCAGCAAAAGGTGACACAAGTAGGTAGCATTTGCCCTAAAACAGGGTAAATATTTTCTTATACTAATCTACAAAAAGTGGTTCTATATATATACTTTAATGAGAAAGTGAGCCACCTAAAATGGCCTTATCAAAAAACTTTACACTGCCTGAAAAATGTAAAAACTATTACAGACCTCTAGAGACTTAAAATCAGACAGTTTTATTTCTCAAACTGTTTTGGAAGTAGTCTGTTAGAAACCAACATTCTGTGCCTCTGGACACATATTGCTATTGTCACCAGTGACCAGGCAGAATGCCAATCCCTGTATAATACTTTCAAGTCTGGTTTTTTTTTTTTTATTTTTTTTTTTACGAAATGAAAAACAAAACAAAACAAAACAAAACAAAAACCCAACAAAACCAAAACCCAAAACTAAAACTGAAACCAAAACAGAAAACCCAAACAAGAAAACCCAAAGAAAAAAAAAAAAACCAACAACAAAAAAAAAAATAAAAAAAGGAAAGAAAGAAAAAACATTTTGCCACAGGTTGTTTTTAAATCCTATCATTAATTTATCTAATAATAAATTTCAGTCTTGCATGAATGCAGCAATGTTTTTTCACATTGACTTCCCAGAATTCATAGCTAGATGAGGTCACATGCAAATTTCAAAGGTCAAACTAGATCAAAGGTCAGTAGGAGAACCAAATATGATGTGAGGTCAGAAAGACATCAGAAACAATGACGGGACGATGAAACTTTTTTTTTTTTTTTTTGAGACGCCACAGGGACATGCTAGGCAAACGATGGGCTAACGGGCATGGAGATGTCTAGGGAAAAAACAAGGAAGAGGAAAAAAAGTTACACAGAATCTATGCAGCACAAACAAAATCACTTTTATGGGTGCAGGAGAAAACTAATGCAAATCTTTTATCAGTAGAGTCTATGAGCCGTTCACATAATTTGCATTAACTTACAATACTTGTCAACAAGAGCACAATGGAACCCCAAAAGAATCCATCTGAAAGGAGTCAGAGAGAATGGATTCCTCTTTGGGGAGACAAGAGAGGAAAGAACCAGTTTCTACAAACGTAACAGAAAGGTACGGGCAGAGGGAAATAAAAGATCAGACAACTGAACTTTAAACTAGGTAATGGAAACTACGAACAAAATAACCAGACAAATACAAACAAGAGGATAAAAGCATGAACTGTAAAGGGTGTAGGGTTCAACAGTGAAAAAGCGCCCATTCTTGGCACAATTACTCTAGAGACTACTTCAAAGGATCTAGCTAGCATAGAGAGCTGCTCTTTAGGTATCCAATAAGTTAACAATAGGCAATAAATAACTTCCATTATTTCTGAGGCAGTAAAAATTTTGTATAAAAATAGAAATGCTTTTTACAAATAAAATTTACAGGCCTGTGGCTTTCTTTTTTTTTTATTATTATTAAATTTATCTCTCAAGAAACATCAAGTATTGTCACTCATTTTATTTTATTTTTTTTTATTTTAAACCCTGTAGCTTTAGAAACAGATCTCTAAATCTTTTTTACATTAATCCTTTCCAAAAAAAACAAGAACTTAAAAAAAAGTGAAATATAAAGACGACCAGTGTAAAATCAGACTAATATATAACAATACATTGATTTGAACCGAAAAAAAAAATCAAATCTTCTCAAAAAACAAGTTGATGTAGCGGAAAGACTTGTTTCAATTTTCGTTGCAAAATAAGTGCTTCAACTGGCGTGAGGCCATTTTGTTTAACCTATAAACTGCTGGTGCCACCCTGGTAAAATACGATCCATCCATAGAAAACAACTTTTATTGTGTGCTAATGGCACCAGGGTTCACAGAGTTAAATTGCACATTTTTTTTTTTTTGTGTGTGTGTGTGTGTGTGTGTTGCTTTGAATTTCAAGACGTTTATTTTTTGTTTTAAAAAGGAGATAAATTATGCTGCAAAACAAAATACAGTAACACAACTCAGTAATTACTTGGCATGGAAATGGGAGCCAAGTGTAATAAGGACAAGTGGGGAAATGGAAGTGGTAACTGTAAAAATAACTGTCTCTTGGTGAAGGTTGGCTATATGTTCTTTCTTAACCCCCCTGCAGAGGACAGGTTTGCTCATGGGACTTACCCTAAGAAAGCTAAAATAAGTGCAGTAAGCATCTGGGGTTAAGATCAGTAAGGTTTGCTGTCATTTTTGGAGCGTTTCAGCTGAACCTTCAAGCGTTTCATGCCAATCTGAAAGCCGTTCATAGCCTGGATAGCAGCTTGTGCAGAGACTGGATTGTCATAGCTAACAAAACCTACGAGACACAGAACGGAGGCGGGAGAGAAAGCAAACTATAGGTTAGAACAAATGTCAGAATGCTTTTTGTTAGGATTTTATTTTTACTATTTATTTGACACATTTACCTCTCACTTCCAGTTAGTTCTTTGATCACACTCCGTACCCCATTTCTTCACCCATTTCCTTTGCCTCCCCCTGTACCTTCCTAACATTTCTTTACTAGCTGGGATGCAGTTGGCCAGTTTTGGTGCAATGCAGTTTCCAATCTGTTATTTATCTACCTAACTTAGAGACCAAAGATATTTATCACTGTGACACTTTTCGCTGTAATATCTACGTACCTCCCAGCCTGTGAGGAAGTACTATTAGGCCAGCCTGCAGACGTGAAGCTGAAACAGAAAGCCTGGTGATGGAAACAAAACCCAAACTTAGATGCCGGTACGCATTTGCACACCTGAGGTTCACTTGCACTGGTCCTGTGTGCTACGAAACATCTACGTGGGCTTAGCCTAGGACAGTTGCAATATTCGTATTTTTACAGCTCCTTCCAGTTCAAGATCTCCAGGTACATTAAATGTTAATTAATTCAGCCTCTTGGTCCCCAAAGGGGCACGCAAGCATCAAAATGAAGCAGCATCGTAAAGACAACGGCAGGGCTTGACGAGAACTCCAGATCTTCTGCTCCTCGGCTGCGAGCACTAACTAGGGGGATAATGCTTGCTCGGGTAATTCAGAATGGCCGGCCTGGCTCAGCTTTCTTGTCCCCGGGAGAGTAAAAATGCTCTGTTCATAATGGACTCAAATCTCCCTGATTCTGGAAGCTCAAAATTCATTTTCATATCTGGGCCTCCCACTCGTAATTGCAAAGCTCGTCTAACTGCTGCTCTGCCTCAGCTCTGGCTAATTACTACCGTACTCAGCCTGCTATTATGCATCTGCTTTGAAATGCTCCCTCTTCTTTCCACTTGAATTTGCCTTTACACGTATCCCTCCACTCTCTTAAAGCAGGGATCCCACACACTTTGTTTTCAGCCCTAACACACGGGCTTCTCGGCGCCTCTCTTCTACCAGCTTTCTTCATTTCTGCTTAGTGCCTGTGTACTTTTCTGATTCATAATCTCTTTTCACCGTCATTTTAACCTGTTCTTCTATGGCTCTTGCTTACCTCGCACCACTGTCCTCTTCCATCTTCACTGTCAGAATGATACACTTTCCCCGTTGTAAAGAAAAAAAACCCCTCTTATCAAGTCATCTTGGTCCTTGTCCAGCTGCCCTCCTTCATAGACCTTCCCTGTGGTTTCACCTTAAATCAACTTCACCAAACTATTTAACTTAAGACTCTTCTCTGACAATTCAGGCTAACTTCTGCTCCTCCCATCCAAAAACACCTCTCACTTAAATCTCCACAGACCTTCTCCTGGCCAAAGCTGATATGTTCTATTCACGTTGTTCTGTGGTTGATTATTTGTTACCTCCTTAGGGGATAATGAATGTTCCTCCACACTTTCCTTGGTTTTAGTAACTCTTGTCACTTCCTCACTTTCTCCACTTGATCATTTCCTCTTAATATTACTGCCATATCCTGAGGAGCTTCATCACTCTCTTCCTTTCTTCCTTTCCTCTGTTTTCTTCTAGGAGATCTTATCTGTTCATACGATTCCAATCACTGCCTTAGCACTGCGCTCCTGTGTCTACTTCCATCAGCTCACAGATGATCTCTAGCATTCCCTCAGGGATCGAAAAGAGATCTACCATGAGTTGGAAGGCAGCTGTAGCACCTTCCCAGGCAGGTACTCCACAACCATGATGTAGCTACTTCTACCTACCTTGAGAATTCAGCCTTTTTCCTCTACAGCTTTCCTGACCTTCACCTTGTTCTCTTAAGAGAATTCAGAACAGTCTTCTGCTGTGACATTCTCATCACCTTAGTTCCTTTTCTTCTTAGCTAGTTTTAGCCAGCTGAAAGTTAAGCAACTGATCTAAACTAGTCACTTAGATGGCATCTATGAACGGTGAACAAAGAGACACAAGCACACCCAGAGGTGGCTTTTTCACCCACCATTCAGCTCACCAATTCAGACGCCTCCACTGACAACAGAAGAACAATCAGCTCACGCTATGCTTACCTTCCAGGGGCATGAGACAAGTCACCTCATTCTATGTCTCTTTATTAGCTTCCTTGACTCAACCACAAATTCAAACATACATCCTCTGCGCTGCATCGGTGGAATCAGCCTTTATCATTCAGTTTTTACTCTGATTCACAATTTGTCTCTTTACACAGAATGCTGTATCTACATTAGCCTGTTATACTTTCATCTTCTCCCTTATCGAGAACCTTTATTTATAACACTTACAGAGGAATCTGACATTCTCCCCCTTTATTTATCTTTTTCTGATTGCACCCATTCATCATTTTTTGTCTCAATTTTACACCACAGGTTACATGAGGATGGGATGATGTTTCTTATCAATTTTCAAAGACCCTGTCATGATGATTCTGATTTTTTTTACATCTCTAGGTGTCTCTGTGACCAGGATAAATATTTTTAATCATTTGAGTAGCAATTTTGCTATGAGGCAGACTGTATTTATGCTCTGATGTAATTTGGTCCCCCCTCCCCTGCCTTACTTTTATGTCTCTCATTTTTGTTACTCTAAGGTTTATGAAAGGCAAGAGATAAGCTGGAACAGTGAAACCCTTTGTCTGCTGAATCAACTCGAGCTCATGAGAACTCATGGAAGAGCACTTCCAGGCATAAACAGACTGACCTGTCATCCTCATCACCATTTAATCTTTTGAGCATTCATTTGAAGGGGACAAGAAAGCAAATAATGCCAAAGTCCATTTTCTGCAGAGAAAAGTAATTTTTCATTTTGAGAAGCAGTGTTACATCAAAATTCATCACTTTATATATCACTACCCTACGACTCACTCAGAACGCACCTTCCTTCCCAATTCTGCCAGTGGCCTCGGACAATCTTTCCACCTTTCTAGTGTTCAATCTGTCCTCATCTGTAATTTGACTTCCTCCTCCTTTGGGCAGGAGATTGGAAACTCCAGAGGAGAAAGCACTGAGTATATGCAAAACTTTATTCTGATTATTACAATTATTACTATTATTATTGTTGTTTTGTTGTTGTTGTTATTATTATAATATTACTACTACTACTGCTACTAGGGGAAAAAAGACCAAACAAACAAAAAAACCCAAACCCAAACTGTACCAAGAGCAATGACCATTAACTGTACAGGAGATAAATGGGTTCTTCAGATGCGCTATTGTCCTAATTTTTGGGTGCGAGGACTGAGGAAAAATGAAGCTTTTTAAAACACAAATATGGGACTGAAACAACAAATAGACAATTCTTGCTAATAAAGCTGAGGAGGTACATACAGAGTATGCTAGCATGTTAAACTAGCAGGATTAATTCTGGCTCTGCCTGTGATGAGCAGCATCACCAAGTAGTCACCTACTGAATCAGAAAATCTCAACTTCCTCTGCCACTGCAATACTTTTTTTTTAAAGCAGAACTCTCTCACTGGTGGCAGAATATCTAAGGAGGAAGAATGAGAAATTGAAATGTTAGTGAAAGCTGACTAATGCCAGAAAGACAGAGGATTCCTCCATCCGTTACGTGTTGACCCTTCCATTTTCCCTCAAATAAGATAACCTAGGTGCATCACTCTAAGTTAGGTAATTGCATCCCATAAATCCAGACATGTGTAACTAGGTAATCAAGGAGTAAAAGGAAACCCACAAAAAGCAAGTGTGGGAAGCGAGCTGATGAATTGAGCCGCCTGCCCAAACTAATCTACATTCTTTCAGCAGTCACTACAATTGCTGCATTTCGATTAACGTAGCTTGATTTGACATTTCATCAACATTCCTGGAGACCTCAACAACGATTTTGTCACCCCGACATACTAACTGAACTGGCTCCAGATCAATAGGGAGTCCATTTCAATTCCACTTTTCAAATTTGCTACAGCCTCAGGGGCTGTTTTAACCCATTGCAGAAACATGCTGGACTATATTAGTCTAGATATGAAGAATTTTTTGTAAAGCTTAAAGAGATGAATGCTTCAAAAATGAACTGAAAGACTATGGAAAAACGCAGAAAGAATGTCACACCCTTTCTCCGAACCAAATTAACTTTCCCAGTGTGCTAAGGGCTCATCTTCAGGTGAGAAACACTCAGCTTGTGTCAAGGCTTGAATTCCAGTGCAGTAGGCATTTCTGACTAACTTGATGAATTCTCCTCGTGTTTGGGTACTGTCTATTTAGATAAATTCAAACCCTTTCAAGACAGGTTAAAGCCCAATAGCTGTTCCTGAATGGCACTCTTGGAGACAAGTCCTTAGACAGACATATTTTACCAAAACCTAGATTTAAAAAAAAAATAAATAATATGTAAGCTAAGAAACATGTATTATGGTTAATGGGGACACTTCAAATGGGGACACTTTAAAATTAAGGGACTGTGATGGTACAAAGGAGTTTTGGAAACTAGGGGGTTGTCTGGACTGGTTACTCTTTTGTCATACATACAGCTGTGCTGCTGTACTCTGGGAAAGAGTTGTCACTCTTTCAGCTCCAATATTTGAGGCCAAACTTTACAAAACTGATCTTTAAGAGATTCTGTCCTCCTCCTAAATGCTCCTCATGTCTTCCATAAGACCACAGTTATCAGACCAATGCTCTAACAGATTGCCACTCTCTCACATTCTCCACTCCATCAAAGCACTGAACTGGTGTGTCTATGCTATTCAAAGGACATCAGCTGACTTAATCAACCCTAGAACTTGTTTTATACCAACATATCATCATCTCCTCTGTTGTGATCTACTTTTCTGGCAGCTTAAAGCGTTCTCTGGGAAACCTGACACTGATCATGTGAGGCTCCCTTCCTCCTTGCCCTAAAGTTAGGGGAGATGCCACCTTCCACAACACACTGGAGCCCACCCGCAACAGCTGGAGCTGCACAACTAGATGTCAACTGTCTGCAACGTGTTCAGAACTGCATGTACACACCATTCAATCACTAATTGCAAAATCTTGTACTTAATTCAGAAGAAAGAAATTCCTGTAATGTAGAAGTAATGGGTTAAACACAGAGCGTTTTTAAGTGGCTCAGCTATACAATAGAGAATAATTAGGTATCCATAATAAGGCAGTTTAATAGTATACTAAATGACATTCCCCCACATAGGGTGTAATTAGTTTCATGTACTTGACACATTCATGCGAGATGTCAGACTGGAAGATTATTATTGTTTTTTCCTATGCGATTTTTAGTTAGAACTAGTTTGTCTGTGCATCTTCTCGCTCATTTGAGGATCAACAGTCCATTATTTTTGGAATGAGATTCCAGTATGACATTTCTCACATTGCTGTTAATTTTCTTTCCTGGCCCCTTTTCAGTACAGTGCATGTGGTTTTTACTATTCGATTTATTAAATTTGACATACCAAAGCACTTGCTCAGATTGGTCTGTTTGTCAATGAAGACTTTAGCAGAGATAACATTTCCAAAAGGCATGAACATCTGCAGAATGTCCTGGTCTCCAAACTCCTGGGGGAGGTGGTAAATAAAGAGGTTTGCCCCTTCTGGACCTTTAGGAAAACAAACAAACAAAAAAGTATGAAAACAGCTATCGCAAGAGCTATATTTAATCTAGTTTTCCATAATACTTACTGAAGGTGATGGTCAGAAAGCATTTTACTTTCCAACTTTGAAGGAACAAAAGCAAGTGGATCATCAAAGGAACAGAGCTGAAATACAGCTCTTTAGAGCATCTTATCTTGAAAAGTGTTTACTTGATAACTCTACTACAGAAGAAGTTAAACTGCAGCCTCTTTGTTCAATTTATACGAGTGTCTTTCAGTGTGATTAGGGTTAGGAAAACAGGTACACAAAATATTACTTTCTCACAAGGACTCCTCTGCTGCCTCAAACACCTGCATGGGTTTGTAGGTTTAATTCTAGTTGCAGGAACTTACGGAAATGCAATGAGCTGAGCTCAGATTTGAATATCACAGATTTAAACTCAAAGGGCAGGAAATTGGTGGAGATGGGGATAAGAAGGGCAAGACAAAGCAGACCTTGTGACTTGGAAATCAGGGAAGTCAGAGAGAGAAAGATATTCGGAGTTAAACTTGTACTGACTCATTTTCATTTTTTTTTTTCCTTTAATATAAATTCCCTATAGAAAGCTCTGTCTCCTGGAAGAAACTTTATAAGGTAAGTCTTTTAAAAAAGTTCAAAATAAAGTAGTTGTGTTGAAATTAATGTGGCTTTAGACAAAGTTGAGTTTGCAAAGAAAGGTGCAAACTCAAAGGTACTTTGAATAATATTCTTACAGCCAAAATTTGAGATACACATTATTAGTGCTGTTGGTTTAAACGCTCATCCTAACATGAATAGGATATTTTTCCCCAGCTCAATTTCTCCTTTCCAATAACATACTGGAAATGAGCAATGGATACCTGAAAGAACATGATCTACGATGGAGCCAGACACGTGGCCCTCCCATGCAGACCCCAGGACACAAAGGGAACAAACATTTCTGGTAAAAACACACCTAGAGTAATCTGTTTAAGTACTCCCTTGCTTAATGGAACCTAAGTGTGCCTCAGATGTGCTGTCCTTGGTTTTGTGGAGAGGAAGAGGAAAGCGCGCATCAGATTTATGGAGTACCTTCCACGACAGAGTGCCAAAGCCTCACCTCTCCCATACAGAAGAACCAGGCTGGCTGCTCTCTCTCAGCCTGAAGGAAAAAGTTGCAATGTTTGCCCAAAAGGAAGGGATAAATGGATTGGGGGTGGGGGAGGGGAATTAAAAAGAAAAACTTTCTTTGGGGCAAAAAGAAAAAGAGTAAAAAAAAAAATTGCCACCTGGAACTTATTTCTTCTTACCGCAAGACCACTATCCTTTCCAGAAAGTATTATTTCTTAAAATAGTAAGAAAAACCTTATTAAACAATAGTTTAGAGCATATGCATGAGGCAATTCACTGTGCTTCAGCATTTAATATTTATATAGCATTTTTCTCCGGTACTTGTTTATTCTCAGCCACTCCAGACTCTTCACCATTCCATCAGAAATCATGTTAAGAGACAAAACACAGTTGTCAGTATTCAATGATGGAATTTACTCACTTTAACTTAACCCCTTACTAACAGAAATAAGATATAACAAAAAAGACTGGAGTTTAAAAGGGACACTGCCAATTCATAATAATAAAAGGCCTACATATGAATGCTCATAAACAGAAAAAAAATAAAATAGAAAAAAATCAAACTGTCCTCCACTAAGTGTCTTACAATGATGCCAAATAAGCTATTTATTTATTTGTTTCTGGTGTCAAATAGTCTATTGTCACCGACCAAAGTGAACAAGATGAAAGACAAAAGCAGAGAACACAAAAAAAAAGAGGAAAAAAGAGTTGATTAAAAAAAATCCTTTCATTTTAAATAATCCAAGCTGTTAGCAGTAAATGAAGTAAACAATTCAGAGAAAATATACATTTTAATTCCAGTGTCCCTGTACAACAGCCAGCTGGGGGAATGCCAAATTTGTCTTCCTAGGAAACACATCCCATAACCGTACAAGATACTACTTTAAAAGAGGATAAAAAAAATTCTCATGGGGATATTACACTAGGTTTATTTCCAAAGCTTAGCCCTGGCAAGAACAGGAGTGACAACATAGATACAGTCTTAGAAAGCATGCAATATTTTCCCGTCCTTCTAGAATTAGCTGGAAATTAAGATGAGAGAAGGCAATGAAAACAGAAACAAACCCCCAAAATGCCTGGGAAGTGTGCAGGGGAACGGAAGAGGGGAAAAGGGTAACCTCATTTTCCTAAACATCTTGTAATTAGTATTAATTTATTCTTAGCAGTAACTTCCTGAGGTTTATTTGCTATCGGCGCAGGGAGAGGGGGCAATCATTCACTTAGTTGCTTCCCCGCAAGACCCACAATTAAGCAAAGAACCACTCAAAGCAAAAACGGATCTTGTCATTAACTCAAAACCTTAAACCTAATCATATTAACTCCACTATCACAGAAAATGGAAACCAGAAGAGAGAATGGCACCCATAAAGGGATGATTTTTTGCTACCTGTGCCTTTTTATGCGGTAGTTGGTAAATGCTTTTAAATAAGAAAGGGTGGTCGGTGAAGTATAGCTTGAAGGACAGATGGTTAAAGAATGAATTACATGACAGGTGAAAAAAAACCAACAAAACACTAAACAGGAGAAAACTGAAAAAAAAATCAAAGATTAGGCTACTCGAGGTCCTTCATCAAGCCTCCGTGAAGAAACGGACCCACGACACCGCTTTGGCTTGGCCAAAAGTAGTTTGCTTGGAGCGGGCCTTGCTCCGCCGGCAGCGGGCGCTTACCTTCCTTCTGGCTGCCCGCAGCGCTTTGTTGCTGCAACAAGCTCTGGCTGTACAACGTTGGCAGCGCGGCCGCAGCGTACTGCTGGATTCCTGAGTAGGCCTGGGTGAGCGCGTCCATCGTGCCGGCCGTACCGTTCGTCAAGCCTGTTGCGCCGAGTCCTCCGTTCAGGGCCGCCATACCTGAGAGCATTTGAGCAACTTTACAAAAAACCCAACAATAGAGAAAAGAAATTGCACTTGTTCATTAGTGCTTTCCGAAAGTCGTTGGTATTATATGACACTGACAACGACGGCAGTGCATGCAGCTCGGCACTTCACCAAATGGGACTGAAAACAGAGAAACACGACTTTGGCGTCAGGGTCACTTTAGCACAGGGGTTGCACAGTCAAACGGACTCACATGCAGCCTGCTACTGGCAAGTACTACAGCTCGGTGCTCCTGAGAGCCCCTCTGCCCATCCTCCTCAACACCCACGCTTCTGCTGAGGGTATCTGAAGGACCTACTCAACCTGCATCCTTGCAAGCTGGCCACTGGGAAAAAGCAGTCTGTGAGGAAACCAACTCTTTCTGACCAGGGTCTTTATCAAGAGGACATGACCACACCATATCAGGAGTGTTTTCCTTACACAGAGTTAGCAGAGAACCCTGATTAACAGCATTTTGAAACAAGCCTTCGTACAATTATGGGCTCTGTCCCTTAGGTTTGTGGTGGGAAGATGGACTTCAACGCTCCAGTTACTCCAGTTACTCCAGAAAAGATGAACAGCAGCGTATCTGGAGTGACTAAAAGTGCTTCATCCAGACCAGGCATCTTTCACAAAGAAACAAAAGCATTCAGTTCTAGCAATGCCTGCCTTTATTTCTCACTGGAAGCAGAGCTGCGTACTTTTTATTTCTTTAAAGAGACTCTACATCCTGATAAATAACAGATTAATTTAACTGGGATGACTGCCAAAGAGGAAATTTCAGACTGGATTGCTAGCTGTGCGGAAAATGGCATCCCTCATCCGTGCAAACAGTGCAGTCTGCAAAAGTTTTACTACTCTGACTCCATGGTGGACAAACTCCTGGGCTACAGCCTCTCTCCGTTGCTTCTATTCATCATCGTGACTCCTAAATGAGACATATTGAAGTTAACAGTTTTAACACTTTTTTTTCCCTCAGAAATTCAGTAAAAAGTGAATTTTCTGTGGAGCTACAGTCTCTTTGGCAAGTCGAAGGGGTGGCAGAGTTCAGAGCCCACATCACCCACACCTCCGACTGGTGTCAGCCAGAGCACTTGAGAGTTAGGCCATGTTGCCTGCACAACTAGCTATCCTGTGCTCCCCAGGTTTTAGGTGAACAGCTCACAAACGACTTAAAAGGGCTTAATCAGGCCCCTTGATGTACAGTTGATCAATCATCAGAAAAATGGGGCACCCAGAACCACCAGTGACCATTTCTTAGACATTGACTGTGTAGCGTTTCGGTTGGTAAAAGGATGGGTGAAGAGGTGACTGGTGGAGCCGTATTAAGACCCAAAAGGTAAGAACATTGAAGAGAACGAGAGGGCTTAATTTCAGAGCAATAATAAGGGGTTATATGTAAATTGGAGACAAGTGAGAAAATTAAGCAGAGGACATTTTATAGTAAATTAACATTGAAATCTATTAGACTGGGAAACAATCTTCAAGGAAAGTGGCACAAGCCTTATCACATGAGTAATTTAGAGATAGAAAGAATACTGCAGGGAATTATCCTGCATTGACAGAGGAGGATAAAGATGCTGACCTACTAGTTTTCTTCCATCTCTTATGTAGATTTGAAAAGTGTATTCCTATGAGTCTCTGATAATCAGGACAATTGCTCAAGTGGCACCTTTCTGGCTCCACCAGAGTCTGTGCCAATTAAGGGAATTGTACTGCATAAATTATACCTTTTGATATTACTATAATTTGTGTGACTAAACACTTGACAGAGATGTGATATTCTTAGCCTTTCCTTAATAAAATGTCTCACACTTTGAAGATTTCTCTTCCCCTTCACCCCAATTCAGAGCATCACTGCATCTTGATAGGAGGTACTGGCTGCCACTACTTTGAACACAGCATAAGAGCCAGATATTTGTTGTATAATGGTTCCAGTTATAAAACAAAAACTTGCAAACGAAGATACCTTCTGAAGCATCTTATGTCTAAAAGACAGAACATTTGTAGTAATAATAGTAATAATAATAACAATTAACAATAATAATGTTAATAATAATTTGATCCTGAATGTGGTCTTAACTTGCTCTGATATTTTTTGCACTTAGGTTTGTGTCATTGCTTGCATGGCTGTACGCACAGCACTGGTTAAAGTAAAGGCTCCTGATAAAAAGCTTGTATCTCTCCTTTTATTATAGTGTTGAAATAACTTGATAATAGAGGAAGCATTAGGATAACATGTTATCTTTCCTGAGTCATCAGCCTATTAGATAAACACGCTTTGTGTTGCAGTGGGCAGCATTCTCCCCCTTCTTTCCCCTAGAATCAATAGCCCCTTCCCACCAAATGATTTCAGCTTAGCAAACACCCAGACAGCCCTGGCTCACCGCACCGCTTCTGGGAAGGGCGCTGGTACTGCTACCGCAGCGTGCGTGTCTAAATACACTTCCCTCTGAGCAAAACAGATCCACAGAAAGCTCTCGACATTTTCTCTGTTCTCCCTTTTTACATTTTTATGAAACCTACAAGGTCCAGCTGCAGTTACACATCTCTGCCATCTCTTTATTATCTCTACCCATGCACCTCGGTCTGATATTGAACTCTGGTCCTTTCCTCACTTATGTGAAATAACCTTTTGGAGTCTCTCATCTACGGCCTTCTACTTTTTTGAGTTACTTTACGTAATACAGAAGTGACAATGCTTGGCAAGTCCAAAGGTCTCTTAAAGTGCTTTCCAAGCACCTTCAAATCTGTCATGAATAGTTTTATCTCTATTTTACACATGTAAATATGGGGGCAGAAAGGCTAAGTGACTGCCCTGGGTTCACACACAAATAAATATTGTGTCATAGCTGTCCAGCATCCTGAATCCATGGTGTTCTTTCTTAATTGCCAAGAAATTTCTTCCTCTCTATTCATTTCTCCTCATTATTCTTAATTCTTTTTGTTAGTTAGATTTCCTGGAGGATCCTAGAAATTATAGGCCCATCAGTTCTACTTCAGACTCTAGAAAAGTTATGGAGCAAATCCTCCTAGGGGTTATCACAAGTTAAATAAAGCACATTTATTGATTGAATAAAGCACATGATTGGGAAAAGCCAGCATGGATTCACCAAGGGCAAATTGTGCTTGACAAACCCAATTGCCTTCCACAACAAAGTAACCTGCTTGGTTGATGAGGGGCAAGCAGTGAACATTGTCTATCTGGGTTTCTCCAAGGCTTTCGATACAGTTTCCCACAGCCTCCTCCTTGAGAACTGATGCATCACGGTCTAGACAAGT
>VXBL01008794.1:1412268-1561395 GCA_013400195.1 Aramus guarauna
AGGGAAGTGGTGGATTCCCCAACACTGGACACTTTTAAGATTCAGTTGGACAGGGTGCTGGGCCATCTTGTGTAGACTGTGCTTTTGTCTAGATGGAGCTTTTGCCAAGAACCGTTGGGCTAGATGATCCTTGAGGTCCCTTCCAACCTGGTATTCTATGATTCCACGATTTAAATTTACATGCCCAAAGGAGAAAGTCTAATGTTTTGTCATTTAAGGTTTTAGATTCTTCAAGTACAACTGAGTGAATCCCCAAATGTACGTACAACTGTTGCCAAACACTTGGAAACAGTTAACCTTACCATATTCCACTTTCTTTAATTTTTAAGGTCTCCAGACATCTCTCTACAATGCTTCTCTTTACAATGAGAGCACTATCAGTCTCCACAGCCTAGCTTCTTTTTCACGGACCCAGCCAGGATCCAGAAAACAGATAAAAGTCTCCCAGTGAGCTCAGCCTGGAAGACGTTCTCTTTGTGATTCATACATACAAGCAGGAGATGGCTTCAACACAAGAGTACCTTTTCCAACACCTCTGTGTAAATCAATGCCCAAGCCTAGTGCCAACTTCTGATTAATTTCTTGGTTAAGCACTGCTTGACTTGTGCTTTGGACCACTCTTCTTAATTTCCCAATTAGAAGCATGTCACTCAATTCCAACTAATCTGTACAATTACTTCAGGAACTCCCATGACCAAATGACATTTAGAATGTTTTTACTGGAGTGCTTATGACCATGGCATAGTGTAAAACATCAGACTCACTGACCGTGAGGTTTCCTGAAGGCAAGCTCCTAGGCAGGCTTGAGTGTGAATGACTGGATCAGACACGGTCACTAGGAAAAGCACTGGTTTGTCATTAAAATAGACAGGGGAGGTTGTTGTAATTTGAACAATGCTTCGCTATCATTAGCATTGCAAGTACTTGAAATTGATAATCAGTGTCACCCTTTGGGAGAAACAGTGCCACAACACTGTATTGTGTCGCGGGAAAGCAATTTCCCCTCTTTAGATCTCTCTCATCTTTGTATATCTGTAGACAAACATATCCACATACTTTTTGTAAGTGCTACACACATATAGATATTCTAGGCACATACAATCTCTTTGTCCATAAAAACATCCATGAAGAAGATTTGGAACTGAAGCCACTGTTGGTACAAGTGCATGGAAGTAATGGTGGCTTAAAACAAGCCGAAATTTGGTATTAGGTTGTGAATATGTCATTAAGACTTCAAATGACACGTGTAGATAAGTTTGCACACACATCACCTCACAATACTTGCTGAGAAAATGTAACCTCTTTGGCTGTAGCCTAGCAAGAAGTGTTCAACACTTCTGCAACAGAAGGGTTCCCACACAAAGTCAGGAGCTCACAGGTAATTCATTTTTGCTTGATCTTCATGAAGGGGACATTGTCTTGGAGTGCTCCAGCATGCCGGGTTCTTAGTACTTGTGGAAGGGATGGAGTGGGAAGCCGTAGTCTGCTCTTGATATTGTGACTCTTATAAACCAAGTAAAGCACAATGACTGTTTATCAGTAAGGGATATTTAATGATTTTTTACTTATGACAGGGTAGCTCTCTTACTAAGAGAGCTCACGAGAGGAGATTGTTAGCTTTTCATGCATGCCATTTTGAGTGGCTTGCTTTAATACTAATGTAATAATAAGAAAGGAAACAAAAATCTGCCTTTTTTAGATCTAATACTTACTTTTCTTAAGTTGTTATTGAGTCATATTTACTATTAAGTTGTTTGTGTGAAATACGCATGTCCTTGCCAGAAGCAAGACCTGTTTTACACAAGACCCCATGCAACCACTCAACATTCCTACATGGACATCCATTAGCCCCCTTCCTTCCCAACTCCCGACAATGACAACCAGAGATCACAGAACAAAAAGATTGAGTGAGCAGCCAAGTAACAGTGACAAAAAGGACATCATGCAGAGCATCAGAGTGAGCAAGAGATACTGAGGAGGACATCCATTCCTGGGGGTACGTTATGATGGATCGTGGACTGGCAATGACCAAATAGATTCCTTGCATTGCAAAAGGAAATGCAAGGAGCAACAGCAGCTAAAAAAAAGAGGGAAGGGAAAATGCAACTGGACAAATCTCTTCCATTGCAGGCAAAGGTGAAGTCATCATAGCAGAAACAATTAAAAAAAAAAAAAATTCTTCTTCAGGAAAATCTTGACCAAGGCTAAGAACAAGGAAGAATATTCTAACAACTACTGGCATCTACTTAGCTGGAGATGCCAGGGTTTGTTTAAGATGTCATAGGACAGATGTGCATGCTCTGGTATTACAGGTGACTGACTGCATCATTCTATTATACTTGCCAATTAAAAGCCAAAGACTTGTCTTAATTTTTAAATTATGTTGCTCTCAAGTCAATTTGATAATTCCTACAGACATTTTAAAAGGACTGCCTCTGTGGCAAACATCTTTCTTATCACTACATTTCTGAGTGAGGGACATGGGAGTGATTACCTGTTTTCAGACTCCCTAAATGAAAAAGGAGCCTCTCCTATAACCTAGACAACCCAAATCCCTGGTGACATTTCTTTTACCTTCCATACACCCTGCAAGAAGAGGAATCTTTGTGCAGGGACCCAATGGTCAGAGCAAACTATGTGAAACTAAAAACCTCCAGAACTGCTTATGTACCATGAATGGAACTAGATCAACTTGACCCCCTTATTTCATATGTAGATTAAAAATCATATAATCGCTTTACAATTGATAGTTTTTGTGGCATGATTATTGGGGAAGGCTGTCCACCACAGCAATAAATACTCACTGTTTACGGTACCTGCTAGTGCATTAATATTATTCAGTCCAACAGTGGCTCCAGCCAATCCTTGGAGAGTACCCAGAGAAGTCAAAGAATTCATGGCCGCACCAGCTGTGGAATTAGCAGTTGATGCAGCCACTGAAAGGAAAAAAAAAAAAAAAACAAGGCAAAATTAAGGCCATATTTTGCTTATTTTACAAAACAGCTTACAATAACGCTGAGCTCAACAACACGGATACTTGCAAGAAAAAGAAAAAAAGAAAAGGAGACCAACAGACCAACCTTGTTCAAGATATTACTAGTATGTTTGCTCATGGAAAGTGTTGATAAGCCTCAAACTGCAAAGACTCTATCACAAAATTTAGCACTGTGCTATTATTTGCAAACAAAATACAGGAACAGTACGTATGGGATGTCACTTTCTCAAAAGTTTGTCAATCCACCTAGCATCCCAGGCTGATCAGCTAACCAGGCTATTGAGATTTTGCCACATTTTAAACTCTATCATTGAAAATAAAGTAGAATTACTCATAGTAATTTTGTCATACAACAGTTTTCTGTTCTGGGCCCCAAGTGTTCTAAGAGAAATTTTAATTATTCTAAGTGAGACACATTATGGCTCTGCTCTAGGACACTGTATGAACATCATTGAAAGCCTTGAAGATTATGAAAAGAAGAATGACCAGCCAAATACAAGATGTAACTACTATGCATTTTATTGCAGGCTTTTAACCTGGCCTTTGCACATAACTAGTCTTGTACACGCACCCCATAAATGATACTATATATACACATCCCCAAAAACTCTGCCAGTGCTGAGCTGAGGCTTAGGTGGAGAAAAAGTCCTTGCTGCTACAATGACAAGGGAATGATGAAGGTGGATGAGATGAATCCATCTAAACTACACGCTTAGGAAGAGAAAGAAACTCACTCTTGTCATAGGAAAGTAAGAAAACACCTTAGAAAGACCTGTCATTTAGGATAGGTAGGATGAATTAGAAATATGTGTCTCTCTCATAGAATGGCCTTGAATAACCAGTGTAGATTAAACACTTAACTTACAGGTAGGAAAAGTTATACCAGATGAATCACAGTCATAAAAGCTGTGGAAGCAATTAGGTTTTTAGCTTGTCTCCTGAGCCCTACTTCAGCGCATCAATCATAAAGACTTTCTTTTCCTTTAAAAAGTTGCATTATCTTCCAAAAAGTGAGCATTTAAAGTCAGAGTTTTGTTGATGATTTACCAGAGGCACATCATGTCTACACCATGCTTTTTTTTGCTCCTACTCATTACCTAGCTGTGGAATGGTTAAGATCACTTTTATCTTGATGCTCTTTTGAGCTGTCAAACACATCAGATTACTAAGTGAACCTTCAAAAAAATGAAGTCTCTATGTTGGCAGAATCCAGTAAGGAAAGTAGGAGGCAACTTTTTCACTCTGTGGGTAAACCTCAAAGCTCTAACCTACAAAAACCCCACCTTCACAACCTTAAGACCCACCAAAGACAAGCCTTTGCATTCATGGGGCCTCAAAGTACAAAAGATTCTCCTGGTACAGTTGAGGAGAGATTTCCAGACTCAGTGAGACATTCCTTGTCCCACTTCCCCAGCATTTGCAATGCTAACTTGAATAATTTTATATGTTGCAGACAGAAGCGGTTTTGTTTATTCAATCTGTCTCCACAAAGCAATAAGAAGCCAATAATGTCTTTGATTACAAAAAAAAGTAATCAAAAAACCCAAGTAAAAACCACTTTTGTCAGATAATGTGGGCACCAACAGAGAAGAGAGAAAAAAATCAAAGTGAATGAATGTCAGTGAATTCCCTGTGACCAACACTGCTCTGTGTTTCTGCTCATGTTCATTAGCAGAAGTATACAAACCTAAATTCTGAAGCATCTGATTGGTTTTGACTGGGCTGTATTCCATCCATTTCTGTTTCAGAGGATTATTACCCTTCTCTCTTGAGGAAACACATATATTTAAGAAATGAGAGAAATGGGGGCTAGGAAACTGCCTGAAAATTACATTAAAGCTCTTGGGGGCAAATAACTCCTGCGAATGAGAGCCGTACGCTTATGGATTGTCAACACATCTGTTGGAGAAGGCAGAAAAACCTGATTAAATCCTTCCCTCTCGTGTAGCCCACAGAGTGCGTTGTGGTGGCTCTTATCACAGTCTCACTGCTCAAACACATGCTTCAGGGGTGGCCAGTATCTGGGGCCAACATCGCTTTTCTTCTTTTATTCATATCAAGTTTCTCTATTCCATCAGGCAAACACAGAGCAGGTGCCCCAATGATTCTGCCATTTGAAGTTGCAATGCAGATTATCTAGTTTGCCTAAATAATGACTTGGCATATAATCAATGTAAAATACTAGTTGGAGCACTGAAGCACCTCAGAAATCAGCGTTTTGTTGTTGCAGCTATTTCTTCTGTTTAGCAGTGATCTGTCTCGGATCCACTGGGACAATGCTTTTTCCTCTTTGGCTTATTATTTCTTCGAGGAGAAAGAAACTGAACAAATTGTGTGGTTTCCATTATCTTATTGAACATGGGGTGAACAGAAGCAAAGGGAGCTCCTTTCGTTAGGGCACTTGTAAAGGACAGATCCAGCACCTTGCTGGTTTCCTGAGAGACTCCACACTAGTTATCTCCTTCTCTTTGACTGAGACCTGCACATATGAAATGAAGATGAAGACAGTGATGACCTAAAACATGATCATAAAGGGGCCATAAAAGGTCCAAGATATTGAGAGAGGTGAAAATTGCTCACAAACTACCGGATAAAACCAACAGATGAAGCAACGGTATTCCTTGTCCCCAAAAAACTTAAAGGGAGATGAAACACAAGTTTAAAGGTCCTACAAGACACGTGCGGAGGCTTAGGCCAGCTGAAACTTTTTACCTCATGTGCTCCCAGAATATGTTGAAATCCATCTAAAGAGAAGGACTATGCTTCTCCTGTCCTTTGCCCTTTCCTAGTTTCTTTCAACTAAAAAATTGTAACATATATTAAACCAAAGGGAAAAAAGAAAGATCACATGCCTTGTGGTAACGGTAGATGACTGCACTACTTTGGGGGAACCTGTATAACTCTCTCATGTCAGCAAAGCTCTTGGGCTCCACAACTGCTCAGAGTAATGGCAAAGGAAGTATAATTCATTGTCGGAACAGTGTTATTCTATATTTATGGCCTTAGTTGTCCAGATGACAAAAATAGATTGGATACCTACCAAATTTATAAATTGCTTTTTAACAGGTTCCCCTGCCACCAAATAAATTAAGAGAAAACATTTCACAACTCCATCCTCCACACCAGAACACTGCTGCTCTGAATCAAATCACTTCATTGTGCTGCTTAATAAACAGTAGGCATCTGTCTCCAGGTACTTGGCTTGATGTACGGAGCTGCAGTGTCACTAGGAATTGCCCTCTTTGCGCTACTGGTGCACCAGCATTTAGTGCAACAGTCAGGAGAATCAAAACAGACAAAAAAAAGTGCAAACGACTTGGTTTTCTGGTGTCACTCTGTATGGCACACCCTCTATCCACAACATTTGGTGTATTATTTTTCTCTTTATACTGGCCATTTTATCCTTGCCTCCTTAAAACCTATATATGTCATGGACTCAACGTGTTTCTGGGGCAGCATTAAGTGAGTTAGCTAATACAGAAGATAGAAAGAGAGATTCAGCACACTGGAGCTCCATCCTGATGAATGCTGGCTGAATATACAATAGCTGGTGAAGAACAGAGCTGCTTTTTACCAGCTGCGCTGATCATTCCCTCGCAATGTTAAGCCCTGGATAAACATCAGAACATGATAGATAAGATTTTGTCTGCTCAAAGGAACTATTTCCTCTCTAACATCAGTCATTGGAATAAGCCAACAACTTTCTGAAAGAGGCTGTTGCTTAATCAGAGACTATTGGCAGGAGTTATGTGGTTGAATCCTTTGGCTGATGTTGCAAGAGTTCAGACAAGATGTTCATCATATTCCCCACTGATCTTAAATATCTGTTAATACGTGAAAATAATATCACAGCGTTCGATAAAGAGGTCAGTTTAGACTTGTAAGAGTAAAGAGTTGTCCTGTAACCTGTAAAAAATCCGCTCTGTTTCCTGCAGATACGCTGCATGCTGGTCACCTGTTGCCTTCTCCATCCCGACCACATACAGAGACTTTACAGAACACTTTAGCATCTTCAGCCATAAAAGGTGAGTAGGTTAAAAATGTTTATTTTACTATTAGAGACCTTACTCTTTCTTCTTCACTGACCCCTCTATTCCCATATTTTTGTGTCAGTCTCACAGCCTTCCTCTTTTTTTCCAAGCTCAACTCCACTTTAATAAACATCCAGAAACCTTCAAAAAATACAAATAATATTATTAAGAAGCTGTGAAATGGAGAAGGGCACTGCTGAAGCCTTCCCCCAGTAACGCCCCCAAATCACTCCCAACCTCAGCCATTTGATCTTACTGTGCTTCCTCCATTTAATTGATGAAAACTTTGCTATCAGCTTCACTATGAATAAAAAGGTTTGGCCTTTGGTTAATATATTCTTTATCGGAGCTCTCTTTGATACAGAGAACACATTTTCATTTGGAGTGGATGCTCTACACAGTATAGATATTTGTGTTTAACTAGCAATGTTGCATTCATAGAGATTTATAAGGCTGGAAGGAGATGGCATTTTCAACTGTTCCCCTCAACACATTTATTTCTGCCTGTAAAAGGTTACAGCACCTTTTAGGTCAAAGATTTCTTTAAAAGAAATCTAAACTAGCAATGAGACATTTCCCTTTTAATTTAAATAACGTTTCAATGCAATTCCCAAAAAATATGCCAAGCTAGAAAAACAACCAGTATTAGCATAGAAACTTTTGGCCATTATTTTGGCTAGCTTACGTCCGTAGAGTCATGATGATTTACTTCATCTGGATTTACATCATCTGGAAAACTAGATTCAGGATAACAGCATCTAGGAAAGGCAATGATGTGTAAATATTTTTTGACCTTTGCTGTGCACACTGTGGATGGGATTAATTTCCCCACCTTTGGCAGCGTCATCGTTAGTTTAAGCTAGTCTAGTAAAAACTATTCTTTTGGACTGTCCCTGAATTTAAGAGACCTCCAACTCAAACACCCTACCTTTAGATTTCTATCTCAGGATGGGCTGAATTGCTCTCTGGAAGTGCCCCTGTTTCCACTGATTGAGATGGTGAACTCAAAGTAGACACAAACCATTCACAAAGGAAATGTGTTGTCATACCTATTTACTTTCTATACCTAAGACCAAGGAGTGCCCTCGACAGGGCTTCTGTGTATGCTGAAGTAAGAAAACCACAGACCTGTGTTCATCTGTAGTACAGCCTTGGGCAAATCCCACCCCTCCCACATCTGGGGGCCAGTTTATAAAATGAATCCTCTTCCCCAACAGAGGAGGTCAACTGGAGGATCCAGGGAGGCTGCGTGACGACTCGGTGATGAAACCAAGTGCTGATAAACACTCCCTCTCACTGTTGCTCTGAAGAAAAGGACCTATTCACATCCCACAGGTACCGCTATGATACACAGAGAGATGGTTTGCAGTCTGTAGTCGGCCCCATTCTTTCCGTAATTTGTTTGGTAAATGTCTAAGTAATAAACAACTCCAACAACTTCTCAGCAAAGTCATACACCACAGCAAAATGGGGTCTCTTGGAAACTCCATACTATATATATGCTAACTTATTTTGTTTTATCTCTCAATTTCCCTTTGCCTTGTTCTGTTCCCTTCCTCCTCTTCCAACACCAGCATACTGTCTGGAAATGACACACAGTCACTGCAAGCCTGGGACTAGGGTATTAAGAATATCAGAGGCATTTTTAAGATTTTAAGTGAAGTTTCCTTTTGGAAACATTATTTTGATTTTAGGGCAGAACTAAAGGAGAGAAAGGGCAAAGAAAAGCAAGGGCAGCTTCAGCTCTTAGCCTGCATGGAGGGTTGCTGTAGACCTTCACCCATCCCATCCATGTGAAGAGAGCAGCTAACGTTTCTGGAGCAGAACCAGCTTTCTGGTCCTGCAAGGCTTCAGGGCAGCTCCAAGACTGGCTTAACTATGGCTGGGGCTTTCCACATAGAGATTCACAACGGTAACCGTGTCAGCCCTGCTGACAGCTTTCCTTTAGGCAACTCTCAGTTACACTCCACAATTGCCTGTCACTACCTAACGCATGGCACAACAGGAAGCTCAACGTTTACTTTGACATCAGCTACCTGCTTATCTGTCTTCTGGTCACATCCTGCTTAGTCAGTTGTAGAGGATGTGCATATTTTAAATAGCAAACCACACGTCTCGGCTGTGAACCACAACTTTGTTCTTGCTGTTTTACTTAATGGAGAGTTTAAATAACTCAGTGGTCAAAGTACTTATTTTGCTCTGGTTAAGTAATGCACCGGGGATCAATATTACCCACAAATTTAAGGTTCAGTATCTCTATGGCTTTAATCATGAGGTGTTGCAAAGAAAACATGTTTTCTTTTGGGAAAGACTCCTGTCAAATCTGTATTGGCAGTTGTCTGAGTCCGGAATGCTCCTTCTTGTACTGAATTTGGGTGCATTTCTCATTTTCTGCGGCCTTCCTGAGCTCACTGACTCCAAAGACTAGATAAAATAGATCTGACTTAATCTGCTCCTGACTAAATGGCTGCCATTCAGAGAGACGCAGACGGGCAGAGTTGGCCAACAGGATACCTTATGCAATTTAAAAATTCCTGCACCTGGGAAGGAATAATCCCTTTCAGTAACACAGAATGGGGATGGATGGGCTGGGAAGGAGCTCTGCTGAAAAGGACCTGGGGGACCATGAGCCAGCGTGATTGCCCTGGCATTGAAGGAAGCCAACAGCATCCTGGGCTGTTGGAACAGGAGAAGCATTGGGAGACTCAGGTGATTTTTCCTCTTCACTCAGCACTTGTTAGATTGCATCTAAATACTACATCCAGATTTGTGGTCCTCATTGCAAGGAAAACATTGACCAGCTGTGGGGAGTTCAGTGGAAGGCCAGTGAGATTGTCAGGGACTGGAGCACTCATCCTGTAACAAGCTGGGCTTGTTCAGACGGGAGAAGATATGGCTTCAGGTGGACTGAGAGCAGCCTCCAATTACGTATGAGGAGGTCATCAGCTAGACAGAGAAGTAGTGCATGGTGGGAGGACGAGAGGTAAATTGAAACAAGAGAGGTTCAGTCCAGATATAAGTAAAAAAAATTGTACCACTAGGACTGTCAAGCACTGGAAGAGATTCCCCAGATTGCCCAGTCCATGTCCTTGGAGATTTTCAAGACCTGACTGGATCAAGCCCTGAGCAACCTGATCTCACCCCAAACTAGACCTCACACCAGACCCTGCTTTGAACAGGGGGTTGGACTACAGACTCGAGGAACCTTCCAAGCTCAATTATTCTATAAGTCTATGAAAAGTAGAACAGTGTAGCGGAAAAGCAGAAGAAGTTAGGTAACACTGAGGCAGAATGAAAGAAAGCTGAAGAATAAAGATGTGTCGGCAGAAAACTGAATGGGACATCTGGCTTCTGTTCTTGAGTCCGTTTACAGGAATAGAGGTTGACACCAAATCTGCCACTTAACTCTTGACTGTGCTTCTGATTCTAGTCTGCCACAACTACTTTGTGTGTAAAATTTCCAGGTCTACATCTACATCTAACAAAAGGAGCTCCTGACTTTGGATGATTCCTTGAGATTTTAGATTTCTCTTAGTTTCCTTTAGATTTAGCAATGTGCAACAGAAAATAAATTTGTAGTAGAATGGAAAGAAGGGATATAAAGAAATTATGCAAAGAGAGTAAATGCAGTATGAAAAGAATACCAAAATTATTTTAATACTTCTAACATCTCCCCAGTCAGTGACACAAGAAAATTTTATATAAGAGTTGGGGCCAAAAGGAAAAGGAATATTAAAACCAAAGTAGAAATCACTAATTTTAGCAAGCTGAATTTAAAATCTTTGTTTACTACCCAAAATCTCTTGGGTAAACAGAATATTCCTTTGTCCCTTTGTAAGTACAAGATGCATAATAAAGCTAAGAGACAACACTGGACTTAAGGATAATCAGATTAAGGCTGCATTCTCTGTTTTCTTTCTAATCTTTAGTTGCAAAACCCAACAATGTTCAGAACAATGTCTTGCAAACTGCATCTAAACAAGATGAACACCTGCTGGCCTGAGTGAAAGACTAGAGATACTGGACAAAGTTTAGTTGTGTTGGACAAAGTCTGTGGAAAGCTTCCAACTTTGGTCTGATTTACAACATCTTATTTTGGTTGTGGAACTCTCTTAAACAGAGAAGAAAGACATCCAACTGTAGGAGGTTCTTATGTAGCAGGGAATCTGGACCACCGATCTGCTGTTATGCGGGAGTCCGGCCAGATCTGATCTTACATGTTTAATGTCAATTGATTAAAGTATATTCTCTTTATTTAGCACTAACAACAACTGGTTGTTTTAAAGAGATGGAAGCAAAAAACCCCTTCTCCTAAACACGCAAATTAAATGTCTCCTATGGAAAAGAGGAGTGATTTAAGTATAGTAATGATGGAGCTTATGAAATGAGGATTATAAACATGGGCGTGGGGGAGAAGTGGGTAAGTCAATCACACCGCCCATGTGACATTGCTCTCAGGAATCTGCAGTTGCGTTTCTGTCTGAAATGAGCACACTCTACGGGCTCTGACTGCATAAGGAACATTTTAAAGAGGAAGAATAATTAAGCGATGACAGAGGCATCATCATTATTAGATAATCACAACCCAGAGGCATTAACAAACGTTGAGTGTCGCTAATCCCATGGGGTCTAATTATTCTGTGATAATAACCACACCTCCAAGTTTTAATTTATTCTTGTGGAGAACTGGGGGGGTAGGTGGGAGAAAGGGGAGCATTTTAATATTTTTGCTGAAAGAAGATGCAGTTGGCCTTTTAAAAGGGCTCATCAGTATTCTAATCTAACTAGCATGTGTGATTGGCATTAAATTGTCTGCCCTTTACGATGATCTCCAGCCAATCCGAGTATTCACCCTTGCACAAACCAGCGGTCTCCCAGTCACTAACATAGCACTGGTTCTCTTTCTTGGGGCAATTTTTGGCAAACAAGAGGTGGATTTTCTAGTCCAGGGAGGTTAATTCTCCGTAAGGTCCTCTGACAACACACTACCATTTGGGGGTGCGGCGGGAGAGGGGAGAGAGGTAAAAACTTGCTCATTTTCTGGTATCTTGGAAGTGCTGTCTGACATGTCAAAAAGGAAGATTCTAGTAAGTTTAAGTGCTTTGCGTGTGCTTGGATAGAATAAAATAAAAGTGACAGATGCACTCCAGGGAAAGAGCACCAGAAAATCAAGAGAGCAAGAAAAAGTCAGGAGGAAACAAGAATGACAATATAGAAAGACATACACTCATATCACAGCCTTTCTCAAATGAGTCCCTCTACTTTGTCACTACTCACAGGTGAACAATTCCTGTGAAAGACTGTCCATATCTTCTCAGGGTACAGGAAAAGAGAAGCACCAGTGAGGAAAAGAGGAAGGGAGACCAGCATCCACTGAACATCTTGTTGCTTCTGTGTGTCTGTGTGCATGCATGGAGAGGGAGAGGGAGAGGAGGAGAGGGAGAGAAGGAGAGGAGTCTTTCCCCATGGTGATTGTTCTGGCTGAAGCTGGCTTTCTGAAAACAGCTTTGTATTTTACAAAGTACTTTGAGTATGTTCACTTACGCAAGAAAAAAGAAAAAGGAGGTGAACCAACTCATTCAAATTCTTTACAAATTCAGAAGAAGCCAGTCTTCAGGAACTGGACTCTAGACTCATAAATTCATACTCTTCAGTAGTGCATGGGTCTTTGAGAGCTAAGGAAGCTCTGTGAGCTTGGGACAAGTGAAAATCAGAGTCACTTATCACTTACGTCATTTATGTTAAAGCCTAACTTGACAGTTCTAATTGTCTTGAAATTACAGTGTCTCCACTGAGAACCTTCCACAGCAGTGCAAAGAAGGAGGAGAAAACAGAGCATACAAAGGTACTATAGGTGTGGCAGACAAACGTATCAGCTGGCTATTTTTGTAGTTTTCTAGTTGTAAGTTTCCTTCAAACCTATCTAACCAACAGAAGGTATTTTAGGAAACAAGGGTTTATTGATTGGGCATATCTTTGTGAATCTAGGCTATTGTGTTTAAGGGTACATTTCTCTGTGAGATTATGAAGATGGAGAGAGACAGAGTAAAAAGCAAGTTAATATTCTGGGCCAATTCCACACTGATGCTTCTGTTTCGTTGAAATATCTTGCTCAGTGAAGTCCATCCACCTCTAGTGTAAACTACAAGTCATCTATCCTATTTCAACACTGTGCCTGCAACGTCGTGCATTCTGGCCGGCAAGCCACAACGATAAATAGCTTTTGGTTTTGGGTGGGAAGTACTTGAAAGAGAGACTGGGGATGAGAATAATAGGGCACAGTGGACTGGCTTGGGTTACACTTCATAGCTGCCCATTAGATATTTCCCACTGTAACTCAAACTGAAATCAAACCAAATTGAAACCCCATAATGTGAAGAAAACAAAGAATAATTACTGAGCACTTATGACTCTGTTTTACTCAGTGGGGCCAAGGGCCATGGCCTGTGTTCATCGAAGCACCACTGAGTTCACATCAAAACCAGAGCATTAGCATTTCTACAGAGAACTTCCAGCTGTGCTCTCATGTTTATTACTGCTATCTCATACTATTTGGAGCGAGCTATTGTTCAGGGACTCGTGCCCCGATGCTGAAATGACCTCCATGTGGAGCCACTTCAGCATACAACCACTTCTAAATCACTTCCCAAAGAATTTCTGATCTAGAATCAATAAGACTCTACTTGAGGCCAGGATCTCCTGCCTGGAGTACAGGTTCCTTCACACTGCACCCCATGTGCCTGCAACATCTCTGACATACTTTCACCACTAAGTAATAACAAAAAACAAGTAATAGCATCTCTCCATAAGAAAGAGTGTCTTTAGAGTCCAAGCCTAGTTCAAGGTAAGCACTATTTTTGTTGCAAGAATGCTAATCACATGCATATATGGCAATTAAAATTCTGGTACATAGGAGAGGATGGCCCAATTCATTTGCATTTTTACTTTTCTAATACATCTGTCTTAAGATCAGGTAAATAATCCTTAGGAAGTGTCTGTCTTTCCATTGCTGCAAGATGTCCCTAAAAGATTTGTTTACTTCAGACACAGGAGTCCTATTCATGGTACTTTAGAACAGAGATGAGATAAATTATATATTGAAAATTTGAGCGTGTAGGTAAAGGAGTTCTAAGTCCAGAAAGTGCATGAATAATAATTTCCATGGAAGAAGGGATTTTTAGTGGGGTGTGCAAGCACAACCTCATTGTAATAGCACACCACAAGGTATATTCATTCACCTCTGTAAACTGCAGAACTCGAGGATTATCTTGTCTCATGTAAAATTACTCAGCCAGGTTCTTTGCAGACCATTTGTAAAGTCATATGTTGTTCAACGTGGCACTGGTTCTTTTCATTCGTATTGCACATTTTTGTTCCACAAACAGCAAAGGCAGTGAAAGGTTTACTTTAGCTGTTTTTAAATTCACGCAGTTGTTGAAGATATTTTTGTTTGCTTGATGCATAAAATAAATCAGCGGCCCCATAGTCAAACAACTAGCTCTTTTCAGACAATGCTGAAACAATTAGGTTAAAGACATTCATACACTCTAATTCCCATTATGTTCCACGATTTACCCTGCCTTAGGAAAACAGACCATGAGTATCCATGCACACGTGCATAATTCAGTAGGGTTGAAGGAGCAGTGCTGGCTGTAGTAAACCTTAAATAGTTGAAAGCTCCTTCAAGTGCATGAGTTTTTCTAAGATTTACATTATTTCCTGAATATTATGAACTCCAGCATTTTCAGGGCTTGGAAGTTCTTGTAGGAGATATGTAGAGCATAAGCTCACACATCTACCTGTGTAGCCAAGCTGACAGTATCACCTTTCTTTAGTAGAAAACAACCCTGAATGAACTTGAAATAGTACTTCCAACAGAAAGAAAAAAACCTTTTTTTTACAAACTGGGATTCTTGTGGCTTGAAATAGAGATTAAAAGTGGGGTAGAGAGAGATACTTACAAAATACAACATATTACAAAGCGTTATTTGTATACTGCAAGTAAAGTAAATCCTGAAATGTGCTAAGGCAATGGATTTCTTACTTTAGGAAAATGATAATGTACTAATGTTTAAAAACCAAACATGTCTCCTGTTGAATTAGATCCTACTAATCCATGGTTTAGTACTGTACACTGTTTCAAAAAAAAAAAAAAAAAAGAAACCAACCTCACAGATTTAACTAGCACAATGCTTCACAGACAAAGACGCACGTTTCTGTCCTTCAGCATGCAACTCTAGTATTTATGCAATTCTGAGGAAAGAGTCGGAGATTTTTCTGTGCCAAAAATTCATAAAATGGTAATGCTTATTCGAAAAAAGAGACAAGGAGCTTTTGCAAAACCTCTCCTACTGCAGTTGTCGGGCAGCCTCACGCTTCTTCACCGCCAGGTTCTGCCCACCCCAAGCCCAGCCGTTTAGCAGCTGAACTTCCCTGAGACCCTTTAGGCTGGATTGATATACCTGTTCAGAAAGCAATTTGCTAGGAGAATATACAAAGACCTGTTACATTTTAAGGAACAAATCTGCAAACAGGTCATTCCGGTTAATTGATGGCCTGTCTGCTGCCATCGGCATCCTTCAGGTTGTCGCTGGCTCATTTTTCCAATGAGGACACCGCTGTTCCAGGGAGGCTCTGCAGGAATTCATCACCCTTTACCTCTCCTTTTACTGCGCTGGGACTCTGGGAGATTTCTAGCCACAATTCCTACTCTTTTCCTCTTTAGGCATTTAAGAAATTTTGAAGCACTGTTATAAATATAAATATAGGTCAAAAACGCACGCCTCTTTTCCTATTTTTGGCTCCAACATGTGTGCTTGGATGCCTGCTTAAGGGTGACCTAATTATCAGATGGGCTTAGCAGCAACGTATCTCTCCAAGAAGTAGCATAATCTCCAGGCACTAAGAGCAGTCAAAATCAATTCACTTATTTGGGAGCCTAACCACAGACTCAAAAACATAACACCACATGGGAAATCCCAGCTGCCACACAGCACTTCAGGAATATACTTCTCCCCTCACAAATCTCCTTGAACTAGGCGTCAGGTGAGAGGCATTGAGTGGTGGGCACACTAAGGCAAGATCTTCTTCCGTGGCTTCCTTGCAAACAAATGCTTTTAAAAAATTGGTGCTGAGATCAGGGTTAAGGCATTGGACTGCTCTGTGCTCAGAGCACTAAGATAATGGTGCTAATAATAAGACTAGATTTAAATACAAAATTCAATTTTTTTTTACTACATTTAAATATAAAACTGAAAATCATACCCTTGCGTTGTGTCCATCCATCTGAAGTATGTGTACTGTATGTATACCTTACATATAAACCTTTCAAGATATGTGTTGTATTTATCAACTATATCTTTATCCTAAAAATAATGAACATTATACTAAGGAAGTTTCCTACGTACTGCAAAACTAATAAAGCTTATTTTAAGTGATTTTATAATAATGGAACCTGCATTAATTCCACATGAAATGGTACAGAAATAATCAATTTGTACTACAGTATGAAGAGTGCCATTCTGCATTTTAAACCGATCTTTTCCAACATGAAAAATCTACCTCAATTCATTCTTTAGCAAACTGTCAGACCTTCCTACACACCTACTGGTAGGGTTATTTTTGGATCATCCTGGAAGCAAATCACAGCTATCTCAGTGGGTGTACTGGCCTCTAACAAAATGTCACGGTGGCAGACTTGCACTACTGATTGGAGAAAAACGTATTGTACTGAAGTGAACAAAAAGAGAATCTTCTAAGAATGATTATTTGAAGATTCTTTACTGTTTCTCAGCTGAAGCATCTTGGATATTCTGTAAAATATCTAACATTTCAACAATTGTGTTCACAGCAACTCACAAAGACAATCTTAATGCTCCATTAGGGGGTAGAGAAAATAATGAACCACGGACACTAACTGTAAGTTATAATTCTCTGCTTTTAGCAGGGGAAAAGGATGAATTAATTCTTACAGGACAGGAACTGTAATCAGGTTTTTTTTTCTCTTTTTCAGTTTATTCTATACTTCACAGACTTCCTTTTTTGGGGTTGTTATTCTTCAATGTCAGCATCTGTCTGAAAATGAGTATTTTTAGACTTTTGTGCTTAGGAGAGCTTTTTTCCCAATGTAAAAGTTAATGGCTGAATTCTGATATAATATGGCAAAAGCTGGGCTGGATTTGAAGAGGTTGTTAAAGTCTTACTTTCCACATTGACAGTATTTTCTTTGAGAAAGATTTCCTCTTAGGTTTACACAGCACATAAACCTGAAGAGCTTTTTTACCAAAGCATGAATAGCTAGTTCAGCTGTGTGAATAAATAATAGCTTAGAGAATCAAATAATCATGAAAATTTCATGGAAAATCAAGACTCCTAAGTCTGAAACTGAATTAGCTTCTGGTTTAGCAATTCTGTCCCCCCACAGCTTAGAAGTTAGACTGTGTATGTTTATGCAGATATATTTGGATGTATAATTAGATGTTTTGTCTCTTCATTTGCACATAGAAGGGCTTTCCTAGTGGCTACTGAAAAAAGCCCGAACATTTATGCATGAATTTTAAGAACTAAAATAGAAATGAGCTCACATTGGAGATACTGAAACCTTGCCTTCACCAGCCTGCTCTGAGTGGTTCTGCTGCAAGCAGCAACTTGGAGTAAGAGACCTTTCCCAAGGTCTACCAACCTATATGATTCCATGACGCTGATGTTATGGCATTAAACAATAAAAATCTGTGCAGTGATGGAGAAGGGCAAGATGACAAAGTGAGCTTCTGTCTGAAACCCAACTTCCATATTCTTCCTGTGAGTACAAAACATGTTTCTGCTGTTGCTTAACATCAGTTTGCAAAAAGATCATGAGCCTTATAGCTCCTGATATCAGGAAATTGTTTACAGGGCCGTATCAACCTTGTACCACCCAGGACAGTCAGAATAAACATTATTATCCTTGGGAAAATTAGGGTAGCGGGTCAACTGAGGCAAATTAAATGTCAGACAGCATTACAGGCAGATACACTGATCCTGAGCTTGTATGTCCCTCCTTCACAGCCACCTCCAGGCCTTGCCACCACTCACTGAATTAACCATAAATCTCTGCAGGCTCTGGAACAGCAGCCGCCGTGCGAGCTCTTTGCTAGTCGATTCATTTGCAGGATGTGTCAAGGACAGTCTTTGGAGCAGAGGACAATGTTCCTTACACTCAGCTGAGATTCACCCTGCCTAAATTGAGAAATGTACGGTGTCGATACCTACACTTGAGGTAGTCCCTTCAAAATCCCTCCCCAGTTAATGGGAAATGCAAACTTCCAGGACCCAGCCAAAAGGGAGTTGAGAAAAACTGGCTCAGACAGCCTGGAGTCAGGTAAAATCTACCCCAGCCCAAATCCTTACGTTATAAAGTACAACAGGTACCTGCCTTTAAAATAGGAAAGTATTCTAAGTGAGTGAACTGAAAAGAAAGTGAAGAATTAATTAACTAAATAGAGGTGATTAAAGTAAATAAAGGAAACAATTATCATATCAAAATAAAAGACAAGGAAGATGATTAAATGAGTCTTCAAAAGACCCGTGAGAAACTCATGAAAGACATAATATGCATTTACCTGGTTTTTATTCTTTCATGATTTCATTTTCATTTTTATTCACTACCATCTGATAATTGCAAGAAACAGTTACTTTAACCATGGGCAATTTAAACCATTTCAATTTTTTTTTTCCAGGGCCAAGAGACAAAAGAACCTATTTATTGCCTGAGGGGATTTTTACTAAAATGAAAGCTTAATCTTTCATGTTTTTTTAAGCAAAGGCTTTTAAAAAATCATTTCTAACAATGCTGTAGGGAGAGACTTCCATGGGTATGCAAAATTGAAATTATAAATTTACAATTATAAAAAAATTAATAGTTTGGGGGATTGCATTGTCTCTGTTCTTTCTGAATGAATACTGTTTCAAGCTTAAGAGAAAGTATTTAGCACATGGAGGAGAATGAGTGTCCTTAGACTCTCTTGCGGTCAAAGCTATTTAGTAAGAACGTATGAGAGAAAAGATCTTTGGAGTTTACTTTGTTTGGAAATACGTGATTGTATGAACCTTGAAAAGGGACTTTTATACAGATTAAACAGTCACTGATGCTGAATATTTTTCTCTTCTTCTTGAATATATTGCAATTAGAAGCCAGCAGCAGAACTCGACATCCTCAAATGTCAGATGCCATGCTGGTTCCTCACCTTCTGGCCTTATTCTATGTTGCAAATGCATCAAAGTTGGTCTGACCACCATCCCATCCTTAACAGTTTGATGCACTGAAGTTTACTCAATCTTACCTATGTAAAATTAAGCTGCAAGATTAATTTTCACTGAAGTAACCACCGTCTGGGGCTCTTATGTCTACAAAGGACAGAACAAGCGGTCCTGGTCAAAGACCAATTCAGTAGACATCCTCAGGAGACATATAGCTATATATGGGTAAAAAAATGGATATGGTTTATGTGGCTGCCATGGTTTAAGGCCTATTACAGCACATGCTCATGCCCATCCCTGTTGCATGCAGTGGTTTGGCTTTAAAAGCATCAAGGAAAAGATTAAATTTAAGCATGTACCTTTGCACTCCTAAATTTGGGCAGTTTTCTGAACTGAGAAATATTAATTTAATGCATTATCTGGAGAGACACAAACATTTCTTCCTGGGCTTAGTGTAGGCTTTGAAATCAGACAAAATAATTTACACTTATGAAACACAACAAACTGACGTTTTCTATAAAAGAAAACTAGACCAAAAAAATACCCTCAAGGCCTCCAAATACCCACACATTGAAAGGCAGATTTAAATGTTTTTTGCCAACATATTTCAAGTTTTAATGGAAATTCTTTGAGGTACTATGAAAAGCTTTATCAAACTAAATTCATTTTCTATAGAGCAAAGAATCATTGAAGATATTATTCAGGTTTACAAAATATTTAATAGGGTGGAGAATGTGGAACCAGATAAGAAAGGTTAAACTGAAGGACATTTTAACAAGGCTTGATTTTAGGTGGGTTGTGCAACATAAGTAGGTCAATGGACCTATTAGCTGTAAACTTTCTCTTTGACACACCAAGCTGTCTAATATTAGAAACACTTGTATACAGCCACCATCTGTAAGACTTTCAAAAGCAATTGTCATTCAGAATACACCATTTCAAAGGCTAAATGTCCAGAATTTTTTGAAAATAACACATCTTCAAGGTGTTAGCCAAAATCATTAATCTCTTTGGAAAAACCTTAGATCTGCTCTATGATACCACGCTGAGCAATACTAAGCTCTAGTTATCCCAAAGAAGTATCTGCCCAGCCCGGCTGAAGGACCTTTCTAACCACATGCCTCTGCAGACCTGGACATCAGATGAAACCACCTTCCAGGTAACTCATGGAGCCTGGAGACCAGGTTAAAAGAGGGAACAACAAGTCATCGAGGCTGAATAAGAAGATTGTGTTGGAGGGGGGGAGAGGAAAACGTGGACCTTAAGAATGAATCTGAGTCCTGTGCTAACACGGCAAGACAAAGAGCACGTCAGAGACGTGCTGCTGCCTGAGGTTCTGGTGCCACTTTGCCACAGGGCAGCATGGATAAGGAAAGTTCATTTCCAGCCCCTCTGCACCACAGTGCAGTACGTTGGGTTGTCCTGAGAAGTCTTGACTGTACTGCTCAAGAAATGCTGAGCATGCTTTGGGAGGACAGACTGCTCAGACATTTAATAACCAAACTGCAGAGATACTACAGAGCACGCATGAAATGCAACATTTCTGCTTCTGTAACAGAAGTGACATTTAGACAGGAGTAGCACAGCTGCACTGACACTGCGACTAGCCTTTTGCAAAACATTAAGCCCCAGCTCCAGGACAGAGGGAAGAGATTTCTCAGGTTTAAAAATAAAATATATCAGCAAACCAGAATTATTTTCACCCAACCTGCTTCTCAGAGATGTTGCGAACGAATATTATTTTTAGGTCGAGATGAAGCTCGCACCAGAAACAGGAAAATGCTGCACAAACTTCGTATTTAGCCAGGCTGCCTTCCATTTAACCTCTTCCCCAAACAAACAATAAAACTGCAATATAACAGGAAGCGTTGGCCAGCTTTAACACCCGGCACCACACTCGGTCCCAGTTCTATTGTGCAGTGAAGACTGTTTTCCTTACTGATGAGCTCAAACCGTCTGCCATGAATTACTTTTTCATGGGGAATAAATACACACTTAAACAAGATTAAACACAAATGTTCTTTAGTGGTGTCTAAAATAATATGAATGTTTTTTAGAACAGCAATAAACACACTTCATGATGCAAATAATTACACCCTGCAGCCTTTATGTAAAGATAAGCGGCCAGATTCTTGACTCAGCTACATCACTGTAAATCCAGAGTAACTACACTGAATCAACATTTGTCTCCATGGATTCTGGAGATGCTGGAGTGTTACTGAACTCTGGATTTGCCCTGATTTCTCTCTAGGGTTTTGCAGACATCGGACATGCATGGCTGAAAGTCCACACGGTGGTCATGGAGGCACCACCACCTCTTATCCTGTCCCTTATTCCCCCATAAATCTATCTCCTGCTTAGTGTAATGAAGTCAGAATCTGTCTTCCTTGTGCATTATATATCACTTCTGTAACTGTATTGTCAGGACCAGAAGAAAGCTCAGCTGAGGCTACAGGAGGAAAAAAAAGGAGTAAAAGAGAGGACTTCACAAAAAATCATGATGGTTGAAGGCAAAACGTGCATGATGTACTGGGAATTAAAGAACTGTCTCTCGGGGATTAAAAAGAACCACCTCGGTTGATCTTTAAGTAGGATGGAAAGGATTGGCTCATGTTCTGAATTATTTCTGAAAATTATAATTTAGCTTAATTTTCCCGTGCAATTGTAATTGTCATGTAGAGTTTTGTAAGATGGGTCCATTAGGCTTTAATGGCCCCTGAAATGAGTCTGGAAAGGTGAACGTGCCCGCACTGGACCACTTGAAAAATTAGTTAGTTGCTTGACAACAACAACAACAACAACAACGTGTTCAGCTATTAAAAGGGTCTCTGGAAATTATATGAGCACAGAACTCAGAACATGGAATCACTGTTTTAACTATCATCGTCCCATTTATTTTCATTTTTTGTACTTTGAAAGCAAGCACTCTGCTCTTACCGGGACTTGTGAGGGCTCCCAGAGCACCAGTCGTTGTGGAGAGAGGATTTGCATTGGTGGTGGTAGCTGAGGTTTGGGCGGCGGCTGCTGCAGCTGCTAAAGTTGCCAAATTCTGTAATTGTAAAGCGTTCATGCCTGCATGGAGAAGCAATAGGGTTAATTAAAAGATGCCATTAAAAAAAAAAAAAAAAAAGCAGCTATTTTCAATGGACATGGAGCTTTGGTTGTACCTTGCCAAGAGAGTCTTCTTTTCATTCCCAAGACACCTATAACCTGGGAACCACCTCTTACAGTCCCCAAATAGCATCTTTCCCCTCTCTACCTTAGAGCTGAGAGAATACAGCAAAGGCAACAGCCTATAGTTTAGGAAAATTAAACCTGGTTTGTGCCTCTTCTATAAGGGAAGTGTAGAATTAAAAGTAATTTAAACTCTATGTGGAGCCCAGGCGCAATACTATTTCCTGACACAATAGGGGGTGTAAAGAAGATAACTAACGTTTAAAACACATTCAGGACAGGGTCATATAATTGGGATGAATACAATTTATTTCCCATGTCTCCTCTGAATATATCTACCGAGGCTACACTGTTCAGTAGCCAATAATTGTGCTGATTTTCCTTTTGATAGTTCATTTCTAAAAACACATTATGAACTAAGAACATCAAATTAGTATCAGTCTGATCACAGAGCCATCACTGAGGTAGGGACTTTTGGACCATAAGCTCTGGACTGTGATATCAAGTCTATTCAGTCATCTATTCAGTCATTTGTTCCTTCATTATTTTAGAAGATGCAGGGGAGATATACCTGCATTTCAATGAAGACCTTCAAGAAATGGATGCATTTAAATAGCAAAGGCTTTAATTTAGATAGCAAATAAAAAAGGACAAACAATAAATAGAATTTATGTGAGATGAAAAAAAAAGTGATTAAGGAACAGTAAATAGCATTCATTTGACTTCAACGAGAGGGACAGGAATCTGCTTCTCCAGAGGCATTCAAAAGTACCTACCTTTTACCTTGCACTCGACAAAGGACTTTGGCACTTACTCTAAGGTGAACTGCTTCAGTAAGAGACTAAAATGCAGCTACAAATGAGGTGCTAGCATCAACCAGACTGGATCCTCATCAGGATCCTTTGAACAAGATATAACTTTCCACAGGGATGATGTTCAGACTGAGTGTCTACATATGGCGGTGAAATTGTTTGGAGGGCAGATTCAGATCATCCTTTTTGGTTTGGACACATGAGGGAGATCTGTGCATGCTGCTTGAGCCTTCAGGAGAATTGACAAAGAGCATAAACCCAAAATACTGGAAGAGTTTCTTATGTTCTTGGAGTCCCGATAATATAAGTACACACAAAAGGTTAGGCAGTAGGAAGAGCAATACCTTTTTTAGACCAAGTGATAGAGCTGGGAAGACTGCATGAGTTTTGGGGAACACCCAAAGAAGAGCCTGAGTGCCTGGAAACTTGTCTTTTTCTGAACGTTAGTTTGTCTAACAAGAGATATTATTTCTCCCTGCACACTTTTTCTCAAACCAGGGGAACTTAGTAACAATTTTGAGAAGACGAAAAAAAAAGACGTTCAATGTAATACCTTGTAAGTATGTTTCAGAAGAAAAAAAAACCGCAATGAAGGCAAGGTACTTCCTAGGAATTGAGAACTGCAATAATGGTGAGTTGATATTACTTTCAAATGCATATGTTGCAGACTCAGGTTGGTACAACCAACGAGCCCCATAAAGTGGTATTCATCCTCCTTTAGGAACTGTGAGGTGAATCTTGATAAAAGCATCTATTTGGGAATAAATCCCTGCATTTAAATACAGCGTGTTCCAACAGGCAGGTCAGGTCTCGGGTGAGCACCTATCTTGGCTGAGGTTCTAACTTCTATGCCTCAGTCAAATGCCCAAAGTCAGCTCAGATGTTGGTGCTTTCGAAAATGTGACACAATGACAATGTTAGGAGTAAGATTTTACTTGGTCCAAAAATCCACCACTTCGTAGTCTGGAATCTGCACCACACACTTGGAGGAATTATGTGACCAAAAAAAACTCTTCCAGGTTTCATTTGGAGGCTAATGACCATCTTAAAAACACAAGGCTTTTCTCAAATCCTACCAACCCAAACTATTTCGCAAGGTGCAATAAAGCTACCCCAGTAACAAGTCATTTTTAACCTAGACAGCTAGGTGTAACTGCTAAATAAAAAGATCATGGGTCATTGTTGCAATTTGGTCAGTCTTCTAAACCAGCTCCCACAAAGCTTAAGTGTTTAACATACAAAAATAATTCTTAAATGGCAAAACTGTACCTTAATTACACGGACATTTTATAAATACTAAATAATTAGATATTGGATACCCAAGTGAATAGAATAAAACTCCTTAAACCAGCTCAAATCTTTAACAAAGTAATCTTCTACAGCAGGAAAGGTTGATTGAATATTTTAAAAATCTTTTATTTTTACTATCAGTCTAAAACTAAGTTTTGGAAGCAGCATTGTATTAACAAACGCATTTCTGAAACCAGAGATGGTAAGGACATTCATAACAGTTTTCAAATCCTCTCTCTGGTTTAACTTGAGAACTTTTCAGTCAAAAAGTACAATTCAGATAGAAATTCAGATATGCAAGCATCATTTTAATTTATTTTTTTTAATTACTCAGTTGACGTACTTGCTTGCCTCGGGTGTAACTTTTATTTGTTATTAAAAAATCCTCTTTCTTTGATAGCAAGATTCTGCAGATTATTTCACGCAAGATTTTAGGGATGGAGAAGACTTTAAGCTGCGGTCCAGCTCTTTGCAAACAAAGCTGACAGTGGTTTTCAAAATGAGATATGGAATCCATTTTGGTCCTCAAATATCGTTTAGCTTCCCCTTTCATAAGAAGTATAAGGAATTCAGCAAAGAATGTCCAGCAAATGTTGCTGGTCTTCACTGAGGCCATATTTCATGCCATTCTGTAACAGAGATTTGGGAAAGCAGTGGGTTGCTCTCCACCACAGCAGCATGGTTTTCTATCACCCACTGGTTAATTATTCATCAGAAGGATCAGTCATAATCAGCTTATATTTCTTCTGTGGGGAGGTTTCCACCTTGGACTTTTAAACAGCACACATGCTAGGATTAAATAATAGCGAACAACTACAGAAGGGTACTAGAAGAGAGACTGCAAAATAGCTTCACCTAGATGAAATCCCACATCATTCTGGAAAATAAATGGACTTTTTCTCCAAACCTCAGTTTGGAAGCAAATGGGTTTTGAAGCAATGTAATACTGCTTTTTCTGTTACATTTTATGTGCACGGCTTTGCCCATGCATACGAGGACGCCGAAGGCTATGGAGCATAGCGGGCTGTGAAGCTGGAAGGCAGCGTACGCGCACTGTACAGCGCTCAAGGAAAAGCACAGCAGGCAAGACAAGGTCAACAGGCAATGGAACAAAGAACTGCTCTCTCTGGGCTCACGAATCACCGTCGCACTTATGCGGATGTAAAGCAAACACCAGCATTGCCTCCTCCTACAAAAACATCTTTTGGAGTGGGACATTTCCTATGGAGGCACAAGAGGAACCCATCAACTTGACAGAATGAGTTTCAATGCCAAAAAAAAGATTAAGAAACAAGAGCTAGGCAGTGATGAAGTCATCTCCCCACCCAGTCTGTTTTACTGTAGAGGTGACTAAAAGACACTGGCCACAAACCAGCTCTGCAGATGTTACAGGGTGCCAGCGTCAGTGCCTTCAGGAAAGAAGACCGCTTCCTGCTGTCACACACGCCTAAGAACAGCAAGGAGCCTGCTGAACTGAGCACCCCAACGGGACTGTCAGCAAGGACTCACGGCACACACTGTCATCCAGCATGGTCTAGAGATGATTGTGTCAACAGGTTTATTAATTAATATGCATCCTCTTTAGGATCCTCTATTTGCTAAAACATATAAAAAATAAGTTCTGCCATCACTGTTTCACGTTCCCCAGGCATTTTACCATCTCCGCTCCCTCTTTATTGGCTTTTCCCGTCAACTTGTCAAGTGTGTCAACATCCCACTTGCTAGGACAAACTCGGCGGAGGGAAACCAAATGCTCTCGAGTTCCAGACCCAAAAATTACTTTGCTTTCAAATGGGGATTTTTTGTTCAATTGAACTTCAGCCAAAGTATAGTTCTGTGGGACTAATCTGCTCTCTCATTCTTTCCCCTTTCACATACTGTCTTCACACATTTCACATCCTACAGCTTTTTCAAAACAATCCCAAATCCCGCAACAGAGCTGGACCGCAAATGAGTAGATCGTTTTTATTTGAAAGTGCTGCTCACTCAGCAAATGCACCTCTCTCTGAAGAAATGCAAATTGCTTAACGCTGAAGAACAGCCTCATAGGCAGAGCTGCACATGAAAAATGAAAATCCCCCTGCAGGGGGAAAAAAAACCCCAACAACTTCTGGATAAGAAATAACTCTTGATCTTCATGATGGAGACAATGTTGGGAATTAAAGGGAAATTATTAAAAAAAACAGAATCACAATACAGTTTGATTCCATTTTTAATAACATGTATTTACCAATGTGCTATCAGCTTGGCAAATATTCAAGATTGCAAGGAAATTCAACTTTCATTTTGTTATTTGGCAGATTAAAAAAACAATTAAATTATGTACAAAACAGATGCACAGTATGCCTTGCTTGAAACTTAAGATTTTAAAAAAAAAAAATTATTTATAAGGATAGGGGCATGAAAATTTAATTTAATGTTCACCTTAGGTAATTTTGTGTCTTATTGTTCACAGCGATTACCATAAATCTACATATCAATAAACGAGAACAGATGTCAGTTGTTACAAGTGCTTGCCAATCAGGCCTGTTAAAAAGTGACAGATGGATGGTGATAGAACATTCTCATAAGGCCTATTAGCACATTCGCAGGAAATTTTTGTAGTGCTGCACTGTCACAGATGCAGTTCTGTGAAAACACGGGGAAATTTGAGAGCATGAGATTTACATTTTACAACTTCTTGTGTAGCCTCCGATGCAAACTTTCATACAATGAAGTAATTTGCCTCGTTTCCGTCACCACAGCTTTTCTCCTGTGATAACTGTAAATTCAGAATTACTGGATGTTTGTAGAGGAGACAACAGAGTCATGAGCCGTTCCTGAAGACTTCTTAGGCCTCATCAGCTCTTGGGTTTCCAAAACCGTGATAAAATCATATTAGGAAAGAGCTGAGGCTCGCTTGCTGAACAAATTCTTAATAAAGGAAGGCACTGGCTACATTCTAGTGACAATAATATGCACCGACAATTTCAAAGTCAGTGGTGATTATCGGAGCCAAATCTGGATAGCTCATAAGCAGTTCCCAAGGACCTTGCCTTCCTTTTCTTTAGAAATTTTTTTCCTTCCCAATTAATGGAATTTATTCCTTCTGAATTAAATCCTGACTGCACCTTAACAATTGTGGATTAAGGTAAAATTTATCACCTCCAGGCCAAAAAAGAAACTATTTGCTTAACACTGACGTCAGCCATTCTAGATGCTGATGTTAACAAATGGGGGTAAAGGCTTCATGTCCTGCGTCTGAAAGTGTGACGTCATTCCAGCAATATTCTAAGAATTAAAATAGGCAGGAGACCTGGGCATGACCTCCATCAAACCATATATACTCTGCACCTACCTTTAGAAAAGCTGCTTATCTGAACAGTGCTTAAGGTACCCTGGCCATTTGGTGTTTGATTTAGCAAATCCCTTAAAACAACTTTCAAGTCCACATTTGATTTGGTGCTCTTTTTTAAGACTACATGCTTAAATCTGACTGAATGTTAGAGTTACTAGTTGACTCACATAGCATTTCAGCACATTTTCAAGTTATGTGTGCTCTAAACACATCCTGGCAAGAAATGTGCTTTCCTCAGTTGAAACTTCCCCAGTCCTAGTAGGAAAGATTCATCTGATCTAACTTTAGCCGAATAAAAGTTACTCGCCCAGGCTCTTGCTATAGTCAAAGAAGAGAGAGCGAGCAGACGATTCATCTGATCCTAAAATAGATAGATTAACCCCAGCCCCTGGAATGAACTGCAGCCTGGGAGTGACTCTCTCTTCATGACATCGCAGGGAGACCAGACACCTAATTTCCAAACTGCTGAGGTTCAGTGGGATGAATTCCACCCACTGAGGAACCAAGGCAATAAAAAGTCCCTCTCCTATTTTCGCCCTTCATGGAAAGCCCAGCCAGAGCTACAAATCTTGTGCCCAGACTCAGCCAAACTTCCACATCGTGCCCTCTTACCATCTGAATAAGCATCTTGTAAACTGCCAAGCATTGATTTTCCTCTCAAGGTGCCTCTCCCTCTCCTGTGAGCAGGAGCAAAGTGTGGATTGAGAACAGCATCACTTGCTTCAAACTCTGCCTCTCCAAAAAAATGCTAAATTGTTTAATTTATTAGCTAAAAATAGTAATTAAAAAAACCCTAGTAGTATGGGTTAAATTAAGTAGAACTTTCAATGGAATTACTGTTACAAAAGCTCAATGTTCGTAGTCCCTGAGGTCAACATTTTCCAAACTGGTAGTTATCTTTAAGAAACAGCTCTCTCCCTTGAGCTGGAAACAGTTTCTCAGTGACCTTTACTTTTAATATGATATCCCTAAAGAGGTCTTAGCAGGAGAAGCCCTCCTTCAGTATGGCCTTGCTGGAACAAAGCCACCAAAGAGTCAGAGGATATAAAGGATCCTTGGGCCAAGGCAAAAGCTTAGAGCTTCTGTGCAGATGGTCCTGGCTTCCAACCGGTCCCTCCAGATCCACTGAGCCAATCCAACAATTAAAGGAAAATATTCAGAAAGCAGAACCTCACAGAGTTTCTCTCACCCATCTGCTCCTACAGACTCTGCAACAGGAGGAAATCTGGCTTGGGTAACAGAAGAAGGGTGAAATGGATTGAATAGGGCTCAGAAAGGGCCAGAAGTTCAACCCAAATCGCAATCAAACTGTGAGAGAGTTTGGAAAGGACTGGAAGAAAACCCCATACATTGGGAAAATATAAAAAGTCCCATCTGTAGAGGGTTTAGGGATCTGAAAGCCAAAGCAAGAAAAGCCAAAAGCATGGTTTCTTCTCCTGCATGACTTCAGAAAGCAAAATACACTGTCTGTTCAATGAAATTAAAAGAATCCCTTTGTGTCTTTTATGAGTAATGCACATGTTTGTGTTTCCTGAATGGTCACACATAGAGAAAGATTTCTGTATGAGTGAATATTTATTCCTGCCAAAACATTTTACATTAATGGACAATAGAAAATCTTCATAGAACATATATTTTTTAACATTTCAATTTTCTACAGTTGGCCTATGTAATATAAAACCTTCCTGTTTATATTGCCCGTACAGTACTTTCCTTAAACCGGCAGGTTGGCTTAAATAACTGCAGCTTTTAGGGTCTGATCCAGCACCAGCCAAATTCAACGCAAACATTCAAGCGACATCAATCTCCTTTGAACTAAGCTTTCCGTGCAATTTGTATATATTTGAAGGAGGAATCTTTTTTGCTTGAAAGGTTGCTAGTGCTCAATGTAGCTTGCATTGTCTTTTTAAAGTAAGACAATCAAATCACATAATGTAACTCATCTACATTATTAGCCTTCCCCAAAGACAAAGCACAAGCTAGACGCTGAGGCTTGAGAGGCATGTGAGAGAAAACACTGCCTTTAAATTAGCATTAGCAGATATCACAGGAGGGGAGGAAAAGCGAGGAAGTGCTCGCTATAAAAGATACACTTGATGATGGTATGTGCTTGTATGTTTTACAAAGACAGCGAAGCAGAGATTGGCAAGGTAGGGTTCGCTCCTGTGATCAAGACCAGGGGGTTACTATAATAGCAAAGGCAGCATTGGCTCCTGAAATAGAACAATTTCAAATAAAACTCATTTTTTAATAGAAATGAGAAAGCCTGAACTGGAGAACCAAGTGTGGAACCTTAAAGCTTGGAAATCTAATGGCAAACTATTACTTTTTGTCTCTCAAATTTTAGTATCTCGCAAATTGTAGTTAAACCAGCTTCATGACTTGCTTGGACTTAACGCATTGTTTATGGACATTGGGCGAAGGCAATACTGAATATACAGTATTAGGGCCAGTGGGCTGCTACAGCAAGGACAGCATTCACTTCTGGAGCTGGAGCTCTGGGTGTTTAATGTCAGTATGTTAGTGAGTTCCTGAGAAAAATCCCCATTATTCTTTGGATTGGATCTCCAGCTCCCAAACAACCAAACAAACAAACTCCAGTTCCAACTGGAAATGCCTAAACCCCCACTCCTTTCAAAAAACCAAAGAACCCCTGCTTTTGCCACATAAAAACTACTTCAACCAGACTTGAGGCATGATATTAGGGAAAGGGAATTTAAAACTTCACGCTGAAGATCTGTGTCTTTGTTCTGCTACAAAAGCAAATCACTTTTCTTTAAGAAATAATATCACTGAGGACAGCATGGCAAATATTCCTTCACATGTGTGGCCGGGTGTGTGCTGTGTCCTTTCTGCTCAGTACAGGGACAACATGGCCTTCAGCAGTACAAACAAATACTTGTGGATCCAAAGGTCCCTAATTTTGGACAAGGGGGTGGCTGTAGTGGAAGTCCTAATTTAGCAAACCGTGACTTCATTGAGACTTTAGCACAAAAGAGGTGCTAGAGCCCTGACATGTAAGTAACAGTGCAATTTCAATGGCTCATGTGGCTTTTGATCAAACTTTTAGTACCTGAATTCAGTGGTAAGCACACCCATTGACTTCAAAGATAAAAGCTGGACCCCTCAAACTCAAAGTTCAAAGAACTTGCAAACTGCAATGATGGATCTTCCTTAGCACCTTACTCAATTGTGTCTAGATTTCATTCCTCATCTTGCAATATTTTATTAATAGACAAGCTCTACACAATATGGAAATACATATTCGATTCATTTTTGTAAAATGAACATATATATCTTAACTTAAATGTTCACAGATGGCTTTGGCAGGTAATGCAAGTCCTTGCTCCAGACACAGGAGTATTTTCTATTCCTTTCACAAACCATAATGAATGAATCTTTAATAGCAGATACACAGCATAGCATAGTACCACACGACTGCTGAGGACAGCACATGAACTCTCAGTCCTAAAGAGGAAATAGCATCTAGTGTTTGGCACTTTCATGTAGAGCTGCAGCTTGGAGAGAAATTTAATATCACTAATTTGACCTTGAACATGAAGGTTCAAGACTTACATGTTTTGGGGAAAGAAAGGAGTAACCTTCAAGCTGTTTTGATAACGTGTATATAAGGTAAAAAATACATATTTTCTAGTAGAGGCAGCCAGTCATTAAATTATCCCATAGATGAGAGCATCAGCAATCTAATCTTTAGTCGAGAAGGTATATCCCTCAAGTAACAATGACGTGCCACTATGATTTCTTGAGATGATTTTCTACTAGAATCAAGACCATATGATTTTCAGAGAATAAATCACACCCCAGACTGAGAGCCCTTCCTGAAATTACTTGACTAAAATTCTTAGTTTCAACACAGTTCTTGGAGACAAAGCTGAATCTACACTAACAGTGAGAAACAGGCAACAGAAAACTTCTATGGTGTACATAATACAATGGATATCACATTATTTTCCCTCGGTGTCTCAATTCTTTCATTTTGTAGAACTAACCAAATATGAAAACATTAAACACAATCTCTGAGCTCAAAGCCACTTCCAAAACTGCCAAGTATAAAACCGTTACTGAACCGCTCTGTTCTGTTTATCATATTAAGATACATTTTTTCTGAAGAAAAAATGCTGGATTGCAAGTGTAACATAATAGAACCAGCAAGCACTGCCAGCAGGTCTGAGGAAGAGAGAATAATTCAGAGATATTGTCATCTGTAGGCCAATTTATATTGTCAGACAGCAGGTTCACATTAGTCTCTGATGTCACTGCAATAATGGCATAATATAACGATTGAGCAAAGAATACCTGTGGGGTATAGCTATATGGTGGGGTATATCTATACTTGTTAAAGTATTTCAGGGTTCATTCAAAGCAGAATCAGAAGAAGCAGAAGACCAGGATTAAAAGAAGAGTGAGAAAATGGTGTTCATAAAGACTTCTGAATATTTTAGCCTTTGTTTTGTGATGATCAAGCACAATGTTGTATTTCATTGATTCAGTGGGTTCATGATTAAAATAAACTAATGTAGCAATTTAGGGGTTTTGTGCTTCCTTTTTTTTTTTTTTTTTCCCCTCTAACAAGAAAAAAGCTTTTTAACAGTTTCTCGCGGCAGGCATAATGTGCATCTGTGCTCTGATTTACTGCACATGCTGCCTTCTCTAGCATCATGTTAAGTTAGGGTATCAGCATGGTAGGTCACACAGTGGGAGTGACCTTTTGCTAATCACTACACATCAGTTACTACTGGCACACAGCTCATTACTAAGAAACCCTCCAACTAGCTGGCTTTCAAATCCGCTCACACTTTGATTTTTTTTCCCTTTTCTTTCTTTCTTTTTTCCCCCAGACTAAAGATTATACTTTTACATAAAAGCTTCTGTTGTGTAATTTTGTCAACTAGGGTTCCAAAGTCAAAAAGGCACCCAGTTAATTTTCCATGATTATAAAAGGAGCCTGAAAATTCATACTGAAGGTAGGCCTGTAATCTTGGGTTTCATTAAAAAGGTCAGAACATTTTTACTCACCACCTATTATTAAAATGTTTGAGGGCTGCCATTAATTTGATTTTTCAGGACACAGAAATCTCACTGGAAATTAGAATGTAATCCTGCTGTTGCTTTACTGACACTTTTCATAGGGCAGGATACGGCTGCGGGGACTAAGAGCTCTCCTGCAATTTACAGTTGGTTGCTTTGGACAAATGGCAGGTGACTAATGCAAGACAAACTGTTTGCACAACCTGGGAGCACCGGGTTTAATTTCAGTTTCTGAAAGAGGGGAGAAAGTGTTTCTATTGACGTTGAACCGCGAGCTGTCCCCTGCCAATACATCTGCCACATTTAATACACAACATGCCCTCCCCGCCTCGACAATGTGATTATTAGAGGTACAGAATTCAATAGCTTAAGAATACAAAACACAGCTGAAGCAAGATGAAATGGTTTTTAACTTACCGGCCATTTGCTGAATGCCGCTGAAGGCACCCAAGTTACTGGAGGAAGTTGCTTGCTGCAGAAGCTGCAAATTAACAACACAACACGGCAATCTATCTGACATTAAAGTAACAAATGAAGGTAAAACTAAAATAAGCTATCATTTCACATTTGGAGTATTTATGCTTTCCTTTACATTTATATAGTCTCTTGCTTCTGTCTATTGTTGGAATGAACATCCCTAGAGTCAATGCTGTAAATCCATATTAATGTCTAATCTCTATTAAGAAACACAGAGACACAAGGGAAACTCAATAACATTGCTGCTTTAAAACAATTAATCAATTTATTCTTTTTAACAACCAGGTGTTAAATCTATTTAAACCAACATAGCGTGACTAATTACAACCCTCTGTAGTCTAGTAGTTACCATAACTCATCTCTGTCAATCACAGACCATTCTCCCCCACTCCCTTGAATTCAGGTTTTTCTTTATTATCTTTATGAATCAAGCACACAGATACTCATTAGACTGGTATTTGTATATAACAATTTAGCCTACCTCAGTATTAATTAGCCTACTTCAGTACTAATATATATTTTTAATTGCCAGGTAAATAGCTGTTCATAATTATATCACTATACGAAAGCATTGTATGCATACAAATTAGCTATTGATGCACACCCCGTACATATATACGGACGCATTATTTGTCTAGCTCGGAACCCTCAGGATCTCTCCAAGTTATCCAAAAGCTGCTCAACCAGACGTCTCAACTCCAGAGCCCCAAAAGGCAGAGGCTCCCTCTCAGCTGTGCTGCAGGGGAGTCTTCTTGGCCATCCAGGACCTAAGACACACGGCTGTGGATTTTGGATTTCTCCAACAGGGGCAGCAGCTGACGTCTGGTTCTCATCTTACAAATGGACCAAGGAAAATACCATTCTCAATTTATGAGGAACAAATTGCCTTCCCCTGCCATCTCTGCTTTCTGTACAAGGTAGTATGAACCACGCATGTTTAAGGTTGACGGGACCACACGTTAAAGTGAAAGACATTTCCGAATGAAAATGTGGAAAATTAGAGGACTGAACCACATTCCAGTTTAGAGGCTGCACCATATAGATATGGCCTCTGCAGTCTTCAGCTGCCTATCTGTCCTCCCCTAAGGAAGAAGTTAAATTTTACTCCAGCTATAAAAAACAGACTCTAACATTCAAAAGAACAATGAAACTAATGGAATCAAATTTTATTTTGCAGCATGAGTAAACTTTAAACGCTTGACTTGGACAGCACTGACACATCTTGAAATGTTTATTCAAATTCTATTCCTTGTTTGTTTTTTTCAGACCATGTGATAAACATAGAGAGTTTTTTATACAGAAAAAGACATGCTACGTATCCGGGAGGATTTAGCAATTTATTGCAGGGAGCTTACTATAGCTGATTTACCATGGGTCTAAAATAAATAAATTATAATGTAGCTACTGTCTCTGAAACGAACTTACAGCTAGATATTGTGGTGTGAGTCCTCCAAGACCTGTGAGGTTTCCCCAAGTGGCAGTATTGAGTTGTTGCATCTGCTGTGCCAACTGCTGCTGCAAACGCCGCTGCTCCTTGTCCTTTTGGGTATCGGCAAACTTCACCACGATTGGCGAAGAGCAGCCCTGTGGTTAGACAGATCAGGAAAGACAGAAGCGTTAAATCCCATCGAGTCACCCTCGCACTGTGAGCTCAGCCATGTCCCATAGGGCCACCGGCAATGGCACGACCTGATCGCTCATCCTCTCTTTGTGATGGGCATATGTAGGACTGCCAAGACTAAGATTTTCAGCTTCTTAGGAAAAAAGGCTATGGAGAAATTATTGATTCCCCAGTTCTTTTTATAAAGCACCTTTCCTCAGGCTCTCTTTTCCTTCCAGCTATCAAAATTGCTGCCAGAGAGAGCGAAGTGTACCAGTCCTCTTTAATTAAGCTTCACAGCTGATGAGATGGATGTGATGCTTTGTCTGCAGTCTGTTTTCCAGGCATCGCCAAAGGGAGAGGTGTCCAACCTCCCTGCTGCCAGGGACCACACAGCCAGCGCCGCCCTGCCACCGCGGTCTGGCTGTGTGGTCTCGCTCGGTGCATCTGGCTTGTGTACCCTACGTAAAGAGACTGCGAGCAACCCGTTCACTGCAGCGCCCATCATCAGCGGGTCACTGGTCCTTTTCATATCAAGGACCCCCAGTCCCAAGTGAGCACAAAGGGTGATGCTGCTAGGACAATTCACCCACCTGTGGTCCGCTCCCAGGCACGCTTTGTACCCTTGAGATGTGAACAAAGGGCAGGATGCAGACCAAAAGTGACTAGTTCTGGTGATAGCAGCCCATTCCTGATTGCCACCATTTCTTCTATTGCTTCTATGAGCCTCTTGTTACATGATATGGGAGGGCTGTAGGACACCTTAGGAAACAGGGAGGCTGTAAGAAAGAACTAGAGATCTGGTCTGCAACCTACTCCTCACCCATGTCTGAGGGACCCTTGAGAAGAAGTAGGAGGTCATGGACCAGATGGACTTTTGAGGTAAGCTGGATGTTTCCCTTGGACTTCAGGCTGAGTACTCTTGGGCAAAGTCATTGAGAGAATGAGACACGAATATGAAAGATGCCTCCGTTGCTCTCGCTCTACTTTTTTCCCCTGCTAACATATAGAAATATGTTTTCATATTTCAACCTTTCGTGTCTTCATTTTTTTCAAATCAAGGAAGCAAACTATACACTGCAGTGATTCAGTTCCTCAAATTAATTCAAGCATTTTGTGAGTCACAGAAACTGTCAATCCATTTCATACTGTTTTCCAACTTCACAGGATCCAATGAATAACTTCCCTCCACCCGCCACGCTTTGTTATACTAATTTCTTGTCTAACTTCAATCTGAACACAATGGTAGGAGTAAAAGGTGACTCAAGTCCAAAAAGCACAGCAGCAAAAAGCACACTTCAGCCAAAGTGTGTAGCGTGCGATGGGGAGCAGGGTTATACTTAACCTAATACTTCCCATGGCTGCTCTCACAACACTGTGAACATCTTCAGAAAGGTTTCTGCCCTCTATTATTTACAAAAAGCAGCCGTCTATCTTTTCTCTGAAGAACTTCACACCAGGAGAAATTATAAGAATATTCACAATCAACAGATGAAATGATGAAATAAACCACAATAATATCTCTTGTATGAAGATCTCCCATCAATACTGTTCCTTTAGAATTATCTTAGAAAATCATCACTTGTGATTTATTATTCCACCTCCAACTCCTTTCCTGTGCATTTCATTGTAAAAATGTCTTTCAATGTTTCAGTGAGGAAGGAGATATGTACCACTCCAGCAATCAAATAAAGATTATGAAGGAGTCAGCTTGTTACACAATTACCTCTCTCTAGTGATTTTTATACTAATATTAAAAACAAGTCCCTTTAAAAAAAAAAAGAAAGAAGGAGGAGCTGGGGGGTGGACGATGTGAGAGATTTTTCTGGTTTCGCTAATAAAAAAAAGCAAGCTGTTTCTATTTAATATAAGGTTTGGCAGCACTGGGCTAAGAACAACCAGAACTTACTGCCTTCTACCTAGATGTACAGGGGAACCAAGTCTATTTCCAAAGAAACAGAAATGAATTTCAAAGGAAGAAATATTACATGGCTATTTCAGTTCTCAGTTCAACAGCTCAGCACTCAACACTACAGCTGACATCAAATTTATGAATGCTTAAATGTCAGTAAATTGTATAAAAACAATATCTCTGCAATTTATGAATCTATAATTCATTTTTTTCACTGTCTGCTCTATATTTCAGCACTTCATCATTTTCAAGAGAGCAAACATTCTGAAGACTGAAATTATATGTAGCAAGTGGCTCTATATGAGAAAAGGATTGTTATTGTTGCATCAAATTTACTCCATGATAACAAATTAGTGTCTTCTACTGGTGCTGCATTTGAATGCCTTAAACAAACAATCAAAAAACTCCACAGAAATGAGATAGAAGAGCAAAAACCTAGAGCAGAAATTAAGTTTTTAAAATCAGTTGATTTAACCAGGTCAGAAAGTCAGGTGGAAAGAGTAGTAAGAGAATTTTTATTCTATGAGGCGTGTTCACCTGGACATTAACATCCCCATTGTTCTTTCTTAGCCCACTTTGAAAATTCATCTTGGTCAATGGTGTGTGCCAAAGAACTGAAAATAATAAAATCAGGAAAAAATATCTGCAGCAATTGGGTTGAAAAGTAATTGTGTATTACATATTGTCCTCCCAGCTCACTTTTGTTTGCAAAAAAACCATGAAACAAAAGCATCCAAGGACCACTGTTTCAGGCTGCGTCGAGATTTAACACTAGCTAACCCAAGCTGATTTTTTACTAGAAGGCTATTGGCAAAAGTAAGCAAAAGTTTTGCTTAAAGAATGATTTGTGGTTTATGCTTTTCCATTATCTATCATGGGAGGAAGCTCCCAGCGTATACACAGGGTGCAGCTCCCTTCCTCATTCAATGGCTCGGTATCTCCACCCCATTTACTGCCATTTTCTTCCCAATAGCTGTTTCTGCCTTCATATTTTTCTTTGTGCTGTCAAGACAGTAGGTACAGACTCCGTTGAGTCTGACCACTGAGGTCAGACTCCTCCTGAGCACCACCGAGGAGCTGGAAGGTGTACTGCTTCTCTCCAAGAAGGGACTCTCAGCCTAAGCTCAATTGGCACAAAGACCCAGATGTTCAAAGTATAAAATATTTGGAATTGCCTTGCCAGTTTGGGGATCTCATTGATGACGTCTCTAAAGGTGTTGAGAAGTATTTTGATCCAAGAGTAACTATTCTATAGAACTAACGTCAACAGGAGCATCACACCAAATGGCAGCCTCTTGTGGAGTACTGCGTACAACAGAAGAAGGGGAGAACTTGTCTGGGAGGTATTATCTCTTTAATTTTACCATCTTCTGAAGTAGAGCTGTGTAAAATTCATTTTGCTAGACAGAAAGATACATTAAAACACATGGAAAAATATAGGTAAAACACAGTATTACCAATAAACATTTCCTTTTTACTTGGAATCAAACCCAGAAAAACATATCGATCTGAATTAATGGAGCAGTGCATGGCAGACACATTACGAGTATTATTTCAGAGACTCAAAGTGGCAGTTTTTTTCACAATATACTGTCAGACTGCACAGACTGTATAACAGCAGCTTTCTAGTAAAGATCATTGCAATTATTCTCATCTCATTGGCAGATTCTCATCTAAAACTGTATACTCGGGGTCTAAAAAATGCATTGCACTGAAAAGAAAACACATCGATTATAAAAGAAGCTCAACCAAATTTAAACGTGATGTTTGGAAAGACAATAGCTTTGCAATGCCGGTATCATTACTTGTAGTATACAGGAAACAGTTAGTGACATTTTCATGCACTGGCTTGATTTTTATCTTCTCCTTCTTCTCCTCTCTCCACCCTCCCACCCCTGGTCTCCCCCCTTGGCTCGTTACACAAAGCAGCTCAACGACATGACGCAATAATGATTGTTTAGCACCCAGCATGCTTTGGGAGACTAGAGCATTGCAAAGAAAAATCACTGAGGAAAAAAAATAAAATAAAATTGAAAGGTCCTGGTGGAAAAATAAATAAAAAAAGAAACAAGTGCACATAACATCAATGTCACCTCTGAGAAAAATCATCACTACACGAAGATACAGTATACATAATACAGTATAACATGCACTCTCCAATGATAAGCTAGAAGATCCAGAGTAAGTAAAGACTTCATACTTGTGCGGTTTTTTGTGCAAAATTCTGAAAGACCATGACAAAAATCACAGACTGAAAAAAGTTTTGAGATTGCCAGACAAGCCGTGGCATTCGATAACCACTCCAATGAACGGATCGTTAGCCTGCAGCTATATTCACATTTAGTGAACAGGTTTAAAGTTTTGCGTAGCTCATCATGATAAAATACGAGGCCGTAGAGGCAGTTTGGGAGGAAATAAAGAGCGTTGCTTGCGAGGGGCCAGCCATGACGGTGCTCTGCAGGAAGTGCCACACTTCGATATGCTCTGTCATCATTAGCATTTTTATTGGCTACATGAAGAAGGAGAAATTATATTAACTTAAAAAGAGATTCTATTTGCAGAAAAACACATGCACTAGTAACTCAGCGTGGCCAGGTTAAATCTCTTCAGCTTTTTCTCCGAGCAGTGCAAACCACAACACTTAAAAATCTATTTAAAAGAAACGAAGATTTTTCTTTGGGAGTATGTGTTAAAATTAAAGGTAATTGACTCATCAGATATACTCTGAGTATGACTGAGGAGCGGTATTCACAGCATTATTGTTTTCTGCTGAATGCCACTGAAAACAGGATCGGGAGCCGTGTTTGGGTATCACACAGCAACCTCATCGTGCGCTTTCAGGTCATTAAGAAAAACAAACTTCACAAAGAGAGGTAGAGTGAGTCGGTAAAAAGTTTAAATCTGTGATTGTCATGTGTCTGATCTGGTCCAGGAGAGCATGGCTTTACCATTCGCAATCATTTGCACAAAGAAAACAAAGAAAGGGCAAATGATACAGTACTGTACCTCCATGGTCTGAGACTGGTGCATGGCTTTGATTGCATTCTGTGCCATTGCCCTTGTAGAAAATGTGACAAACGCACAGCCTGTGGGAACAAGGGGACAGGGAGCAGGAAAGACAAAAAACAACAAGACAAAAGGGTTGGACGCTTGTTAAACCAACACAGTCTACGAGAACGGCCACAAGACGACACTGTTCTCAGTAGTACATAAAAATAAACAACTTCTCTAGTTTATTTATCGACAGTGCTGACTTGCTAATCTGACCATAGATGAAAGAAAAAAAATTAGGTGGGGATGGGTGAGGAGAAAGGGGTTTTTTGTTTAAAAAATATTTTTTTTTTACTTTTACTTTTTTTTTAGCCACAGGGTTTGAAATAAGTAGGGCTTTTATGTAGAATTTGGATTGCATCGTTTAGTCTAGTCAGGCCATGCATTAACAGTTGCTTGCTATGGCTTTTGTGCAGGTGAATTGTGGATAGTGAATAAGTGACTGGCATCACTGGAAGCTGAACTGGGAATTTAATAAAGGAGTCCATAATGTCACATATTTCCGTGATGCACCGAGAACGACCATACAAGTAAGGATGAGAAAAACTCCACTGTGTAGCCTGTGACTAAGTGTGAAAAGACTCAGACAAAATTCAGTAATGTAGGTGGAATCTCAACATTTAAGAAAATAACATATTAAAAATAAAAATCTTTATGATTTTTGTTTCTCCGAGTCCTAAGTACAAGTATAAATCTTTGACCTTTGAAAGCTACCACCAACTTGAACAATTCTGAAGCTATGTGCATGAATAACTAAAAAAATCACTCTTCTCCCTCCTCAGCCTTTTAAATCATAATGAAAAGCCAGTAGGCTAATGCCTGGGCTATTTTTCCACCCTTTTACTATTGTCAGTCATACCTACACTGGGCATGGTACAGGTCAACTTTTTTAGTGCATGACTCATTGCCCTTTTGACTAATAAAAACATTGCCTTCTGAGATTTACATTTTATTCTTCATGCACCCTTGGGCATCTTAAAGAAAAAGACTGTGAAATTAATGCAGATTCAGGCTGATTTTATAATAATACCATGGCACACTAAAAGCTTAGCTAAAGCAACACAGACTTATTTCACTTGTGATCTCTAATGACTTTAAAAGTGCATTGATTTTCAGCTCCCTTAGCCTTGCACAGTTTGAACTTAGGTTTCAGAGAATAATTTAGTGTTCCACTCAATTTCCTCAAAACATTATTATTATTACTACTTAAAAGATTTCCAAATGAAGCAAATCTAAGCACTGAGAGGCTAAAGCATATTGTCGTTTTAGAGCTAATGCATGAAAGCTACATTCTGGCATCAAAAATACAATATTGTTGCCCCTGTGGCCAATGGGCAAAATAAACCATTTTGCAATCCAACGAGCAACAGATTGTTTGGTTTATGCAAATCAATTTGAGGCATAAAATACCTTTTCTTTTTTGCTCCATGTGTACCTGGTGAGATTATCAAGTCAAGACTGTATTCACATTTTAATCAAACAACAGTAAGAGAAAGCAATGCCTGATCATTACCCAAAAGCACTACATCTAGTCATGAAAATAAAGTCAATGCATTTTTGCATCATGCGGTATTTTTATTTTTTTTTCTCTTTATCGTAAAGGCCCATGATACAAGAGAACCTAAGCTGGCTTATGTACCTCTGACTGATAAGCGAGCATCATAAAATCAGAAGTCAGAATTCTTTTACGCAAACTTCACAGCATATTTCTCAGGTAACATAACAGCTGATGATGTCTTACTGCTGTTAAGCCACACTACGTGTTGCTATACTATTCTTATTCAGCAACAAATATCTGTCAAAGAAAATGATGTAAGAAACCAGCTTTCTTTATGGCAATCTAGACAAAATGTGCAGTAGAAGGGTAAATAAACTACACTACCTCTGCTAGATTCCACATTGCTGCTGTGCACTAAAATTAGAGGCCCAAATTTACCATCAGTCTCAAAGTAATCTCTCTTAAAAACCATTTCTGTTATTATCATTAAAAGAGGAAATAACACCAAGGGTTTTCATTTCTCGTCTTGCAAATTCAATGGGGGATGAGCACAAATAGATATACTGGCGGGCAGGCAAGAAGCCCCATACAGAGCCTTGAATAATATTGTTTATAATGGTCAAGAAACTGCTTCACTCACTTCTTCCGCTCTCATTATCCAGGAGCGTGTACCATAGTGACAATTACTGAACGGAGGTTTAGAATGCATAAGAAGCATGTAAAATGTCAACAAAAATCAATAAGACACAGTTTATGCATTTATCACAATTTCTACCCAGCAGTACGGCTGTAAGTAACTTACTGAGAGATGTTGCAATTAGCAGGTCTCAAAAGAAATGTGAATCAGCAGAGAAATAAAGCTGCGCTCCTCTCAAGATAAAGCAGCCTCTCTCTTCCCTCCCTTTAGCTTTTTCTCTTTTTAACCACAAAGCTCAGCTGTTGGGGACTTTCAGTGCCCAACGCTACCGCAAAACCTCCCTCCTCGTTCCTCAGCCCAAATCCATTTGCGTGGATCCCACTGGCTTTGTCACGGAGTGAAAAGACCTTCGTAGCAGATCTCTGTAAAGTGCCGCGTAGCAAGGTACCAATTTAAAAGAAACTTGTTCTCCGGGCAAGAGGAATGCCTGATGAATGAGGTTATGCGGCTTGAATATGAGCATTCGGAAACAGCATTCCGCAGAGAAGATGGGACTGCATTTTAATTACGGTTTGCGAGCCAGAGGCTACAAGGTTAGGTCCCCTTGTTATCTCCAGTCGGCAGGCCATTTCCCACCGAAGGACAGTGGCCATTTGCACAGTAAATACCCAATTTGCCTCAATAACCAAGGTAAAAATTCAGTAGACAACCTTATTTCTAAATTATTTGATAACCTAGACCTTCAGTTGTTACCATCAAGCACCTCAATTAAATGCTAGCTAATTTAACCATCTTTCCAGACATTGCTGCATGTATTCACTACATGCATGTATTGAAAGGTTATTTTTTTTCAGATGCCAAACCTGGACGCTCACGCACAAAATCTGTCTGTTTATTATGGTTGCACACATACTTTATTATGTGTTGAACATGGGAACCTATATACTTTATTATGTGTGAAGCATGGGATCCTTTCCTTCGTGACCAGACTGCCACACCGGAGGGGAGCTAAGCCTATATCATAGGATTCAATCTACTTAACTTAATCACTGAACTTGCACGTGTAATTTAGGTATCCAGAAAAGCTGTTCTGAGATGGTTGGATTCCCTACCGCAGTCGATGGCAGTGCCTTTCATTTTCTATATGGGGTACGTATGCGCTTTTGGAGGATGGGTTTTTAGGGGGACTTAGCATTTGATCAGAGGTCAGTGTCTAGGCAATACTGGATTTCGCTTGTTTAAGCCAAATGAGCTCTGCCCAAACCATCCTGTACTCTTAACATAGGAGTTTCTGAGAGGTTGGGAAAAGCCTTTTCAGCATACTCTTACTGTATCTCATGGGTATGAGTGGTCTTTTGGGAACATACTGCCAACTTTTAGGACCGTAAATCACAATTATAAGAGGGCAAGACTGATCAGACTTCATGCCTGGTGGTGCGAGGAAACAAGAAAGATTTCCATGGCCTCTTACCTTTTCCTAAGAAACACTGCATTGATTGTAGTGCCACGGGCCGAGGTCTTCAGGACCAACAGCTACAAGCAAACTATTTCTGTTCTACCTTACCGAGTCCTGATACTTCAGTTACTCCCTTCTTACTGGTGCTATGGAGCTCTCTGGGATAGAAAGCATGGAGATGGGGATATTTCTACAGCTAATGCCTTGAAATCATTTTGTTTTATACCACCAGCTACCTAATCGCAAAAAAAAAAAAGCATGTATCCTTTTGTAAATACGGCCAACCTGCAAGTCACCTTGCAATTATTTATCACCTCTGGTTTCAAAATGGCAGGGATCACTAACAGAAACTAAAGGAGGGGAGGAAGGAGGTCTAAGAGTTTTAGTTGCTTCTCCAAGACTGCCTTCTCACCCCGTACATCAGATAAATGATTGACAGGGGAAAGGCTGCTCCAAGTAATTTCTTCCTGTGGGCAGAATCAGAGGGAGGCATCCAGCCCTGTCACAGAGGAGATTTTGGAGCACGTTATGACATTTGCCATCTCGGCTGAGAGAACATCTAAACTCACAGGGTTGGGGCTTACCCTCCTCTCATCCCAAACTGAAAAAGAATTCTGAAGAGGCTGCAAAATTAGAAAAGCTTCCTCCTTGACCCTTACCATCCCAAACCTAGGGCTTACTGCTCGAGCGACTGAATTATTTGAAATATTTAAAAAAGCTCAGCACTGCCCCATTTCAGCTCCCGCTTCACTTGGTCCTTCTCATCTCAGGCTTTCATAGACTGTTTTGAAATGTTCAGTCAGCAGTTCACGCACAGTCTAACAAAACATCAATACTTGCGAGCTGCAGGTGAAGTAGAACATTTTAAAGTATGGAGGCCTCAAGGTAAGGGGTCTGATTTCATACCGATACAAGAAACCTCCCACTACTGTGGTCTACCAGAGGTTTTAAAGCCCCCAAAACCTCAGTGAGGCCAAAGGGAAATGCAAAACCGCTAGATATTTTTGGATCAGGCCTAGAGTTAAAAATGAAAGTTTAAAAACCATGGCTTTAAAGTTCTGGAGATTAAAGAATGGCAGATGTAATCAATTTTATAAAAAAAATATATAGTGACCCCTCTGACACAGAAGAAAGCTCAAGAGATTTTCAAAGTCATCCCAGCAATCGCAGTACTGTGTACGGTGGCTGTGCAGTTGGTGGTGTAACGGTTGCACTACAGCTTCCTAGTTCACCGTAAACAACTTTTTTCTCCACTTTCTGTGAAGAAACAATAGTGAAAAGCTGCCAAAATACTACTGCAAGAAGCATTTGGGATTCTCTGAGATGAAAGCCTCTATTTAAAGAAAATATAAGGCTGAAATAAAAAGCTATGGAAATTGAAGCATGATAAAAATAAGCTCTAGTCAAGTTAAAGTATTTCTAGCTGAGATTGCAAAGTAGACTTTCCCTTTTCTGCACTGTGCTAATATAGCACAGTCTGAAGCAAGGACTAGCCTGGGAAACAGCCTTCTAACGAAGACATCACACAAAAATCTGTCTTAGTGGTTAGAATACATTTCAGCTACAAATTGAGACATCTGATAGTGTACTGTACAGATATTTGGTCATTAAGCATTGCTTAAGACGCACAATGGCAGGTCTTAGGCCAGGTCCAACAACTCAGCCAAAGTAAAGCATTGACAAAGTCACAGTGAAGCTCCTTAGTTTATGCATATCAGGCATAAAGGTAGCAAGGGCATGTCCTCTAAACGTGCCTCATCTCTTTGGCTTTACTGACTTCTCTTGACTATTGACCAGATAACATGTTCTAGATTTAGATTTCCTGGAGTTGATGGTTCCCTTGAAGTGTTTCTAACTGGACAGTCAATTAACCACCCTGTAAAATACAGACTTGAGTAACTGAACTTTATGCAAAACCAGAACCAAATGGGTACCAAAGACCACATTCTCTAACAGTGCCTCGATGACCCTCTTGTTGGAATAAAAACTCTTGTAAATTATTTCATTTTAGACCTTTCTCTGGAGAGAGTTTGCTGTGAAGATGCAGTAATGGAGATCTGAGATGTAGAGTTACTGGCTAAAGGCCAGCAGAGACGCTGGCCACGTGGATGTGTTCATTCCTTCCCAGCTTTGAAAGAGTTTCACCAGGGGGAAAAAAGAAAATTAAATGTGCCATAATGATTGGAAAAAATCAAAATGTTACCATAGCACAGCAAAAGAAATAGGGCATGGAGGTGCTTCTGAAGAGCAACAACAATACAGCACTTCCACCATGCTCGTTTCCCATGACTGACACACAAGTCAGAAGTTGGCCCCTAATCCAGGCTGCTCCCATGGCTGGCACCGCACCTTACTTAAGCTCAGGAAGGAGCAGTAACTACCCGTATGGAAAAACTAACAGGCGTAAAATCTCCTCACCCACCCTTCACTGCAATTAATTATGATGCAAATACTAATTTTCTTTTACTAACTCATCAAGAAAACCTGAGAATCTGAAAGTTATGAATGGCTTTACATGAAATTAAATTGCCTGACCACGGTACAACTCTTTAGGCAATTTCTAACCTGCTCTTAAAGCAAAGGAAAAAAAAAAAAAATCCCTGTAATCAATGTCTGCAGAAATGTTCACTTGTCCCATGTGCCTGGTGATGTTTTGTTAAAAAATCATACAATTAGGAGCCTAAAAGATGTAGGAATATGCATTTGGAGATTTTCCACGATTTTCGTGGCATATCCAACTGTCTGCACATGTTATTAGCAGGATTTTTCAGTGCATGCTATTAACCCAGTTGACTTCTTTCTGGTATCGGTTATATAAATCTGCACTTAGCAATACCGCAGAATAATTTGCTGTGTGGTGCTCCTGTGATAAGGATAAGAGGATTTTTTTTATCATCATTACGGACGGTAATAATTCCTAGAGTGATACAGAGATATTGATCCACTGATCTAAAAAAAAACATTTTACAAAGGTAGAGGAGCATCATCTTTATTTTAAGGAATGGGGTAACGGAAGATGATGAGAGACCAACTCATGGTCAATACAGCACATCAGTGGCACAGCTACAAATCAAATGTGGGTATTTCTGGCTATTTTTGCACACTCCAGCTACTATTGCATGGCTGTCTCTGTTGGCATCTGTGGTCATGTAGACATTACATAGCGCTAGGAGTCAGGAGGTCTGAAAGTTTCCTTAAGCCGTTTACAATAAGTGATTTAAAATCTTAATCATCTGAGGCAGTTCACTTCTGCTTTTTCATGATAATGAAGCTTAGCACATGATACCACAATCATGAATTTTTGTAAAGCATACTTAGCTCTTCAGAAAAAAGTGCTGGATTAAACAACCCTGCAGGCTGAATCCTTCTCTTTGAATAATGAATATAGTACAGACAGTGGCAAGCTGCTTTAGATAGTCCCATGAACCCTGCTAAAGCGGAGGCCAGCCTCCATGTCTGTTGAGTCCCTGGTTTCTTTATCTCTACAGCAAACAGGGTATTTTTATTTTTTAATACTTTTCACAGCTAGGAATTACTCTCTGCCAGCCAACTAATTTCACAGGGACTATCCCAGAGCCTCGGGAAGGCAATGCCTTTTGGTTGCTGCCTGGTTTTTTGTAGGTGGCCGGAATATAACAAGTTACAGATATAAACAACAATTATTTCTTAGATGCAGGAGCAAACAACAGTAGGGAAAAAACTGACTCAAGGAAAAAAAAAAATAATCTCAGTTTCTTTAAAATATACTGCTCCACCACTGGAGCTTGGTATCATTATTTTAGTCTCGTTTTACAGATGAGTTTCAAACAGCTGACAATAGGAATTTGGAGTGGAAATGCTGATGGTCCATTATCAGTAGTGACAGCAACGGGTGCGACTTTATTAAAGTTCTGTCAACTCTTGGCTAGAAACTACAATAGAAACAACCAGTTCAATCTCTCTCCCTCTCTCTTTATCTTAGCACTTATATCACACTCATCACCAAGTGTTACATTTTCCCTTGATGCCACAGGACGGGATTTCTCCTTGCTACTGGAGCCATGTGGTACGCTACAGCCCTACCTCCTGCCTGCCTCTGGGCTGACAGCAGACCGTTATCGTGCTAGCGGGAAGGTTGCTGTCGTGGTGTAGACGTGGCTAAAAGTCAGCTGAAAGCTTTTTACTCTTTATTAAGAAAAAAACCAACAGTACAAACCAAGACTCTTCTACTGAGCAGTGTAACCTGGAACTATTTCTTGCAACTGTCTGCTGGTAATAAAGATTATTTGCCTGCATCTTTTAACAAAGCTTGAAAATTGGCATAAATACCAATGATAATACTTTTCAAGCTCTTTTCTGCTGAGATACCATCATGTGCGCTTGTTATGCAACTGGAAAGAGATGCCAAAGAGAGTTTATTGAACCATATTTCCATCTCACTGCTGCGAGCACTGTGAGTTCCCGAAGGCTCTGGCATGGTGAGGACAGTGTTTTCCTAAGACAGCGACCATTTTTCATTCGCCGCTCTGTGTCTGGGAGGGAAGCACATCCGGATGGGTGCCGGGAAAACAAATACTGTTTGAGGTAAAGGGAACTCGCATCTTGGAAACAGTAGCGTGAATTAAAACTCGTTAAGTATTGGAATGTGTTACAAAAATTTAACTGTATAAATTGTCCCTCTTGCTTTCGAGAAGCAACTTTTCACCCTGAGCTTTTTCAGCCAAGCTCCCTTCACTGCAAATCTCCCTTAGCACTTTTCATTTCGACTGCAATACCAACCATTTTCCCAACACTCTGCCTTCTCTCATGGCGTGGTGGTTTTGTGAAGCTGATAAACATCTGCCTGAAAACCTGGTTGGCACAGCAGAACTCATTTTCAAGTGTGAACATGGGTGTGTAGAAAGCAATTCAAGTTTAACAAGGCATGATGCATGAGGGCATGATAGAATATCAGTCGTGATTGTGACCGAAATAAACCCGAGTGGCAGAGAGGACACAGCTCAGCTCTGCTACGACTACTGGTGTGTGACCTACCTGGACTGAGATCTTCAGGCTCCCGCAGGAGAGAGCAGCACATTAACTCTACGGCTCTCCTGGCCAGCAGACGACACTGCTCTGCCTGATACGTTGGCGACATGGCTTAAAAATCTCAGCTTCTGATTATTGTGATTGCTATTTATGGCAGAACAAAACTACCTCACCGCCCTTACTGACCCTGTTGGATTTCATAACGAGCTTTCCTATGCTCGTACTGTGCCCAATGTCTGTTGAATAAAAGCAAGTACGCAGTGGGATTTCTATGGATCCCAGGAAAGATCCATTTCTTTGTTGGGTGATGCTGAGGAGTCAATTCAATCTTTTTGGGGATCTGATGCCCAGACCCTGTTATTTCTGCAGTTACTCGGCTCCTTTCCCACTTGTGTCTTCCATCACCCCTTCCCTGTGCTACTTACTAAGCGAAATCAGTGAAAATCAGAAATACTTGTTTTGCCTCAATATCGGGGCTAGACAGACAATGACAGCACCCGACTCCATCAGGTAACAGTCATTACTGAGCTGCAGGAACCCACCTCAGAGCTTTCCCTTAGCCTACCCCAAGGCAAAAGCCGTGATCCTGAGGCTCTCCTTGCCTGAAGGGACTGCTGCGTCCCAGCCCCCAAAGTTTTGGGATTGCAGACTAAGCATGCATAGATGTAAGCGTGGAATTTTCTTTCTTTATTGTCAGAGTGTCTTTTCAACAAGTCCTTATTATTCAGAAGCAGCACACTAAGCGCTTTCAAGCAGCGCCATGACATGCAGGAATACCTGCAACTTCCCCTACTGAAATTTAGAGGCATTTTAAAGAAGCTAGGCTGCACACAAACCAAAAAACCCCATGCACAAGTTGTCGCACAAAATACTGCGGATCCTGTAGCCTACTGAAAACAAGTTGATCCAAAAGTAAAGTATCTGTATCTGTACCTAGATCTATACCAAAATGGGTACTATTTTTTTTTCTGTGCCTTTGGAAAATGTAATAAAATGCATAAACTGTGCTATGTTTTTTTTTTTTTTTTTTTTCTCTAGAAACAGAAAGGATGTTTTCACAGGTCCACATTTAAAAGTACTTTACTCCCCATGCCATTAAATGGCCATGGTTAGTACCTCAGCATCCTTCCCCACTGACAGATGAGACTATCGCTATTTTCTTTTCCACTCAGCACCACCAGGCATTGACTTTTTGAGAAGGCTCATGCTCTGAGAATGATTTCAGGTCCGTATACTATGGAGTTAATATGCAGCCTTGGTCATCAATATCCATTAATTTTTTCTTTTCAATATGTTTTCAGAGGGCCTTTCCCCAAAAGGCACTTTTGCACTCAAAAGGGATCACCAGCTACTGAAGTCTGTGCTGCACTTTATTTCCAAAGTTCAGGTCAGCTGCACGACCGCTCTCGGTGGTGCCCTGGTTTTTGGGTGGTGATAGAGGCACAAGATATAAAAGCTCTTTTTACAAAGTTTGGTCCAGGCAAAGCTCTCAGGTTCAAGCTAACCTCTGTTTCTGAGTTACAGCAGACCTATGTTTTGCATATAGTTATAGAAAACACAGGAATGGAGGAGCTAGTGCTACAACATGGGCCAGTTCCCATGACCCTATATGCCTTCAAGCAGTCATTTACAGTCCTTTCTTTTTTTTTTTTCTTTTTTTTTTTTCCCTGGCCTTATGCTACAAAGCAGAAAGGGGTCAGGGAAGGATCTTTGATTTTGTGAGAGCAGAAACTGAGGGTGTTTTCTCAGGGTGCAAAGGAACCTTTCCAGCTGACAAACAGGGCGATAACACGAGTTAATATGTTGGCACCGAGACCTTTCTGACACTGGAAATAAAAGGTGATAATTTCAGTCACTGTGAAAAGTTCATGCGGATACCTTCATCACGTGGGACGTATTACGGCGTAACCTCTAGCTGCAGACAGCGGCTCTGCCTACCCTGGCTGTGACATATAGCTCCCAATTAGCACTTAAGGAAAGAGACTTTACAGACTGCACACTCACCTCTGCTCAGCCCATCCGGTCCCCGAAGGATTCGGCATTCTTCTATCTGGCCGAACGGAGAAAACATCACCCTGATATCATTCTCATTACACTTCTTCGAAACCATTCCTATGAACAATTTTCTGTCTTCCACAGCTAGAAGATAAAAATAATGAATGAGCAAAGGCCATTTCATCTTTTTCCTGTGATCAATGCTTCATTACCACATCAAACCAAGCTCCAGTCATGTGAGTCTGGCTCTGTAACTGAAGACAAGTCCTAAGGCAAACACTTTATACTTACAACCTCCCTTCCCCCCCTCCTCCCCCACCCCAAATCTCTCATTTTTCTTTCTCTCCTTTTTCTAGTGGCGCTTGCTGTTTATGTAACGTATTAATTGGCTGCCTTAGTCATTCTGCATATGCCTCCCCATCACGGCTTCTAAGAGAAAAGCATCCTCTGTTAGAGAGACTTTTAAAGATATCTTTGCACAGATTTTAATTCAGATAAATTCCCTCACCTCCCTCATGTATGAAAGAAATCATGACAGGGGTGAGGTTGAAGAAGGGATTGTGCACGTAATGATATGAGCTAATGAAAAATATTCCTGAGAAATGTTTTGAGAGAGCGGCTCCTATCTGAGCTTTCAATTTCAGCCAACGTAATGCATGGCACTCGAAAGGCAGATGTGTAACAACTGCTCTGGAAAAAGAATGCATTAAATTTTCCTGCTTTTTTTCAGACTGACACAGCCCTCTCCCCTCCAAGAGGACACAAGGCATATATTCTAGGGCATCACTTTAACAAGGAGGCTGCATAATGCTTTCCCAGAGTCAATCCCTTTGATTCGTAATGATGCTGAGTTTGCAAAAAACCCCTTGAAAAAGGTGCTTTACCTGAATTATTGGTAGAATATTTCCTGCCTGCATTGTCACCAAAATCAGCAAAAGCTGGACTGCTGCAGGAGGACGCGTGCAGCCCTGTTAATCAAACTCAAATTTACAGGACTAAAGCTGCGGACTCTTGTCAAAAATGAAATAGGTCATCAAACTTAATTCACCCTGGAAAGACTTAAAAATGTTAACGCATCCTCCCATCTACGTTAAACCAAAAATCTAAGTGCTTATTATCCAGCATATACCCCAGTGCTTTCTTCTTCTCTTGAAATGGCATGTAAATCCAATGCACTGGTAATGAGCAGCCTGTCAGAGTTTGTGGGGAAGCAAAGAGAGAAGGGAAGCTTTACTCCAGAGAGTTCTGCAGTGCACTTACTTATTTCTATTATTGTGCAAATTATTTTTGTAATGAAGTATTTTCATTTCTGGGCTTACAAAAAAAAAAAAAAAAAAAATCTTCCCTTGCTCCACAACTCTCTCTCCTGTATTACTGTGAGTTTGTCAAATGGAATAAATTGCAGCCAAGGAAGAAGAAACTGTGTCTATTTTCATAGGATTTTATTTGTGTTATACTTCAACACTATAAGTGCATTTAATAATTTCAACAATAAAAAGAAGAGCTTCATGTTTATTGATCACGAGAGGTGTTTGAAGTAATTTCTTCCTTAGAATTGCTGACTTTAAAAAGCATTTGTAGCTTTTATACGAGCAATCACCAAGACGATGCGCTCTTCAGAATCCAAAACAGAGACCAGCCTCTACAACCCCAGCTTCTCACTGTACACGCTTGCAAGAAAATTGGCGTGAATTAAACACCCCGGAGAAGTTGCTTTCCTCAGCAGAGATTCCTCAAGACTCAACCTTTTCATTGACGCTTTATATTGAGGTTCCACAGGCAGGTTAACCCTCCAGAAAGGGTTAACAAACGAGGAATGCACGGGATGAGCCAGTTACGTACAGATCAGGAGCTGAATACACGGGATTGCAATTAAGAACTGCAAGTTGGGATGTTTGTTTATTTATTTACGGCTTACAATGAAACTTGACATCTGATTCATAATATATAATTGGCCTTGATGCCGCTAATAATTATTTTAAGGATGGTGAAACTAAATTGCCTTGCTCACAGCCACAAGGAGAGTCTGCGTAATCACCTTTGCTGGGGAAAGGGTGCCTGTAACTCGGCTGCTTAAAATTCCTACGTTGCCTTGACTAATTTCTTTGAGGAAGGTCCCTGGCCAGCCTGTCCCCTCGACAACAGTGCATGACCCAACAACGGGTGCAGGGAAGGGCATGAGGCAAGGGACCGAGCTGGGCTGCCAGGGATGGATTCCTCCAGACCACAAAAGGAATCAGGCTGGGAGAAGCCTCAGTGCCAAGCATGGGTCCAGGCATCGCCTTCTGCTCTGTGTTATGAACCTCGTAACTTCTGCCTGTGTACCAGCTAAACCACTTTAATTTTGGGTTGATTTTAGGCTTGAAATACAGTGCAGGTCGACCCTAAGTGTGACTAGATCCCAACCTTCTCTTAAAAATAGCTGCTGGCTGAGGTGGACAAATTCCTGCCACACCATCCCAAAGGAGGTCCCCTGGGTCCTGCTTAGGTGCCAGGACAAAGGCTCCAACCAAAGATATTCACACGGAGATTCCAAAGAAATGAGATGCAAATGGGAAGGCTTTGTTTTAATTTTCCAAGAGCAGCAGACGACAAACTCCCCACCGGCCTCCTTCAGTTTCACTAGTAAACCTATAAATATGCCATTTAACTAACATGATTTGCAGGTTTTCGGCTTGAGGGTGATTTTATAGTAAATTAAACATCCAGCTCCCGTGTACTGTACATCTTAAAAATGCAGATTTCACGAAGAATGCTCAGAGTACAGAAAACATATTGATATGATGACGTGCTCTGAATTCAGCGCTATTAGTCAGTGCTGATCAGTGTTGAAGCTTAAGAAAATTGCTATTCTTTTTTTGGCTAGGGGCCCAGCATAAAAAACATTTAAAGGGACAACTGTCAGGATCAAAATGACATGTTTTCACTCCATCTGATAGAACATCTGATATTATTACGCTGAAAGAGTTTTTAACTGTATATTCTCATGCAGAGAAAAGAATGCTTTTTCATCTCCGTTAAGGCTGGCTGTCTGGATTTGTTTCTGCATTTTTGGTCAGCCACTTCTTTCTTTCTAAAACGAATACCTACCTGCCATGCAGGCATGGTTTGAGAATCAAACAGACAACGGACTGCAAGAAGCACGGGTCAAACATATTTAGAGGTTAGCAACCTTCCCTTTTGATCAGCCAAGCCCGCTGATTTGCCTGTGCATGTTGAGTTGCTCCCAGAGACTGTAAAATGAGGAGCCCAACATTTAACATGCATGACCCAACAAAGGGTTGAGATGGGGAAAGGTGCTACCTGCTGCTGTTTGGTGAAAGGATGGCGGTCTAAAGCCATCTTGCCTAACTTTCGTCATCTACAGTTTAGATGTCCAGTCTTAATCTCAGCTAAAATGTTATCGATTGGCTGTGGTCAATACCAAGAGATCAGCTCTGCCGAAGGGTGACTGATCTCACCTCTCCCAGCAAGACGGGATGGCCTGTTTAATGAGAGTCTCTCGTCTGCTACTGACAATAGATAGGGCTGTTACCTTTTAGCCAGCTCCCAAAACTTGCTCACCATGATAACACGTAGATGTCCTGAGCTCCAGCTGCAGGGGCAGAAGGAGTAAGTGAGCTCTGAGGGACTGAACAAAGCTTGGGAGCTGGGAGTGCTTTGGGCAATGAGAGCAGGCAAAGGAGAAGGCTGGGGGGGAAGATAACAGGGCACAAGGGTCAGCACTTGTGTGCACATATCTCAGAAGTATTTCACTGCTGCTTGATCATTCTCTCTCCCACACTAGGGGTAGGTTTCAATAATTCAAAATCCAGAAAATGAATGAAAATTTTTTTTGGCAAGCGTTTGATATCATTATTTCTGAACCTTGCTCATAGGCCTGGTAGTACCTTCTGGCTGTTCTGCGCCACTCTGGAAGCCTTAAGTAGATACAACCATCCGTAAGCAGCTAGTAGGTCAGGGTGGCTGAATACCCCTCACTGATGGAGCAGAAGCAGCCAGAAGGTCACAGTGAACAAGGCCTGAAGTTCTACTTAGATGAAGGAAGGTATGGAACTTCACAGCATCTTGATTAAGCAATTATGAGATTCACCTCTAATCCATCCAAACGTATTACAAACAAAAGTCAGCTACGTTTCCCGGGCAGTTAGTGCAACACATCCAGTGCTAAGCCTGCTGGATTTGGGGTGGGAATCCTTTGACCGAATGCAAGAACCCTGTGTCACAAAGTGGAGATACCCGTTTTAAGACGAGATGTGTTGCTCTTGTAACTCCATCAAGACTAGCTCTGCAACCACTAGCACGGGTGCCTAGGTATCGTGTTTGGAGCCAGAGAGCTACGTTAGCCATCAAAAGTTAGCTGAGATGAAGTCTGCCTCTGCTGCGGGAACTTCTTTTAAACCGGACCCTACTGCCTTCTGACAGCCCTACATCCAACTTGCAGAATAAAATCCTGAAGGGTCTAATTTTTTAGCTTTACTTAATTTGCTTCAGTAATGAGCATTTCTTGCAGGCTGTATTAGATAGCTTGTGCTAACCCAGGAGAATAAAGGAATAGAGATTATTTTCTGTACACTACAAAATAATGAAACCCTATAACAATGATAGGAAATCTTCCTGAGGAGTCAAACTTTTCTTTCTTCTAAATTCCAAAAATTCTGTACTGAAAAATCAGTTATATCCCTTTATTATGCATTTTTGAATAGTCCAGTCAGTGAAACTGCATTTTCCATCCAGAAGTTGCCTTCTCTTTTGAGTAAATTAAGAAATAGTTAATGATGTATAAATTTTTTTTTGTTGTTTTTGTCTCATCCAGAAGGGAAGTGGGGGGGAAACAGACTTTTTATCCCTGTTTGTAAGCCTGTGAAAAACCCTTGCATACAATCTGTCAAAGTCACACCTGGATCCAGAGCTGCCTGCATTAATTATCAACTTTTCTATGTGTTAGTGCTAACATATGGCATTTGGTTACTCCCTCCAAATCGGCAAAGTTGTGCCACTTGGAATTTCAAAATTATTTCTTCAAGTTTCCACTAATAGAATAAATAAAAATAAATTATAAAATCACTCAGGTAACCCCCCCCCTTTTTTATTTTAAGTAGGGAATTTTGTCATTTTCCCAAAAGTGGTGATCCTTTGATCCATTTAAGAGCATAGTGTCCTCAGGATATGTGTCTGAAAATACTGACTGATACAAGAAACATTTCAGTATTTGCTGAATTGTAGCACGTTGATGGCCACAGACCAGAGCCAAGCATGACTTTATGTGCTTTTCGGTGTTAGAGTGCAGGAACTCCCTTTGTTTGAAAAAGGCAAAATATCCTTAAACGGACAAATACTGCAGGTGATTAACAAAGCAAATCTAGCAATGCTGGAGCCTTCAAAGTCTTGAAACCATGCTTTTCTGGCAGGTAATCCTTAACCAAAACTTTGTAGATAGGTTAAAATAACCTCCTAGTAATATAAAGGTGGTGAGACTAGACCTAACGGGTGATCAGAACAGGACACACTACAAAATTCATCATCTGAAAATCTTTCAGGGATGCTACATTTCTGAACAACAAAAGCCTTTGCAGAATTCTCTTGGGTAAGAGAATTAATTAGATCTGAAGGCAAGTCTTTCCCCATCAACTCTAGCCGCTAAAAACTTGGTGGAAGAGATTAAGCTTTGCTTCACCTGCACGAGCAGAGAGAAAACTCAGACACATGAGCTATTGTACTCAGGGAAGGAATGGAGGTGATTGCAAAGATCTATCAGCCACCCAGTTCCTACCCAGAAAAAAACAGATCGCCACGTTGCTAATAAAGTCCTAATCCTGCAGAAGTGCTCAGGCACCTAGGCAAACGTGTGCAGGAGATGTCTCTTCCATACCCATCTCTCAGTTTCCACAAGATGAGTTTGGTCTTTTGTGCTAAGGAACAGGTTTCTGAAGTGATGCATACATCTCAAGACACGAACAGTCATGGAGAAGGAGGAGCATTTCGTCCTGGTACTCCTGGGCTTGGATGTTCATTCAAAACTCTTTGCAAGGGACTCAAGATGGGGAGGGGACATCTTATCACGCAGCAAATACTGTGCTTTAAAAACCTCTGTAAGATGAATGAGAGGATCTCTCCTTCCTCCCTGTGGAACTTGAACCTTGTGAGTCTCTCAAACCTTCACAAATGTGTGCAAGCTCAGAGGAATGTAATGAGCGTTCAACCTCTCCTACATATCTTTCCACAAGCTATCTGGAAATTTTGACCAAGATAATTTCTTTAATCTCTTTGAAACTTGAGAAAAAACACTTTACCTATAAAATGCAGTGGGATCCTCCCACTACTCAGAAATCAAAGGGTTTCAAGCATTACTCAAAAGCTCAAACATCATGGATCATGAAAACCAAGATGCCTTGGCATGCTTTCTTTCTTTTCCCCTTTGAACCTACCAATCTGGTTGAAGAGGTACAGTTTACAATTTGCTGTTGGCACAGATAATATACCTCCTCAGATGGATAGCCTGAAGCATATGGGAAGCATGTGCCAAACAGGCCTCCGCACTCCCCATGCTTCTGTTCTTTCTCTTTTTGGTTCTCCAAGCTGCGCGCAAACTCTCACCTGCTCCATGGATCCCATGCCTACGCCCTGTCTTTCCAAGGAGCTATACCATTGTTACCAACATCATGGTATTAGATTGCCTTCTGTTTCCTCAGTCATTAAAAAAGAAGAGTTCACCACCTCCAGAACATGCCTACCAGAAGTACCTACACCCTCCAGGAGTCTAAATTTAAAAAAGGATTTAATTTGACAATTGCAACCTCTGATCTGTCAATACGCTTTCCCTAAAATACAAAGAAAGGCAAAGAAAAAAAAGCAAAAAATCCAAAATCCCTCATGATTTTCATGACAGGGATAGGTACAAGGAAATAAGAGTATTACCACAGTGCAGACAGGAGCATCATGCAGATAACCCTGGTCTAACAGCAGCAGCGAGGAGCTAACCTGCCCTGCTTTCCAAGCAGGTGCTATTTGCAGAACAAGACAGAATTTGCACAATTCCCCATAGCGCTTTGCCAGTATGTTCAACCTCCTCTAGGAAGGAAATCTTCAGACAATGTACAAGTAACTCACGGGAAGTCTATCTGGGCCCATCGCATCTTATTTTTACAATTTGCCAAGGAACTTGAGGTGAAATTTATCTTTGAAAGAAGAACCCATAGAGGCTACACTTAGTTCAGAGGGTCCAGGCCAGCGTTCCTGTACCTGAGGGAAGCACAATAAACACTAGGGACTGGAGTCTGGATTCCAACAGCAAACTTCTCCTTGACTACAGTGGTGCTTGAAAAGTTTGTCCCTCCTGCCCACACAGGTGCCTTGGCCTCTTTTCTGAGCATTCAAAGAGAGCAAGAAATCACTGCTGAAACTCAACCCAAGAAAGAGAACACCATGCCCTTACAAATGGGGGATGGCTCAAATTTCCTGTGCTTGTGGCCAGTTTTGTTTTGAAAGTTATCATAATAGGAAACCTAGTATAATGTGAAGTTTTAATTTCCTTCCAAACTTTATAATCCTTGGAGAAGCCTGAAAATGGGATGCACTACAATTAGCAAAAAAGAAGCCTTAAAAAAGCCTTGCGGAGAGATTTAGAGCCCAATCATAATTTACATTTGCAGGTATGTAGATCTCTAAGTGCACGGCTTCTGCCCTGATTACTAATTAATGAGGTGCAAAGATGCCTGTTGGAGGAACCAGCTCTGATTATGTGGGCCTTATGGGAAAATGAAGCTCTTGCAATCTAAGAAGGCAGATGATATCTTTAACATATATTTTAGAAAATTACAGGAACAAATCAAGGGGCAAAATATACACACGTATATATTTTTAAAGAATCACACACAGCCAGGTTGTGTTACCATCCGATTATCTTATTTCCTTGAATATACAAACCTGGCATGTTTAATAGATTTAGGATGCTGTCTATTTTGCATGTCATATACATCCACTTAGGCAGTACCCTAGTATTCTGAATGGATATTACTGTCATTACAGCATTCATTTTACAATCGTTTAAAGGAGTAAGTATACGGAGAGCTGCAAGGTGGGGTTCCCAGTTGAGAACCAAGCACATGATTAAACCCCAAATTTGGCTCAGATTCAGAATAGTACCATTCTGTAAAAAGGAACTTTAGGCAAAGGTTTGAAGCCCATCAGATGCGTACGTGGTTTGTTAACATGAGAAGGTTTTTTGTTTCTTTTCTTTGTTATTTTCGCCATTAAAACTTCATCTCCATCTCATCAATATCAGGTGCTCCTGCATCACCTCGCTGCCAGGAGAACACAAGGAAAAGACGGATGTAGCGAGGTAGGCCATGACATACAGCAGGTACCAGGCAGATCATTTTTCAGAACATTTCCTTCTTTCTTTAAAGCAGAGGACAAACACTAGTTCAGAGCAGGTCAACGCCTTCCCCAACATGTCAGGTGTAGGGAAACTGCCTCGTACCATTTTCACCACGCAAGGAGTAAAGCAAAAACTCTCGCAGTGTTGTGTTTGCTTTAGTTTAGAGAGAGCCACGAGTAAGTAAAAATAAATGAAACACATACCATTTGACTTTTCACTATCTGCGGGTTTCATCTGAATAGGATGATGCATCTAAAAACAAAAATGAAAAAGAGTAAGGCAGGTTGGATAGTCATAAAAAATCAAGAATCATGTTTTTAATGAAGGGCTAAAAAGATACATGATTAATATTAAACATGTTGAAATGGTATAAATTCAAAATAACACTATATTACTGGCTCTTAAGAAAAAAAATAAAATGGTAAAGGAGCATTTTATAACCAGGAAGATTTAAAAAAAATAGATCATTGGGCCCACAGGACTCATATAAAACTTTAATTTGTTGTATCTAGTTTCAGAAGACCTCTAAAGTTACAGCCCTCATTAGTTTATGGCATGCTTGGTTTCTGTTTTACCAACTTTTTTTCCTTGAGCTCAACCACTGCCAAAACCGAGATGGAATTTTCAAGTAATTTTAGAGCTAGCAAGCATTTCAAACATACTCAGAGGAGTTGTGTTTGAGAAATGAACTTTGCTTGTAATTAAAAAAACTTGTGCTGATTCTTTCAGGACTGAAGAGGAAGAGACTTGTGCTTCCTATAACTGTTTAGTATATAGCTTTCATTTTTTTTTTTAAGAATACATTACGCATTCATTCACAATGCTTCAATCACAACATGGTACAATTCTGGCTTCCATGAAAACTCCTAATACTTTCTCCTTCTCAATCTCTTCCTCCTTGCGTGTCCCTCTTCCTGCAAAAGAAAGCAATCCCGGTGTGCAGCTACCAGCTGAACATCACGTGGCATCCTACCTTGGCACACTCGGTATGGTGTGTCCTCAGCTTGCATTAATAAATGGTGCTCCCCCCCATATTGAATTGTTGATAACTCCAACAAATTTTTTATGAATGGTGTTTTCTGTTGTTTCAGGAATAGCAACTCCACAACAGTTGAAATTCCTCTGATCAGATTTCCACCGGACATTGGTTATAGCCAGCCCTGTGTCCACCGTGATGGATCCCAGGAAATTTTGTTACAGCTTCTCAAAAGCCATCAGAACTGACCTCGCATTGAGCTCCAATGTGGGAGATGTTTAAGCCCCATTCATTTTCTTCCATAGGGTTCTGCAGAATTGCTAGGATTTGACTGCACAAACCTTCTGGCAGCAGCAGAAGCCTTTTCTCTCCTCAGCAATTCCTCACCATTTCACGTAAGCATGTAAAAACTCCATGCTCTTTCTGCTTTTCTGTAATTTTTCAGCGCAGCAGAAAACTTAAAACTTAACCTCCAGGGACACACTTGCTAGATTCTTTAGAAAATATAAAACATTGCTATGACTGTTTCCCTAAGATTTACTCAAAGTCCAGAAGGCTCCCTGGCCCTGCAAATCAATGCATTCCTTGCACTGCTTGCAAGACTCCCACTGTGCCCTAAGGAAAAGGCAAAGCCACAAGGTGGATGCAGTCACCAGGATGCATACATTTACTTCAATTTTAACAATTCTGTTCTCTTTGAATCATTTGTTTCCCAAATGGACTTTAATAGCCCAGCACTTGTCTGCCACCACTCTTATTCGATCTAATTTATAGAAAAAAAGGAACTTCTATTGTACTCTATCTTCTTTAACTAGTGCTTAACATTTATCCTGGCATCAACAATACATTGGGCACTGCAGGAGACTTTAAATTCATGGGAATGTGATGCAGCATGTCCACTCAGCAAGCAAAAAGTGAAAGAAGAAAAAAGGTATAACTTGCTCCATGAGCCCGTTGCAGGTATTGACGTCTCTGCAGAGCAACAGAGTGGTGAGAAAATAGAGGAAAGAAAAATGAGCATTGAAAATTTGGGAATAGGCAGGTTATAGGAAAAAAACCCAACCCAAATCCAGACCTCATGTAGACAGAGAATCTATCGCTCTTATCTAGCCGCATTTCTACGTCCCTAACTGGAGAAATTTTGAATAAAGGCAAGTCTAACAACGTTAAAACATTTTCACTTTTCAAACTGCCTGATCCAGAGAAGCCAACTTCAGATTGAATTCATGTGAATAATTTATTTTTGCAGCCCCATGGTCACAATACAAAGATCAGTGTTACCAGACAAACACAGTTACCACATCAGAAATCATCCTCTTCTGTTATGCATAATTACCCCCAGTTCATTAAGTCGGTAATCTGTTATGTTGGCAAAGCAAGAGGCAAGATTTAAGAAAATGCTTCGACTGGGTTTTGACTTGATTTCAAAAGTTCCTGCTAAACAGCCAGGGTCCAAATTCTCTTCGCACCAGCAAGTCGAAGTCAGGAGTGACGCTGTTGCTCTAAACAAAATTATATCGGTGCAAAACTAATAGAAGATTCAGATCAGGCCTGGAGGGTTTAAACCGCAGAATGCCCATGCTAAAATGGATGCGATACACAAACATGGCTTTGGCGAAGAGGAAGGTGGAAAAATACGTTACTGACAGTTTCCTAACATGAGAGGGCTCGTGTTGAAGCTTGTTTAACCCTGACCATCACCAATTGATACGTTAACAACCTTTAACACTGGATTCAATAAAACATGCCATTTATAACCTGAAATGGGTTTTACGGAGTCACTGGTTCGCATCTCATTATTAAACTCATTGCTGACCTCTAGAGACAACTGCCGTGACAATACATATTATAAGCTCTCTACCCATAAAATATTTAAAAGTAGGTGTAAAAAAGAAAAGAAAAGAAAAGAATGAGTCTCAAAGAAGTGTGCAGTGAATAAGAAAATTAAAGGGGCAGAGACAAAGGCTAAATAGGTACTATCCTTTCACTCTACGATGAGCAAAAGAGAAAATAATCTGTGCGTTTTATATCTTGCTTGTATAACTGCAGGCTATAAAATAATAAAATAGCTGTGCTTTCTGAGGCCCTCCAAAAGATTATAGATGATATAAACCTATTTCAAATTAGATGCCACCCACTAGAATCATGTCATCTACTGAAATGAAGGATTTCATGTCTTATCAGAAAGCTGTTATTGTAGCTATACATCACAAAGCCATACACTTACGGATCTCAAGGTAAGTGATTTCTCAGTATGTCATGTTGTCACACAGAAAAACAGGAAACATTTTCTTCTGCGCTTGAAGAAAGCTTTGCTTACAAAAATACAGTATTTATGAATGCATAGTTGCAATTAATAAATAAGCAAAAGTGAGAGAAGTAACTGCAGTAAATAATTTATAGACATTAACATCATTCTGTGCTCAGACCCTGTAGTAAAACAGAACACAGTTCTTCCTGAGTGTGGGCAGCTTCCCTGAGCAAGCACCGTGCATGGGGATATCAAAACCAGACCCGATATCCAAACCCTACGTATCGGCTGTAAAGAGCAACGTCTCCTCGGCAGTATTTTAGAGACCTCTACCGAATGCAGTTGTGCAGCCAGTAACGGCACGACCTACCGTTCCTATACGTGCTCTCTATCCATAGGTGTCACAACACACCATGACGCTGTTTTACAACCGAGAGCAGGCAAATGCCCGTTGCCCAAGGTTGTGCGGTGCCTCGCGGCAGCGCTGGCGGGGAAGCCGGGGCTCCATCGCTGCCTGCGCTGTCACGGAGGCCACGCGAAGCCTGAGGCCGAGCACATCATCGCCCTCCTTGGGCGCATCCCGAGCAGGGGTGCTGAGGTGGTCCATGGGAACCAACAAGGGAAAGAAAGAGTTGTCAAATGTGCAATCCTGAAAATATCCCCCTGAAATCAATGAGAATCTGGCCACCGGCTATGTCAAGGGCAGCAGCAGGACCAAGCCATGGCCTAGAATTACAGTTGACTAGTTACATCTTTTTTCCGCCCTCTTTTTCCTGAGTACATCCCACCGTATGTAAATATAACTTCATTAGAGAAAAAAACACAGCAGAGCAACCCAAAAACCTCTCAAAGGCATGCATCCTCCCCAGCTTTAGAGACTCAAAGTCATCTTTTCAACAATAATGCTACCTATTTACATTCTTGTCAAAGCCATGTGACATCTGCATGGGAGAAAACAAGCCGGCTAAGAGTCTATTTCTGGCAAAAAAATTGCAAGGAAATTAGATTAACCTGGGTGGAATTCTATCTGGGAATTTGGAGTCTGTCGTGGTGATTAAGTCATCATTTCTGTCAGATTACTCTAATCAGCTGTCAAATACGATTCCACAACCCCATCTGTAACTTGGCATCCTCGTTATTCAGTCGATGTTACCTTCTGTATACAAAACAAACACCAAACAAGGAGGTGTGTGCAGCCTAGCATTTAGCAGAGTCATTAGCTATGATTACTATTGTGTGCTTGCACATTGCATGACACGATCAGCTTACTGCTTGTTTTATTTAGTCAGAGGATGCTTCAAATCAGGTGTAATCTTAAGCCCAGAGCGCTAGGGGTGAGTGGGGAAGAACTGTCTCCAGGCATGGCCGTACATGGGATTGGCACGTTCTGAGTCACCGCCGCGATTGCTTCAATCTCATTTCAGAGTTGTCAGCATATTTGGCGGAAAGGCTTTTGGGCACCTGTTTTCAAGCCATTTTCTGAAGTGAAATGGGCACTCAGATGTTCTAGGTAGGCTAAAGATTTCCTGCAAGGAGTCATTTCTGCGAACGAAGGAAGGTTTGTAGGCTGAGGCAGTCGACACTCTAAATGATCTGTATCGGTTGGTTTAATAAGAGGCATTTTGTTATATATGTGAACATGTTTGTCTCACTGAGGATTTTAGTGATTAAAAAGCAGGAAATGCCATTCAGTGAAGATGAAGGAGCTGATGGGCTCAATTTGCTGCAACTGTGTTGAGTCTGCGAAATTCAGGTGCCCTCAGCACCTCCAAAACTCTGGCCATGTAATTGGACTATGTAAAATCATTATTTTACGGTCCATTACAAAACCACCTTCATACATGTTTACTACATCGATTAGCAGCTTTTATTCTCCGTTCCTGCCACTGCAGGCTGCACGTGCCTTGCTCCTGTCATTTGTCGTGCCTCGAGGAAAGAAAACCACTCGTCAAGAAAGGACTCAAATACACATAAACCTGCCCATGCCTTCATCAAGGTCAGGAACAGATCACCTCCTAAAAGTCTTCTAAAGCGAAGCACAGTGTGACTTTACACCACAGGAGTTTAGGGTGGTGGTGTGGAGGACGTTATACGTGACTCTTCACTCCTTACTAGTCCTCTTGTCATCTTTCTACAACCCTTTAAAGCCATCAGCAGATTTCTAGAGCTCTTAGCCCTCTTTAGACCTGTCCCCTTCCTCTCTTCCCTGTCATTTGCCATGGCTCTAAGTTTCTAGCCATGCTCCAGCTCAGTTTGTCCCTCACCTGTCACCCTCGCAGACCGCATCGTGGGGAAACACCACACAAAATTGAGCTAAACCTTCCCCCAAGCAAAGGGGAAATTTAAAAAACTTGGGTTACTCGGGTAACATCTAAACCAAACAAACTGCAGTAGGATTAAATGATGACAGCTTGCATGTATCTTGTCATTTCTAGCACTTTGGGACTTGCTTCTTGCTAGCATCAATCATTGTTGAAGCCAAAGGGGACTTCCTTCACATTTTGTACGTCTCAGAATTGTAAAATGGCAGGAGAGAATGGGAGAAAGAAGAAGAGATGTCAGACCTTAATAAAACTCTAATGTTCTTCTTGGGGGAAAGACTATAAATCCATAGACTTTTTTTAACCAACAGGAAAACCAAAGAGAAAGAAAATATTAAGGAGCAGCAGGGACAGGCTACAGGCATGGGGAAATAAAAACACCTAAAGAGGTACCAGCATGAAAACTGGTTGGAAAAATTTATGTTCTTTGCCTAACACTGGTCTGGGAATGAATTTAAAATTTTCTCCAGGCTACTGATCAAATTAGTGAGAGCAGCTTAATTAGAACAGTAGTCCAAGGAAAAGAAGAATCCAAATCTCTACCTGCCAGGTTCCTGAGCAGCTTTTCTGAGTCTGGAAGTCAGGAAGGAAAGTACTGACCTGCCAAAAGACCATGGCAAGAAGGGGAAATGGTCCACAAGCACCAGAGAATTAAACAATTTTCAGTATCTTCAGAGATTATTGTTCTTCTGGATTATTATCGTATTACTAGTATCTTCTGGAACAAGTTGCCATTACTGAAATTTGGTCAGACAAATCCCATGATTGGACCACGGCTATCGATGGCTACAGGCTGTTCAGAAGGGACAGGCGAGGAAGGAGGGGCGGAGGGGTTGTCCTCTACATCAAGAAATAGGTAAGAGTGTGAAAAGTTGTCTCTGAAGAATAGCCACGAGCAGGCTGAAAGCTTATGGGTAAGAATTAGAGATCAAGGCAACAAAGGGAACCTTGTGGTTGGTTACTACAGGCTGCCCAGTCAAGGGGAGCATATTGATGAAGCCTTCTTATTCCAGCTACAGGAGGCACCATGCTCGCAGGCTCTTGTCCTGCTGGAGGACTTCAACCACCTTGATGTCTGCTGGAAAAGTAGCACAGTGAGCTGTAGGCAATCCAAGAAACTCCTGGAAAGCATTGAGGATAACTTCTTAAGCACGGTAATACACAGACCTACCAGAGGGGATGCGATACTGGACCTGTTGGTCACTCACCAATGCAAGTGAGCTAATCAGTGATGTCAAGACAAGGGAGCAGAACAGAGCTGGCAGATCTTTGAGGACGCTTTCCACAGAACACAAGAGCTCTCGATCCCCAGTCGTAAGAAATCAGGAAAGGAAGGCAAGAGACTGGCATGGCTGAGTCAAGACTTGCTGGTCAAACTAAAGGGCAAGAAGGAAATGCACAGGCAGTGGAAGCAGGGACAGGTATCCTGGGAAGAGTACAGGCATGCTGCCTTATTGTGTAGGAATGGGATCAGGAAGGCCAAGGCATGGCTGGAGCTGAACTTGACAGGGGATGCATAGAATAATAAGAAGGGCTTCTACAGGTTTGCCAGTCAGAAATGGAAGGTCAAAGAAAGCGTTATCCCCCTGATGAGCAAGACTGGCAAACTGGTAACAATGGACAAGAAGGCTGAGGTATTCCACAACTTTTTTGCCTCAGTCTTCACTGGCAACCTCTCTTCCCACACATCTCGAGTGGATGGACTGCAAGACAGGGACTGGGGGAGCAAAGTAAGAGAAGATCAGGTTCATGACCACCTGAGGAACCTGAACACATGTAAGTGTATGGGACCTGACGAGATGCATCCCAGAGTCCTGAGGGAACTGGCTGATGTAGTTGCCAAGACACTCTCCATGATATATGAAAAGTCACAGCAGTCAGGTGAAGTCCCTGGTGACTAGAAAAAGGGAAACATTGCTCCCATTTTTAAAGAAAGAAGAAAGGAGGACCCTGGGACCTAACGACCTGTCAGCCTCACCACTGTGCCTGGGAAGATGATGGAACAGACCCTCCTAGAAACTATGCTAAGGCATGGGGAGGACAGGGACATGATTCGAGACAACCAGCATGGCTTCACCAAAGGCAAGTCCTGCCTGCCTGACCAATTTAGTGGCCTTCTGTGATGGAGTGACTACATCACTGGACAAGGGAAGAGCTATGTTTATCATCTATCTGGACTTCTGGAAGGCCTTTGGTACGGTCTCCCACAACATCCTTCTCTCTAATTTGGCGAGATATGGATTTGATGGGTGGACTGTTTGGTGGATGAGGAATTAGTTGGATGGTCACATCCAGAGGGTAGAGGTCAACAGCTCAATGTTCAGATGGAGATCAGTGACAAGTGGTGTCCCTTGGGGGTCTGTGTTGGGACCAGTACTGTTTAATATCTTTATCAATGACATAGCAGGATTGAGTGCACCCTCAGCGAGTTTGCAGATGACACCAAGCTGAGTGGTGCAGTTGACACACCTGAGGGACAGGATGTCATCCAGAGGGACCTGGAAAAGCTTAGAGAACTGGGCCCATGTGAACCTCATGGGGTTCAGCAAGGCCAAGTGCAAGGTCCTGCACAGGCCAGGGGATGAAGGGAGNATGCTTAAAGGGGGCTTATAAGAAAGATGGGGACAGACCTTTTAGTAGGGCCTGTTGCGATAGGACAAGGGGTAATAGCTTTAAACTAAAAGAGGGTAGGTTTAGACTAGATATAAGGAAGAAATTTTTTACCATGAGGGTGCTGAACCACTGGAACAGGTTGCCCAGAGGAGTGGTAGATGCCCCATCCCTGGAACATTCAAGGTCGGGTTAGGCAGGGCTCTGAGCAGCCTGATCTAGTTGGAGATGTCCCTCATTGTGGGGGGGGTTGGACTAGATGACTTTTAAAGGTCCTTTCCAATCCAAACTATCCTACGATTCCATGATTATGTGCAGACACCTCCACATGCCCCTCGCCCTGTCCCAGTCCCAGTCCCTTGTTTCAGCTCTTAGCTTCCAAGTTTTTCAGTAGGATCCTTTTGGAGAAGCTCTTGAACATATTTCTCACATCACTTCAATGCCAACTGGTTTTGCTTGTTTAAACCCTTGTGACTCACAAGTAATGCAAGTTTCCCAGAAGCGAAAGAGGTGTATTTTCCTGTCGAAAAGAACTGTTTAGAATGACTTCTCTAGGGTCAAACTAACTTGAATTACACAGTCAATATCTGGCTACAGCTTCAGGGAACTTCTCCAGGAACCGAGGATAGTCTCTGAGGCCAAATAAATACTAGTGAATAAAAGAGGCAAGGGACCGCTCTCTGGCTCTTAAGAGAAGTGGCGTGGCACAGCTTGCATTTACACAGCTATACTTCTCCTTCCTCTCAAAACAGGATGCCCTTGCTCATACTGCCCAGTGGGAACAGGCTCCAGCCCATGTTATTCCCCCAAATATGCCCACACCCCAGGCAGGAAAGCGCTAACTAGCACTGAGACCAATGCCGTGGTCCTGCTCGCTTTACCAGCACAGCCAGAGCTTTGGATTCTCAGTATTGATTTAAGTCATTTACCTTACGTTTATTCATGGGTAAAAGGAGGACAAATGTGCATCCATCACACAGCCTCTCACAAATAAACGCAAACCAGTAGCTGTTACTGCCTGAGCGATGGCAGAGCCAGGAGATTGTTTGCTGTCATCCTTTCATAAATCCCAATTTAAGGGATTTAAACTGTGTTAGGTATTCATACAATTTTAGTAGCAGAAGAATGTGGTCTGTTACTTGGCCTCCTAGATTACTGTCAGACATATATATATACATATATGTATGCATATTTTGGAGAGAGAGAGAGAGAGGGAGGGAGGGAGGGAGAGAGGGAGGAAGGGAGGTTAGCAGGAGAAAATGAATATTGCTGGTGGGTGCCAAATATAGTTCATGCGGTAATGCATAACATCATTATTTTCTATTTAGAGCACAGAAACAAGCATATAGCTTGCTTAAAACAAGTTGTTTCTTTTACCAGAGAACACTAAACCTGCTGAAATTCAATGACTTTTGGAAGCTTTCCAACTCAGTCATTTGCAATCCACTACACTCCATGTTTTAAATTCAAGTTAAACTGAACATTAGCTGGAGAGACTAAAAACAATGCTGCGCTTTAAAATAATAATAATAATAATAATAATATTCTAGTGATCCCTTCCGCAGTCCCCCCCGCATCCTGCTGCTCCTCCCATACATTTATTAATTAGGCTACAACACTCGATCTCCCTTAAAAGTGGTACCCTCGTATAGAAGTGAAAAAGTTGGTGGTCTTAGAAGTGACAACTTCACTTCCTAATGTACAAATAACTACTGCTGCTCTGTTAGCAGTTCTACTCCATTTATTTAATCCCTTCATTTCTTACCACCCACACAAATGGCAACAACTCAGGACACATGCGAGCCAAACGGAGTGGAGATAAGGAAGAGGAGGTACGACCAATATTTCTCTCTTCAAAATCACATGGAAACCAAAGTGATTAACTATCTTTTCTTCAAACAAATGAGCCTTTACAGAACCTATTCAATCCTAAAAATAGACATTAAGTGGGATTCTATATCTTGTTGGGAATAATGCCTTGGGGATATTTTGCATCATCCATGCTTAAAAAGCAAACCCATTAGACATCTGAGCAAAACACCAGATATTATTTTAACAGCAAGAGTTATCCATCTCATCTGCAGCAGCAATAACTTTTGTTGACGTTTTGCCAATTGAAGTTTGCATGCCGATGTGGTGGTTTTTTTTTTTTTTTCCCTTTGCATTAAAACGATAAGGCGCAGAAAGATAACAAAAGGCTCTCCGTGACATTAATTGACTGAGTTTTAACACCCATTCAAGGTAACTGCGAGGAGTAAAAATTACTGCCCACGTTTCTGAGCGGAAGACGAAGTGCGGTGAAGCAGCGATTTGCTCAGCGTCATGCAGGGAGGCACCGCATGGCCCAGAATGACTACTCGAAGGGAGGCATCCGAGCTGTCCGCACAGCAGCGGAGCCTGAGCTCCTCATGCTCTAATTGATTTCTCCTCCTAACACCATTGCGAGGTACTTACTGCTGCTATCTCTTTTTAGCAGAAAGGAAGACGATGGGGAGAAAAAAAGCACAGATGCTATACGTGATTCATCTGGAGTTATTCCACAACCAAAGCCAAGTCTCCCAAGCCAAAATTTTGTGGTTTTATCACCAGCTATAGGTAAGGCATTAATGAGCAAATGTACTCCACATAAGCTTTTTTTTTTTTTGACATTATGACTCCCTAGATACCCTACTCAAGAGGTAACGTAAGAATCTGAAGCAGTGATGCAGGATAGCTGGAGGAATCAAATGCCAGCCAAGCTGTTGTGGGTTTGGGATCTCAGCTAGTAACTAACACAGCCTTGTGCTGCATTGGGCGGATTTGCCCAACATGACCTAAGATGCCAGGACTCAGTTCCCAGCATGACACAAGTCTTACAGTCGATGTCTCACTGGAGATGACTCAAGTGTTCTGAAGCCGTACTTTCTTCCATCTCCCTAGTTGCGTGTTGGCTTCCAGAAGTCAACAGGAGGTTGAGACCTAAAAAGGAATACTTTTCCCTCAAATCTAAGAGCACCACTCCTCTCCACCCCCACCACCCCCGTATTAATATTTGGAAAGCAGAACCAGAGCAAAGCCAAAACACGCTACCTATTATCTCATCTGCTATGAAAAGTCTTCCCACCTCCCAGGGGAATGAAACAGAGGCCTCTTAACCATCCCAGAAGGGGAAGACAGCACAGCAGATGCTTGTGCTTACTTGAGTGGTCTGGAGACGCATATTTCCACATTTCTTTTCCTAGCAAAAGTCAAATCTCCTGCTTAGGAAGCCTGACTCCTGATGGCCTGCTCAGGGAAGTTTGCCCTTCTCATTTATGACTTTGGGATCTTCAAAGACTCAAGACGATGTTCCCATCTTAAAAAAAAAAAACCCTCTCCTGCTGGCAAATGGAACTCTTTACGTAGCTCAGGCTGCGGGCACCATTTTAGGGTGGTAACGTTTGAGCCTGGTCCACATGAAACCCCTCCCTTTCTACATAAATCCCTCCGATTCCTCGTCAACATCTAGGATGGCTTTTAAAAACTTGTGAAGAAAACAAAGTAACCCCCCATCCCCTGCTTCTCGTGCCCCAAAAACACAATCCCAAACAAAAATAAAATAAATTCTCTCTTAGGCTACTGATAACCATGAAGAAATTTAGTTTATATGAAATGTTTTTTAAAACATGCAATGGCTTTTGTAATGCAAAATGCTAACTCGGCTGTGACTGAGGGCACAGCTACCAGGATGTTAAACGCTTGTTTTGCAGAAGTTTGATTTTAAGATTTACGCTGTTCTGTGCTTGCATGTACTATCTCCTCCGTGAACTATGCTCTGGGAAAACACCATGTGATTATGCTCAGCAATATCCTCTACCTTTGCCAAGCTGAAATTCAGGAAATAACCCTTTAAAGGGAATGACCAGCAACAGCAACATTTCAGAAAGGCAAGAAAGCATAGTCAGGGGCTTCTCTGTTTCTTTTACAATGTTATCTCACCTACACTTATCTTCTCCATTTTTGGCTTTCATTCAGTAAGAGAGAAACCAGCTTCAGCTACTCCCTCAGCTTCACATCACAGATTTTTCTGTTCATTTACTAAGGGGATCTTCTGCCTGACTCTTTCTGCAGCATGGAAGGTCACCTTGATCCAACAACATGCTTGGTCTCCTAACAGGAACTAAAGTATTTGGTACAAAACTCAAATTCTAGGCGGTGGGATTTTTAATTTTTTTTTCTTTTTTTTTTTTTTAATGCAAAACTTTTTTAAAGTTCTTGTTGGAAAGCTTTTGTATCTGCATTACAATGTACCAGCAAGAACGTCTTATAGCTAGAAAGTGTGATGGAGGTAAGTCTGAAATAAGCCCAGAAAGCATCAAAATTATAACTTCTATTGAAATTCTACCTTTTAAATTAAGAGTAAAGGGTACACTTTATCAAAACAACTGGCACCAATGATGTGGGGCTGCTGCTGTTTTCACTCAGCAGAGGTGCAGAGCAGTTCTGAGTCCAGACTCCACGTCTCGATTCACAATTCCCACCTCGCCAGCAGTCAGGCAGGCAGGCAAATTTCTCCCTGTTACCAAACACAGACCAATCCAGGTTTCTTCAAAGGTCAGCTATGACCCCCAAACTACTTGTCAACACGCGTGCCTTTGTACATATTGCAGGGAATAGCCAAAGCATTCAGGTAGAAAAGGGGTTTTGAATGAAGATGTCAAAAATCCTACTCTCCTGACTGAGATCAGCTGGGGTAAGTAGTACAGTTTTATTGTTTAACGAATGAAGCCATAATATTTTACGCCAAATGAGGATATGGCTCATAAATTCTATTTAAGCTCTCCATGAGCTGAAGTTACAGGAATTTTCCACAACTATCCAGTATCAGCATCCAAATAAAAGCTCTCGGTGTTATGCCAGTACTCCGCAGCGGTGAAATAATCTGGCTGTGGAGAGAGAATGAAAAAAGATAGTTCGATATTTGATCCATCTATGAAAACAGAATGTTTCTGCAGTCTCCAGCCACAAGCGTACACAAACACACACTGTCCACACGAAAATATGAACGTCTAGCTGTGTGTACATAGAATTACAAACAGCAGTAAGAATCACATTCAATAACCACGTAATTTTTTAACCAACCTTTGTATGAACTCATTCTCTTTAATTTTTTAGCATCTCTGTAGCTAATGCACTTTGCCAGTGCTTTCTTTGGGATGAGGAGAGTATTTTTTATTCATACTAAACATGCAGGACACATTTCTAATGCTAAGCTTAAGGAATTCTAATGCATTTACATATTTCCCTCAATAGGTGCTTGGGAAGTTAAACAAAAAAATAAATGGACAACATTAGCAGAAACACGTATTTTTGAGGAATGAGTCGGTTCCAGCTGGCTGTGGTATTTGGACCGAGCTGTGATTAAGCTTTCATTAGTCAAAGGGACAGCATCAGGGACAGGAAGGCCAAAGTCAACCTGCCTCCACCTATCTGCAAAGCTCTGAACTAGCATCTGACCCCAAATAGAAACCTTAATGTATTTTTCCAGAGACTAGGTTCCTTGATTCTCTTGAAAAAAAGACCAATATGTTTCATTTAGTGACTATAAATGCCAGTATGTGAAAAGCTGTCTTCTCTTACTTATTCTTTATATTGCTATTCTACTCATCCAGAAGTTTTCTCTGCATTGTGCCCCACGAGTAACATCTTGATGCACGACTTGCCTAAAGGTCAAAGAAATCTCTTTGCGGAGATGGCTTCAGGTGGAACAGCTGGAGGCCACGGAGAGCTATCACGAAGGTCCTCTGATAAAACCAACCGAGCTAAAAGCTCTTACCTCATCCATCCTACCTGCTCCAAAGGCAGCATTTGGAACTACTGGGAAGTCTTGAACTCCTGGTTTCTTGGCGTATGCTATTTTTTCAGAGGGGCTAATGCAGCCGAAGGGCTGTTGCAGCTTCAGTGAAGCTAGCAGAGGGCAATGAAAGCACAGGGGAAGACGGCATGGGTGAAGAAAAGAAAATTTCACCAAGTCACACCCTCTATTTTTGGCTCTCATGTCAACAGGGAGGAAGACAAGTGCCAGACGTGAAAGCTGTTAGCTATCAGGCCACTTTTACACTGGGAGAAATCCATGTCATTCTTTGCAAAATGAACAGGGTCACGAGAGGCAAGGGACACGCCTGCCTGAGCAACCCTCAGAGCCCTCCAGACACCAGCGTGTAAGCACAGCATCTAAACCCGCTGTAGCTCTTACTTACCAACAACTTTCTTTTTGGTTCGTTACGTATTTTTGTACAAACAGAAGGATTCTATATTCCCGCAAGCATAGCGATTTCTTTCACTTCTTAGAAATTGCAGAATTGAGAGATGAAAAAATCCAGTTGCTCATCTCGAATGACTTAATGCCAATACAGGATTACTGCCTAGCATATATTTTCTAATTCTTTCCTACCCCAAACGCCCCTAAGGATTGTGATTTAACTTTGTTTCCTTTAGAAGATCATTCTAATTGGGGAGATAGTGGTTTTTCCTGATACTTGATCTAAGTTTTATTTCACCTCTTATGACCGTAAATCCTCAGTTCTGTGTACAATCAAAAATAATTCCCACTTGTCACTGACATTTGGGCAGGACTTGGAGGAAAGAAATGCACCATCTACATCCACGCTGCTCTGGATGCTTGGCGAGGTACTCCCACAACATCATTTATCCTCTCTGTATTCCTTGCGATATTTGAAACGAACATCCTGTATAATAACACAGCACATTTTCCTCTAAGGTATTGTCATGAATCGGCCACAAAATAATATTAGTCGCTGTCTGGCGGATACTTGCTCAAGTGATGGTCTAGAACACAAACTCCCTTCAATCATTTGAGCCATTTACAGCTGAATGGAAACAGAAAGGTATCACGTACCTCACATCTCTGCATGAGGCTGTAATCCCATTGAGAGATCCTGGCAGCGGGAAGGAACACTAGAGGGTTTTGTTTATTTTCACGGTGGAATTACAGGCTTCACTTATGGAGGTACCTGACTTTCAGTTCTTAGTTTAAAACTAATCTTATCCTCTGATTAGCATCTGATTTTCCACAATCTTATTTTCTTCAACACAGAATCCTATGTTCTCTATCTTGAAATCAATGATAAGGCTCTATTCATACTTTCTTAAAGATCGTTACAGACTCCCAATTATTCCTTTCAGACACGAGCATCTTTTTTTCTTTCTTTCTGTTTTTTCCCTGTGTTTCTCCTTCAGAAGAGAAAATTTCCACTCGCTGCAACTTGTAACGGTTGCAGGTGGGATTGGCTGAGCATTCCTAGCATGAATGTCAGAGGCAATGTATTCATGAGATTCCCTGATACATTGCAAATTCCATTTGCAAAGAAGCAAAGTTGCTTATTCTAACCCCTGCTTGCATATATTCCCCCCCCACCCCACGATGGGAGATAGCCCATCTCCGAGTTACAATAGGGTGAGAGCTGGGATTGACTGCAGACTGCTTTAACGCCACTCTTAATGACAACTTGTGAAGATTAGGAAGTTGTCAGAATCAGATATCAGCAAAAGCTTCAGCTTGCTTTGTGAAGTCAGTCTGAATTAATTAATGGGTAGCTTTCCTTTGATATCGCTTTGATATTTGGCTGCAGCTGGATAAAAATCAACCACAAAGGAATCTACATTTTGTTTACCACTGCTTAAGACTCTCTTTAGCTCAGTGGTTTGGTTTTTTTTTTCTTTTGCAGTTTTTGCTTTTTTAACTTCCCTGGCACAACGCAACAGAGATAGGCTTTTGTTAATAAACGGACTCATGGTGGCATGTTTTTCGACGACTGCCTCTCTCCGCTCCTGGAGATACTCAGGCTACATTCTGGGAGCAAAGCCATTACAGATTTCAGCAAAGCTGCAAGTGAAATTACGGACCGTTTCAAAAGTAAGACGAACATCAGCCTTGCCCACGCTGGTATTGCTTTTCCCATTAAAAGGTATTTAACACTTTCATGATATTTGCTCTCTGTTTTGGGGGGTGCCGATCACTTGCTCCATACGCTGACAGCCTGAAATATAAGCTCTGCAACTGGGGGTCTTCCTTAACTTTTCAGGGCGGGAAACTACAGCCCATTTTGGTGTCTTTTGGATGTCTACCATGACAATCCGATGAACACGTCTGCACCCCAAAGAGGTGCCTGCACCCAAAGGACTCCCTGAGTATTTCTAGCAGCCCCAGTGACCCTGCTGGCAAGAGGAGCGAGGATTGCTCTGCACACCACGGGGGAAGGTCGGACAAAGAAGTGGCTCTTCCAACCAAGCTGATGAAGATGATAATTTCTTTAGGAGAACAAGCAAAAAACCAATTATCTTTCTGGGTCCGCAAAGAGCATTTTTAATTAGGCAGAACATAATTGCCCAACGTGTGTTATTAGAGCAGGAAGCTCAAGCAAGCCACCCAGTTTCACCTGGTTTTCCAGGAAATATTATGGGATTTCTAGTGACCACAGAGAAGACAGAACCTATGTCTTCTCTCTCATCGTGTAGGTTGTCACATACAACAGCATGGTGCATCTAAGCGGCACGGTTCATTACCCGACTGAGATGGGAGAAAGCTAACTAGGGATCCCTCAGCTTCCCGCCCCATCACGGGAGTCCAAACAGTAAATGAGACAACTGCTAGCAATGCACAGAGCCACAGACCACGCAGCAGAGATCTTTGAAAGAAGCAGCAGAGCTCACAGGGTTGGACAGAATGGCAGAAAGATGCTGAACTAACATTCTCTCTGTTATAAACATGCCACGAAGCCCAGGCTCTTTAGTCATAACAGAACCCAGATCCACGAGCGCCAAACATTGCTATCGAGGCAGGTAAATGGCATCCAAGGGCATCGCTAATGATGTTACTTCCTGATGCCTGCAACATTTTTTATGATTTGCCTTTCTAATTTCACTGTTGTAGGAATAGTCAGACAGCTAGGAAGGCTCCCTGAACTAGTTTTTCATTAGGAAGACAATTTTAATAGCTTGTGTCATGGTGCTAATGAGGCTGACTGAAGCACCTGTACTTTCTGTTCCGGGTAACAGAAAACAGCTAGCACCAGCAGGAGGATAAATAGCTCCTTACGAGAGCGCCTGGGCTATTATCCCTAGCTAAGCACCCCACCTACATCTTGGTGAGCTTTGCAATACCCTGGAGTACTCCAGTGACGGCCTCTCAGCTTTGCTCAGTTTTCCATTCTGAAGTGCACAGCAAAAGGTTCTTCAGTCAGCGATTTTTGGGTACCCAGCCTGAAAGTGGTATCCTGTGAACGGATCTTCCAGCCTCGCTGAGTAAGATGTTCTAAGATGGACCTTAAATTCTGGAAGCATTTTGCAAAGTGATGACCTCAACTGTCCAGAGTTACGGAAATCAGAGGTAAAGCCCAGTGTCACATACCAGAACAGTTTGGCCTTTTGGGGATGGGCTTCACATCAGGGAATTTTTCTGAGGTTAAGCCAGGATTATGCGTTACTTAGTTTCCATCCCAATATTATTAGACTGCAAAGCTGTGCAAAAAAAAAAATCCTGAACTACTCCGAAAGAGCTGTCTAAAAAAGCTAGCGTGCATCTAACTGCATTTGCAGCTGGGCTAATGTGCTCCTGCTTCTCAGCAGATCTGCTACGCCAGGGAAAAGCAACGGTCCGGTGTCACTGTCCGGCATGCGAAACAGCTCACGGATGCCCACACCCTGTGCAGCTCTGCACCCTCCTGACATACCCCGGGGGTGAGGCGGGGGCAGCACCCCCCGAGTGGGGCTTAGATCAAGGTTTAGCCTCCTTCTCCCAGTGCTTCAGGTCAATGGATCTTCCTGCACTTCCCTATTCTTGGAGAGTATCTTCCAGAGGCTTGAAGCTTTTCCAAATAATAGAAATACTTATTAGAGCATGGACTCATCCAGATATCACAATTCTTGAGTCACTGCCCTCTCTACGAGGCAACCCAGTGTATTTACTTCCTTTCTCTCAACTCCACAAGAGTTTAATACTTTCATACACCGTGGAACAGCTTCAAGAGGAGAAGCGGTGACCTCCAATCTCAACCAAGTCCAGTGGTGAAGGCTCTGTTAGGTCAAGTTAAATCCTCACAACAAACAAGCCCGAGAGGATATGAACTGCATTCTCCTGCACGCCAGGATAGCCAGAAAGCTATCAGGCTGTACGGGAAGGTGACCCTGCCCCCCATCCTTCGCTGAGAAAAAGGGACAGTATAATTATGAATTAAATGTTTTGCTCGATTTAGAGAAGTTATTTTCACTTAGTCAATGTTCCCCTCTCCCTACGCCTGCACAACGTCCATCGTTCCGCCATTAAGCTGTGAGTTCAGCTACTTCCAGGGATTTCATTTGGCTCCTGAGTCACTTTTTAGCGTTTTGTGAATTCAGGGCTGGCGATCCATTCTGTTTTTCACGGTAATGGTAGATGCACACCCAGCCTTTCCACTAAGGTACCTGAATTTAGTGCAAATATTGATTTTTTTTCATTTAAGTGGCAAAGTCAGTGTAACCTTTTCTGAGGGTAAGAGGTGGAAGTAGTGTATTTGCATAACAAAAAAACACTTCTTCTGAGCCGGACAAAATGTATCATTAAGTGGTGCCATTTGCACAGTATTTTCAAGGAAGAAATGGGCCAGATCCACTTTCTCAACATCATTCAATGTCTTCTAGTTCAGTTCCTAGGAATAGGTGCTCCCTGGGAATTCTCTGCTTTCCCATCTGGTTATTTTTATCATTTAAACAGTTCTAGACTTTTCGGATCCTTCATTAAACAGCATTTGGCCATGCTATATGGGTACTGAATTAGTTTAATTTGTCATCATAAATCAATCACTCCGATACCTTAACTAACTTAATTGCTCTTTCTGTTTGTCAAAATCTCTCAAAGTCACTGATATCTCATATTCAGGCTATTATTCAAGTCATATTGGATGATTACCTTTTTATTACAGATAATTTTTACATAATGTTCACACGGTACTGACAACTCCTGAGGCCTAAAGCAGAGAAGAGACCTGGATATTAAAACGCCGCTCCAGAAAGGAGCGTGCCAGGATATTCATTAGAAATGAGCAGAACTCACGATCTCAAGTGAAAATCAGAAATACGTTTTGTTTTTTTGCTTCTTGTTGGACGAACGGTATTTTATCAGAAAGTGACCGTGGGTTCACAGTAAGTCGCCATGGATGCTTGCATTTTGAAACAGATTATTCTGCAGGTTAAATAACCTGCTAAACCGATCCAGCACAGCGCTGAGATTTCTTTCCCACGTCACAACCCCTTAAGCCCCACGCAACCAGAGCGGCCGTGGCACTGCCTCGCCGATACCTGCGGTACCTCCACCCGCCGCGGCACGTAGCGAGACCAAGGGTGTTTCACACTCCACGGGAAACCTGCGCAGGTCTGCGGGAGCGAGGGGAAGCCCCAAAATGGAGCGGTGCGATTGCAGCCTGGCGTAGGGCAGAACGAACAGGCACCGAAAGAGCAGAATGAGCTAAGTTCCTCTTTAAAAATCAGTTTTTCGTATTCTACATCCCTAAATGGACCCTGAGGTTTCCTTACGGCCGGCGCAGAACACTTAGGGAAAAGTTCCCCCTAAGGCAGTCCTGTTTCCTTGTCACATAAATGGCATTAATAAAACCAGTAGTGATTCTCACAATGTAAAAACTGAAAAATCTTTCCTTAGACAACATCTGGCAAAAAAGGAAGCCATTAATACTTTACAAGACAGTTAGATCCTACAAACTCCACCTTGCTGTTTTAAAATTTCAAAGAGCTTTCTCGAAACTGCATTCCTCCATTGTTAAACCCTTAAATAAATAGATTCAAAAAGCTAATGTCCCAATTTCATGCCCGAACTTCCATACAAAGGGTCTGCTGCTACTGGGAATGTGTATATCCCACTTGAAACAAGAACCACGTGAGCCATTAGCCTGTTAAAAGCAGACAAGTGCTGAGGACTAAATTAGCGTGGGCTGTTAATTATTTTTGTGATAACCTTAGCTAGCTATGAGGATGTATGCAAAAATATACATACAGGCAACAAATAATCGTTGCCATGTCAGATCAATCTAACTTCACACACAGAACAAAGACTCCAAAGAGTTTTAGGTGTAGATTTGACATATGGATTCTCATCGATTCTTGACTTCAAGAATCCAACCAACATACAGTGCTCTTGTGTCACCTATCTGCGCTTAACTCTTCCCAGGAAATCCTGTCAGATTCACCAGTTAGCCAAACAGAGCACATTCTGGTTTCAAATTAATGCACGTTAAAACTAAAACAAACCAAAAATGTTCGTGCCACAAAGGCGGCTAAAGCACTCCCCACACACAGCTCCTCCAGGTTTGCCCTCCGTACAGAAGCCAATTTTCACTAAGCAGCAAATGAGAGTACGGGAGCGACTAAGATTATTACATCTAACTGAAGGCACAGAATAAATTGAGATGGGGGGAATTTATTGGATTATTTTGTTTAGGGAATAGAAGTTAAACACCTTTAACAAAGCCATGAGATTCTTAATGAAGATGAGACTAGTTAAGGCCTCAGCTCTACATCTCATCCCAAAGCAGCACATTTCTAAGATCATTATTACATTCAAATCGAGGTCTTCCCTTTTCTCCCTTCTGCCTTTTAAAACAAAATCCAAACCAACGTTCTGAAAAAACCTGACTGTAAATCGAATCACACAAGCCGCATCCCTATGAGCTAGGATAGCAGCTACGCGCTTGCACGTTGTATTTGAAAAGACACGTCTGGAAATTCGTGTTGTTCATTTACAAGACATAAAAGCTACTTGTGATGCCAGCACCAAGTAAACAGCAGAGAACTGGCCCTATTTTGTTGATATGTATCGTATATATCAATACGCCCGTATTTCTCAAACACTGTGTATCTTCTTCTCTGCCTAGTAGCAATCCTACTGTAACAAGTGATATCTAAATACATTTTGGGGGAAAGATAAAAGCTCCATTATTATGACAAGGAATATTATGACTAACAGAGAGATTATACTAATCATGAGTAAAAAGATGATGTTTGATCCTACTTATGCTGAAAGTTTTTAAAAAATTAAAAAAAAAAATCTTTTAAATGAATTTTATCCTCGGGAAAATGATTAAAACCAGAAAAGCCTTGAGATGTCAGCTGGTGACACGTTTTTCTTCTTTATCTTTTTTTCTTGTTGTTATTGCTGTGAAAAAAAAAAATCTGAGAGAATACAGCAAAGTGCATCATTAACTTCTTATTAATTTTATAATACAAAGGCAATTCAGTTAAAATAGTGGTGCTGCAACTTTAAATTACAGAACTAGCTTGGTATTTAATGAGAGATTTAGCACAGCGGGGTTTCTGTTAAATTAAGTTGTGCCTTCACATCACAGTGGGAAAACAGGTGTATATTGGTTTAGAATTATGGAAATGTTGACTAATTCCAAGGCTTGTAATCAAACAGCAAGGCACCCTGCAATATTTTCTTCCAAGATTCTGCATTAATCATTTATGTCTGGTCTTATTTTCTTCATGTCCACTAAAAGGGTGCAGCTCAAAGGAGCAGATAAAGCGCGCGTGTTTTCACGTCTCCGTTAAGGATGAGGTCCGGGCGAAAAGTAGATCTCGAAACAGAGCACTGCTGGCTGTGCTCAAATACCTACCTAAATTAAACTGAACATGCAGTCTTGGAAGGGGGATAAATTTCACATTAAACCCCTACTTTTTTGGCTCCACGAGAGCTGATCTAAAACCCGCTTACCGAGCCACGTGGAGCAGGTCTGCATTCAAGAAATGAAGAGAGTAAGCCCAGAACTAACCTGGCCCCTGTCATTTAATGAGCATCGAGGTGCAGCAGCGCGGGTCATACCTGCGCGCAGGTAAAACGTGGGCGAGTTCCAACCGTCGCAGCATCCCTGCAGCCCCCTGCTCCTGCATCTGCCATCATCCTTACCTTACACTAAGAAATCACCTGCCTTCGCCTCGGATTTTCTTCCTGGGCTATTTAAGGATGCCTCTTATCTGACACACGGTGGTATTACAGCAAAAGCGGAAGGCACAGATTCTTTTGTTTCCAGGAGACACCTTATTACTGAACCTCCTACATTCCATATCTCATTTACTGGAAGCAAGCTGACACTTGATGCCCGAATGAACCTGATCCAATTTCATCCCCTGTTGTAACCCTGCCAGAAGATTGCTTCCATTTGCTCCGAGACTGTTTCGCACATGGACCTACCCACTACCGGATTCCTGCTCGGTCGGCGAAAGCTGCTTAGCGGGCCAGAGCTAACAACATGAAAATTGCTGAAATTCATATAAGGAGAATCCTGCTAATGTGAAGTGTTTGCAGCACGTGTGTGACAACTTTAAAGTGTGTTTAAATGAAGTTATTTTGGGAATACACAGATGCAGCACAACAGTATCGCCATGTATGCCGAATGTCAGCATACTGCACGTGCAAAACGCAGAATCTCTGAGATAATATACGCTGAATTGTTCTCAAAGGGAAGTAACGAATCTGTATTTGAGTCACTTTATTAGAGGCGCCCCTTTAAGAAGGAGGTATAACAAGTTATCTCAAAGTAAAATCTTAACATCTCTGGCAGTATCAGGAGTATTTTTAAAGCCCAAAGCCCCAGAGTCATGGGAATGTAATTTTCGTGTTTCCTTCAAAGAAAAGTTTGTAACCTCACAGTCAGGACAGAAAAACACAGCTTGAAAAGATAAGTTTTAAATGATAAAATGCTAGAGGTAGCATTAGAAAAAAATATTACATTTTTGAGCTTTATTTCAAAAAAAAATCAAGAGGCACAGTAGTCTCTTTAACTGCTGTATGCTCATTAGCTGTACCAAAGCGGAGAAGAAATGATGCCCAGCTCAAGTAAGATGCGATGCAGAGCTGAGCCAGCTCTGCCACCTGCACGTGGGAGGTCAGGGAAGGGGTCTGCCCCTCCGAGTCACCTGCTGGGATAACGGAGATCTCTCAGAACAAAGCAGCCAGCTCGTGGGGCTCAGGGAAGAACAGAGGAGCAAACAAAAGGGTTCTCTCTGCTTCTGAGGGAAGGGATGTATAGATCTCATGGCAGAGCTTCAGGGTAGGGTCCCACACCCTTCCCAGCCCCAGGGATGCTGGCTGGGCAGGATGTTGGTCCAGCAGCTCAGGACCACCTCCGCTGGAGTGCCCACCCTCTCCAGCAGAGCCGCTTGACTCAAAGTGTGTTGGAGAGCAATTACACGATGAGTTGGGTTAAGTGCAGCATTAGCTGATTTGGATTAGAGAGCATTCATCCAAGGGCTTGGTATCTTCTGGCAGTGGGGATGGGAACCAGTAACTGGGGTTTCAGAGCCAGAGGATGCTGAGATTCAACCTGAGCTCCAAAGCCATGTCAAAGGGAATCGTCCCTCAGAGTCCTCCTTTCTCTCTGAGCATGGCTCATACATCCTCTACGCCCTCAAAAGCCGAACCTGCCACTGGGAGCCTTGCAAGGTCTTGACACTCCCTTGCAAGGGCCCATTGCTGGGAAACATCACTTGAATCTGAAGTGCCACAATTTTTCTTTCATTTTCCTGTAGCTGGTCTACCTCTGCAGACCTCCTACCACCCCTCCAGCATTTTCACTTGCAAATGACAGAGGACTCGGATTTTACCTCGGTGAATTAGCAGGACTCACAGGTTACTATCTGACATACTTCTCTATGCTGGTCATTTCCATGACAGATGAGGTGGCTTTCCCAACAGGAGTTGCATAAAGTGAGCTGGCCAGATGTGAATTTTTCAAACACATAGTGTCCAATTTCACATACAGCACATAGGAACTAAAGGAGATATTGACCTGTCCGTCCAGCCAATGTTGTATTTCTTTATACAGTGTTGTATGCATTTATTTATTTTTGTGTCTGTAACCATACATTCCAACCATATACTTGAACACTTCCCCTACATCATCCCCATCCTTTATATTTTTCTAATCCCCAAAGTATTTGGCTGCACCCAGAAGAAGAAATTAAAACATTCAAACAAGATTTCAGAGTTAAGGCATGCAATGATATACTTCTCTCTAGCCCCGTAACTTAAGTCTGAACTACTGTAGGATAACGCAAGCTACAGTTTGTACAACACAACCGCAACTGTTCCAGCCGCCGGTGTGAGGCATCAGTGAGAACAGGTTGCCGAGGAGCTGGTGGCAAGAACAGGGTGACACCGTGCAAGCAGCTACCCGGTACCAGGCTCTACGGCACCCTGACGCGCAGCCACCACACCAACGCAGTCAGGTTGTTTAGAAACCACGTGGATAAAGGTTGCATTTAACAAAGCTGGCTGTATTTTGTCTTTTCCTCTTCTCTCCCTCCTCAAACTAGAAGCCCCAGTGGTGCAGTGTTTTTCTGCCATCTGTTTTCCCCCCCCCTCCCCCCCCCTTAAATAAATAAAAAAAAAAAAATAAAAAATTGAATCTACCTTGCACTTCAGTAACTGCCTCTAGTCAGCAGGAATCAGCACTGTTTCCAGCCAAGGGACTTTCTACAGAAGAGCAACTGCCTTTTGAGATGATGCCATTGCTACAGGACTGGCACCGTTACAGGACAGACCATCAGGTTAGCCACCCTCCCTTGAAGAGATCAAGGTCATTTGGGGCACCAAGCAGCATCTTGAGCAAAAGGGCTATTTTTCTGGCGATAAAATAATTAGGATCAAAAAGGAAATGTACTCACCCCAGGTAAAGTTTTAATATTGTGCAGTGCATTCTGTGCCTCAAGAGCAGCTTTTCTTGTATAAAATGTTACGAAACAACAACCTATAGAGAGAAATGAAAAGCTTTCAGAAATTAGTGAGTATGATTTGTGAGAGTACAATAGGGAGGGAGAAAAAACAGTGGTTGAACAACACGTTATGAAAGCTGGAAACGTGAATTATCATGAGGCTGCCTGTATGACATGAATAAAAGAAAGCTTGTACAGTTTAAAATAAAAAGTCACCCCCTGTGCATTGCATCTATAGCACACCTACATTGTTAGTGAACTGTAATCACTTAGAAATTAAGTTAACCAAAATCCAATTGGCTTTGTACAGTGTAAATAAGGTTATATTTTTCTGAAGGCTCCTGATTATACTTTGAATATAAGCAACATGGCAAGCTCAAGCAGCAGGAATTCATTGTTGCATCCCAGGCAGAAATTCAGGTTAAAGCAGGACCTTATTTAACGGGTCTTATATGTACGAGCTAAGGTTTGCTCCCCCCCCGTTTGAAACAAGGTAGGACTGGAGGTAGGGCACTCATCTCGTTGCAGGAAGGAAGATAAACTGGAGGAGAATTCGCCACTGGTGGGATAGTGGAGGCTGCTGATGGCCGGCAGCACTAAGCGAGGCTTCATCTGTCTAACCCTCAGTACCGCAGGCAGTTTTAGTCGCCTTAATCCCCTGTTTATCCCTGCGGCAGCAGGGTCCAACCAAGTGGTCTGTGGGACCAAACACAGGTTGTTGTCACTTCACCGCAAACAGGGGAAGTAGCTCTTCCCGCAGCACATGCAAGCCAGGCAGTTCAACGCCTGGCCCAGGGGGAGGTCGGGGCTCACAGGTAGATCCTCAGGGGATGGGTATAACATGGTAGGCATGGGACAAAGAATCAAGGACAAAGATTTGACTTGCTGCAATCTGTAACGTCCCACAGGAATGAACTCTGCTGCCAAGGATGCACGGGGCACGTGCGGAGAGCTTACTGCGGGAGGACCTTGCAGCCACGTTGCAGGTGGGATGCTCAACACAACATCCCAGCTTGCGACTTCAACTTTACTTCTAGCAGGGGGGAAACCACTTTGGGAGCAGCACTTGTGCACTTACATGCATAAAACAAGATTGCAGGTATAGACGCAAGGAAAATTCCCACTTCAATAGCTCCCTCCCAGCACAGTAAATCAGTGATGTAGGCACACCCTTAGAGCCTCATCTCTTGCTACTCTGTCCGTAGGGGAAATAGGGTGAGGCTGAATGCAGCCCTTGTCCCGGGGACATGGGCAGCCCCTGCTTTGGAGCCAGGTCACATTGAGAAGAGACCCCAAAACTCCTATAGAGCTCTGTGGCTGCAGATGGGGCGCTCGGTGACCCAGCTGCTACGGGGAGATGGAAACCGTGCTGGGTAATGCTGGTTGGGAGGCAGAAGTAGCTACTGAAGCAAAAATCTACTTGGTATCAAACAACATGATGCGGATTTTACTGACAAATTAGAAGACAAACCTGTTCTCTTAATCACAGACAGAGATTTGTTGCAATTCCAGAGAAATGTCAAAGCCAAACAGTGAACAGAAGAAATCCCGGCTCTCGAGCCTCGGTGCTCCCTTGGAGCGTGACACAGACAAGATAATCTGTCCTTCGGGCAGCGAGCAAAGCTGCTGCTTGCACCGGTTCCCTACTGTTGACCAAGGTGAAAGAGCACACCCCACCTGATATACCTGGTTTTGTTCAACCTCGCAGCATCCCCGTAACAGCAAAGGAGACCCAGGAGAGAGCGTGCGCAGGAGACCACAGCGAGCACATCTCAGGGAACCGTGCGGAGGGGGCCCGTACCGGCCCTTGGAAGGAAGGGCTGAAGCCAGAACAACCCCTCCGCTGCCTCTCGCTTGGCTCAAGCTGTGATTGCCCTGGGAACGCTCCCTCCGGCTTGGCGGCCGGGCCAGCGACAACCATTACCCTCACAACAAGCAAAGGTAATCGTGTATTCCCAGCTGGAATACGGCGAGTTTACCCCTAACGCGGAAAAGCACTTGCAGGCAATACAATACACTGGCAGGCAGGTAATGCAGACTTAACGCAGCCGAGAGGAACGTTCTTCGTACTGCCAACAGGTTCCTTAAAATTTCACAGTTTACGATAGAGACGGTTTAATAATTATTTCAGTGAGCCGAACATTGTTTGGCAGGGATGAGTATTACAGACAGCCGCAGCCTGTGAAGGTTCGAGCTTCCTGTCAGTGTTTCTAAATCTTCTATTCCACTATAAAATTCTGCAAATTTAAATTATTTTATTCCAGAATGAAAATGGACAACAAACTTGAGTTTGTGACATTTAATAGCGCGACTTTGAGAAAACATTGCAACATTTTTCTATCCTGCCAGCCAGCTCCAAAGTCTATCCTCTATTGTTCTTCATTTGGTTTATTAGCTTTTTAATATAAAGCTTTTTAACCAGGAGAGAGGATTCAGAAGGGAAAACATCAAGCAGATTCAGGACTTTGCAATTGCAATGTCCTTTACCACAGATCCGAAGAGTTTCATTTTAGATTTTAGCTCTGTGGGTTTATTCTGATAAGGAGAAGTTTGAAATCTATTGGTTTATCAGTCTTGGCACTACTTGAAAGAACTGTACTTGAAAGATGAATATACTGTGAAACACCCTTTAACTAGTCATTTTTGGGAAGTAATAGTGCAGGAGAGAAAAATGTCTCTGTGAACGAGGACTGGGACAAAAACAGTAGCTTAATGGGAGACGTGCAGATGTTTCAGGCAGATCATCGGACCCTGACAAAAATGGAGACTTCTAAGCTCACAGATCGACACATCTGGAAATGCACCTGCATAAAACCTTCCTCTGGACTCATTTAGTTCATATCTTCTCAAAAAAAGGACAACAAAACAAGAGACAGTTTGCTGTGGTTTGAGGAGAGCATGGGCACCAGTTGTGGACACCTGATTTTGAAGCTATCGGCTAAAGAGGTCAGGGCTGGACACTAAAGAAAAAATAAAATTATAAAACACAGGAAAACAGAAAAGGCAAAAGTACACATGGTCCCAAAGGAAATGCTATAGCTCGGCCTACGGACTTTCTGGATGTGGTTGCTGCCAAGTTACGCAAACCGTTGCAGCTCCAACAGGTCGGCTTTGAAGATGCCTCCAGTGTAAAATCCCTTTGGCTCAGTACCGCATCCCATAGGAGAAAGTACCAAATTCAGCTTTTTCTGCAGAAATATTGTGCAAGAGGATGGGGCTAATCTGTGCTTTAAGACTGGTAGCTGGCCCCTGCTGAAAGACAACTAGGAAAAGACTTTCCTTCCTCCATTTTCCCTAAGGAAGTGTAATACTGCCAAAGACAAACCAGTGACACCGCTGGAAAAGAAAAAAGTGCATTTCCTAGTAGGAGAAAAGAAAAAAAACCCCAAGTGTCCTCTCTCCAGCCCCCTGCACACATAATCTTGGCTTCATCACCAACAAACTTGACAGCAGCTTGAACCACAACTAAACTTCTGACATCCAAATAACTCAAAGCCTGACAGCGATAACCTTCTCCCCTCCTAGTCAGGACAACTTAAAAGGTGAATTGGTTTGTGGATGTGGTTCTGCCGATCCTCAACAGCCTGAAATACAGCCCAGTTTAACTCCATGTGGGCTAGCATCTTCTCAGCCAAAGGAAGAGGAGCTTGTGCTGCCAGTCCGTGCCTCCAAAGCAGCAAATCTCCCGTGTTTTGGTGCGCCGGTTGTGCTCCACTTGGAACCGTATTTACTACAGCATAAGACATCTCTTCTTTGTACCTAGAAAAAACACTGAATGAATCATGCGGATCCCTACAGTCCCTTAAGGACACCGGCAACAACTTCGTGGCTATCCTGCCAGATGCTTGAACAGACTGAATAAAACCTGCCACCCCGTGCTGCGCAGCCTCTAATGGCGACAAATGGGATGCCTGAGAAACCGAGGCAGAAACCAGCCCCTCTTCGCAAAGCGCCTGACGAGAAAACGCTGCAGTGTGTGTACACTACAATGCTCAACTTCAACACTTCATTAAAAAAAAGGGAAAAGATCTCTTATTTCAGCTTGTTTTCTCTCGCTCTTTTTTATTTTTTTCTTTTTTTTTTCCAAAGGAAATTTAGTGCCAGAGAAAGACCTCAAGGTCCCAGCCATTGGGAGAGAGTTGACACATTCAATTCTCCATGACACATTCAATTCACAAGCCCTCGCTCAGGCTGCCAAAGGCACCAATTAGCACCAGTGGTGAAGATTTTATTTATTTAATTTCCACATAAACCTGTTTAGCAAGACACCGACAGGGGCAAACAGCCTCGCGTATGGCTAGGAACAGCTTTACCTGAGTCACTGTCAAAGATGGCAGCAACTTCATCACATACGGATCACGCAGCCAAGGCTTCGCTAAAGCAACCATTTAGAAGTTAGGGACGGGCAAGAAAAAGCAAATGGTGAGGACTCTCCCACCACCGCATCCATTAATTTCTGCTGACAGCAAACCTGGGTTTCTGGAGGGTGTTTGTGCGCGTTGTGGAATTACGACAAATTGCAGAGTTTTCACCACGCAACTTCAAAAAGTGCCATTCCTCCTACGAGCAGCAGGATTTTTTTCAAAGAGCTGTTAGTGACCTCCTGCAACGAGACTTCTCCTCCCGTGCGACTTCTGCTCTACGGCCCAGATCAGCCCCTTTGTGAAACCCTTGTGCCCATCCACCCAGCAGAGAAACGCGGCTTTGCTAGGCTGTAAGATAAAGCCCTATGACATCGCTAGGAGCTCTGTCATGTCATTATTTTTATCCCTTTCTCCTTATTCAAACACAGACTAATTACTCCGCGAGAACTGTTTACATTCCTAATTTTGAACACCTAACAAAAGGAAGCTCTCCTCCACTCGGAGATGTGGCTTACACGGTCCTCGCTGGCATTTAACGGCACTGGGATCTGTGTAAGAAGCTTAATCTCCCAGCCAGGATTTCACGCTTGAATGAATACAGCAACCTCCATCTTGCTTTGGGTGTTAAAATGTCTCTCACAGCTCCCTAAACTGAATATACAGTTCCTAGGTTAAAGTTACCAGGAATTACGCACGTGCATCAATACGAGAAAATAACCCTCGGACGTGGACAGGAATTAAAACAAGTCGTTCTACGAGATGCTCTGAGGTTTGGATTTGCTTGAAGAAAAAACGTGCTGTGATTTCCCAGGCCTGAAAATTTAACTTTTGGGAATTAAAAGAGAAAAGATATAGGAGGGAAAAAAAAAAAAAAAAGCAAAAAACCACCTCATATTCGTTTGTCCGATTTATGAATTTCTATAGTTTCAACTGTCAAAATTTGTCAGTTTGGATCTCTCCTGTGTTGTGCATATTATCACCTGCTGCCAGTATCTGAACCCTAACCATAGGGTATAGAAATACAAGAGCTTATCAGTGCGCCTGCAAATCCTGCAACAACTTAAAAGTATGAAATTTGCTTTACCTTCTAGACTAATAAAATAAACACTTCAAAACAGCTATAATGATTATCTGATGATTGAACTCTGTATTCTTTTAGCAAGTAATGGAATCCTGGCAGACAAATTCAATTCAAAATACATTCACATTCAGGACATCAACAAAGTCATCATGTTGTGAATTGAAAATTCCTTTAAAGGCTGCGTTTGAATTCTAAGGGGCTGACAGATCAAGGGACTGGAGGCCCTGGAAGGCTAAATGAGTGAAGTCCCGCTATGTTTCTTTCTTTCTGTGAATGAAGCTCACTTTTGTGTGTGCATTTGCAAGCAGAACAGGTGCTGGCTTCATACAAGCTTGGAATCTCAATGGGGACAGTAGCTTCTTGTCAATCCAGCACAGTTCAAGCTAGCCTAAGTTAAGGAGGATTTCTTTTTTTTTTTTTTTTTTTTTTTCCTTTTTTCTCCCCCCCACGCCCCCCGCCAAATGCTCCTCTCCTGATTTCCACATTCACTCTTCCACGACCAAAATTTAAACATTACCCTGCGATTTCACAGGGCTGCCTTTTAAAAGGGTCTCACATGCATTCCAGCTGTTCACCCGAATGCCACAGCACGTGCTCCGTAAATCACAAACAGCTGCCTCAACAGTGTGATTTGCAACCAAACCCACCATGACCTACACTGTCCTTTTCCAAAAGGCAATGAAGACATCGAAAATTCTCCAAAGCCACTGAAAAGACCTGTCGCTACAGGAGTTCAGGTGCGTGGTTGGGCAACAAGGTTTTTCACATGCGTTAAATTTGGTGGAAAAAAAGAAAAAAGGGAGCCTTGCCCTGCATTTCTTCTGTATTACAGATTTGAGTGCAATTAGCTGACCTGCGTGGAAGACACCAGTCTTGGCTGGGGAGAGGTGATTCAAGTCTTAGAGATTTCGGTTGGGTGATTCCATACAAAAAACAGAGAAAAACACAGAATGGCTGAATAGCAAATACGGACATTCCTAACAGAGGAAGGTGAAAAACCTTTCCAGAACTAAAAATCCAACTATTTCTGTAATTCTGCTGAACAGAAAAAGAAAGTGGCTACGGCAGAGATGCATTTTGATTCTTACCTGCACCATCCCCTTGCTCTATTGTATACGGCATCACTCGAGAGTACGACGGCAGTGATTCACTCCCGCAGCAATCCCTGATAGAATTGCCACATACTACAGAATTCAACCTTTAACGATGCCGCCTCCCAATTAGCTCAGGTTTGCTAATAGTTTGATATAATTGGCACCCTGATGGAAACCGTATTACCAATCCTGTCACCAGCCAGGAAACCGCATCGCCGCTCTAATGACAGCAGATATTATAGCGATGCCACTTCTAATATTAATACATTAGCTGAAGGTAGGCAGGGGCTCATATGCCACAAGGATTCACAACCGGGACGTGCCAAATTCCACCCTGTGCTCTATTTTTCCTCCTGGTTGGAACACCCAGGGCGGCGACGCACCAACCCCGGCGTGCCCCGAACCGCCCCGAGCGCGTTAAAGCACAAACGCTCCAGGTCCGTAACAGCCCTGTAAATGGCCGGTGACAAACGATCCCACGGAGCTCAATTTTTTCTCTCCATGCCTTGCAAGTTATGACGGCCTTTCTGTTAATTGGCCACAAGTCCTAGTTTGCTGTCAGCCTTCAGCTGCACCGGGGAGCTCTTTTGGAGGAGTCGCACTCTGTCATTCCTCTACCCTTGTGAATACAAATGCTCTCTATAAATGTCCTCTGCCTACAAAATGGACGTGTGTGGGGTTTTTTTCTTTCTTTTTTTTCTTTTTTTTTTTTTNTAGATTAAATCTGCTGCATTTTCAAGCCTTTTGGGAGAGCAACTAAGAACTAATATGCACCGGTTCGTGTGCCACAACACTTTCCTACCCATTATTATGTAAATTTTGACTAAAGTGCGACACAGATAGAAAAGATATCAAGGGCAAAACTGCCAGAATCTGCTTTTCTTGCTCTCTGAAATAAGCCACTTATATTAAACAGTTTTAAATGGCTAATAGCTGTAAAAGTATCTGAAGAATTTCCCTGTACATTTTTTCGTACAGGACAATGACAGTGTTTAGCAAATTCCTGAACTCTCCCGCTGCTTGTGTGATGACCAGGAAGCGAATGGCCAGCACGCTGGTACAGTGTGTCAGGCTCTGGGGTTTATTTTTGAAGAAAAGGGTCAACTTTCACATCTGCAGCTTGATAATACTCATTCAATATTTGCACTAGATGGTGATAAAGGGGGGGGAAAAAAGCAGATGAAGAATTGGATTATATATGCGGTGGCAGGGTAAATACATACATATAAATCAGGTTTATAGCATCAAGGCAATTTCATGTCATTCCTAACTAATCTGTCCCTAAAGAAGCCACCACGTATGAGCCGAGCGGTAACGGTCTGGGCTGACTAGAGGATGAGAGATGTTCAAATGTAAACTCAGATGTTCAAATGTATCCTGGAGATACCGAGGAGCAGTTGATGGTGTTGGACCTGCAAATCAGTACCGTGCCTACACCCCGATCTGCACGTTGATGGGAACACCACTGGCCAGGCTTGCTGTTTCCCAGGCACCCACCCAACGTGAAGCTCCTTGGGAACTTTCCCAAGCCCCTCCAAGCACCTTACACGCAGTGTAAATCCCTTGGGAGAGTCATTGCTTTTCCAGCCCTGCGAGATGGAAGGCTGTCAGGCAATCAACACCAGCGCAAAAATCAAAGCGGTTGCTCAGCCCCTCTTGTTGAGTTCATATTTGGTCTGTTCATGTTTCTAGATCTCAGGGGCAGAGTAAAATTGAGATCTTATACATCGGTCCATACAGCTTACAATAAAAACCGCCCGTCAGAGCTTTTGGAAAAAAAATTTCTCAAGTAAGTAGGACAGCAGGGGGAGAGGGTGGGGAGATGGTATTCCCGTCTCTAGCTCTGTGAAGGGTCTCCCATGGGAAGTCACTGTGCCTCCCACCTGTAAAACATAGAAAGCAATATACACAAAATACAGGAGAAACAAGAATTTTTTTTTTTTAATTGGATATCATTCTAAACAAGGCCTGTCACTATGTATATATACGGTAACACAAAGAAATCTTGAATTTTAGGAGGACATCTAAATGAAACTACACCACAAATAATCACTTACTTCTTATGCTGCCTTTACCTAATTTCCCCTTTACCTTTTCTTTTCTTGTTTTCCTTCTTATTCTCACACTAATTCTCCTTAATCTTTAATTCACTTTCTCCTCCCCCCACCCAAATCCATACTCTTCTTCTTAGCAGCTGCTCATTGTTTGCTTTTTTGCCTTGGCCAGGTAACAGCTACTGTTTTGAGTTTACTGGATTTCACTCCTAAGTTTGTCCATCTCCTCAATGTGTCTTTGGATATAGTAGAGAAAGAGGGTTCAGAGCACAGATGCTTAAAAGAAAAAGGAAATTAAAAATTTCCTCTCTTCTTAATGCATTCATACAGTAAAACACTGGTGTGACACTGTAATTCAATCAGAAAAGACTACAAAGATCATGTTTCCATCAATTAATATAGGCAGGGACACATCTCTCCCCAACGACATTTCAAAAGCCCTGCAGTCACCAACCCCAAAATTCACTCGTAGCAAATCAAACTTCCTAGCACACACATCTTACAGTCCTGGATTTCCTTCTGTGTTTTCTTTCACATGAATGCTTGAGAAAGATCACTAAAGACTGGTTTTCCCCGACAAGACTTCCAGACCACTGCTCTGCTGAAACCTCTAATTGCACTGCGACTCCTGAGAAGCCACTCAAGTCCCAGTTCAACTAGGAAGCAATTCTGTAGTGAAAAATACTCAGAATAGCATAGCTTTACCATAAAATTATTCCCTTAAAATCTTCTAATCTTTGCTTTTGAGAGTTAATTGCAATTTATAAACCGACACTGTCACTATGAAAAACCTGTGTTCTGTATTGGAAATTATTTTCACTGGTTAAATGCCAACGGCATCCTGGGCTGCATCGGGCAGGGCGCTGCCAGCAGGTTGAGGGAGGTGATCCTGCCCTCTGCTCAGCCACGTCTAGGGTGCTGGGTCCCATTCTGGGCTCCTCAGTACAAAAGAGACATGAACATGCTGGAGGGAGTCCAGTGAGCGGCCATGAAGATGATGAAGGGACTGGAGCATCTCGTATATGAGGTGAGGCTGAGAGAGCCCTGGGACTGTTCAGCCTAGAGATGAAAAGACTCATCAACGTGTATAAGTAACTGCTGGGGAGGAAGTAAAGATGATGGAACCTTCTCAGTGGTGCCCAGTGGCAAGACAAGAAGCCATGGGCACAAATTAAAATACAGGAAATTCCATTTAAATATAAGGAAAAACATTTTTACCATAAGGGTGATCAAATGCTGGCATGGTTTGCCCACAGAGGCTGTGGATTCTCCATCCCTGGAGATGTTCAAATCCTAACTGGACACAGCCCTGAGCAACCTGCTGTGGGTGACCCTGCTCTGAGCAGGGCTTGGGTGAGATGAACCACAGAGGTCCCTTCCAACCCCAGCCAGCCTGTGGTTCTGTGAAACAGCAATGAAGTGAATTTCAGTGGCTGTTCCACAACCCCCCCACTAACACAGTTAAACTTCCTTAGAAATATAGTGCAAGCTTATTTAACTTTAGCAGTTAAATTACTGTTTTATTGTTGCGCTCATCAGTTGGTAACCAGCTCTCATTCACTAGCAAATTCTGCACATGAGTTTTTTCATAGCAAACCCACAGGAATTAATTTTTTTGTTTAATTTTTTTTTAGAAATAGAACCAGAAACATTAAAATCTCAGCATGGCCCATGTTGTCACAGACACGCAATACACCAAGAATGTCTTGTGTCACACCTTGTTTTCAGAAATATATCCAGAAATTTATGAATTCAAAAGCTGGTGTTACGATGTATTTTTTAAATTACAGCTTATCCGGTCCTGTTGTATCTGACGCGATGAAGTTTTGTTTACATCCCACACATTCCTTCAGTACTACAAGACCACCTGTCCACGCACAGCCCTGACAGCTCTAAAACTCTGCGTTTCTGTCTTCTAAAGACAGTATAGGAAAAGTCAGATCTAGTATGACAAAGAGACAAAAGAGGAAGAGGTCCAGGGAGAAGGAGTTATAAAAGAAGGTAGAAGGTGGAAAGATAGCCATTGCTGACACTTAATGAAAACCCATTAAAAAAAAAAAGAACAACAAAAATCCAACCCTGCCCCTTACCCAGAAACTCGGTAAGACGATGATGTATGGGTTGGTTTCAACACTTGTCTGGATCTGGAAGCCTTGCATACCATTTTTGCAAGAGAATCTAAATCTGACCTTGGATAATTCATTTCTAGGAATAGGGTGTTGAAGATCTTCTGAAAATAATGTTCAATGCCCATCTCAATCTTTAGAAGCCTAAATGCTTTTGAACAATCTGGCCTTTAACCTCTCTGTGCCCCAGCTTCTTCTTGTAAAATAGAAAGAATAAAATGTCCTGAGCTCAAAGAAATACCGTGAAGAAACCATTAGAAAAAAAAAAAAAAAAGCAACGTGGGTATCAGCGGAGCAATACTTGCAAGTGCTGCTTCCATCAAACCAACTACAGTCGGGCATGCTTCCTCTAGAAGTTTGCTTATAGAAAATGAAAGATATCAACCCAAGACATTCGGGCTGGCTTAAGGGGCACTTAAACAGCATGGGAAAAATCCTAGGTGAAATATTTTCTCCAAGTGCCCTGAGCTTCAGTCAACAAAGACTTATTTTTCCCCAACACCCAATGCCACACCACTCCATATTTTATTGCTTTTGGCCAAGCCAACTAACAGGGGCTCCATTCTTTGCCAGTCAAAGGACAAAGCCTCCACTCTGAGTCATGACTTATTACAATACACACACTATTTTCAAGGAGCAAATTTTCATGTATTTCACAACTTTTTCCTCTTAAAAATGTGTTACTTTTCCCCATCTTTAAAACTTAGGTCAAAATCCATTGTCTGAATACGTCATACTCCCTGCTCTGTTTGCCCAAGATGCAGTCAAACACTTTCAATTCTTTCTTGACTTCAACATTATGAACTCCTACATATCTCATATTGATTTCTAGGCATTCACAGTTTCACTCTCACAGGGTCACAGCACATGTCAAATCTTTCCTACACTGTGTACACCTTCAAGCAGTGTTTCATCTAAAGAGCTTCACTTTCCCTGAACTTGTTAGCAGTGACACGTTGATTCGCCAATTAAGCTTTTTTTATAGTAATAATAAGAAAGAAATAGAAGAAATTCCTGGCAACTCTTCTGTCTTTCTAGTCGGTTGAAACAATTTTATGCAGATGAAAATGCAATGCCACAGAGCCTTTGAACTTTAAGCATCATCTTTACTTGGCTTTGAACTCTCAACAGGGCCCATGATCTTTCAAAGCAATGTAGTCTGCCTGTGGAAGCTTCAAACAAGGGGGAAAAAGGCATAGTCAGAAAAAACCCGCATAATATGGTTTGTTTTTTGTTTTTGTTTTTTTTTTTTTTTAAATGCAATATGCTCCTGGAAATAAAAAACCACAACTGAGTGGTATCTGAAGAAGTGTATTCGGCACTCAAGTGTTTCCCTAATTAATTGTTTAGATGAGTGCTAAAATAAATGCAGCAGCAGCAAAGATAAACAAACCACTTTAGTAATAAAGCCATATATTTGTGCAGACACACAAAAATAAATGGCAGTGCTTAATGAGCACAAGCAATGAGAACGAAGAACACACTTTGTGTGGAGGATCCATGCTCAGAAAGCTCAAGCTCAAAGATATTTGAGAGGTGTCTCACAACAGCCTCCCAGCCCAACTCACGTTTGCTCCTTGTAAAGCATCTCGTTTTGCACGGACTAATGGTGTAAAAATACAAAGTGTCCTGATGAAGAATTACAGCTCATGTTTCACCTGGCCTGGGCAGCCTCACAGGAGCAAGGAAAATGCCTGTAGTAAGAGATTGTTACCCCAGTTTATTATTATTACTTTTGATGTTTTTTGTCTGACGATTAACATAAAATCAATGAAGGGAGGTGCAGAATAGACGTGTAACACGTGTACTTCCAAAACGAGAGAGAAAAGCTAAGATGATTCATCCAGTCTTTTCCTTGTGACTGGAAAATGAGCTAATGAAGTATAAATACTGGGGGAAACTATTATCTTGCAAATCTAGGAAAGTGGTTTTTATGGAATTATAAAACTGTTAGAGGCAGGAAAATTCAGCTCAGTTCCCCTCCCAGAGGGGACAGCACTACACTTCCACGTGTAATTCTTCCAAAGTTTTATCTGGTCCTATCTGTAGATTTCCCAGAATCAGGATTCCCATAATTTCCCCAGAAAATTATTTTGCAGTCTCACAAACATTAATTTTAAAGACACTTTTCACGGTAAACACTTTCAGCTTTGCCTAATTTCACATTGCTACATATTTCTTGAAAACCTTCCTAAATAACGCTACTACTTTGCAATCTTTGTCTAAATAATTCACTAACCAGAGCAAAACGGTAAAAGTACAAGTGCCATACAAATAAATGTGTTATTCCCCCCCCAGAAGTTTTCATACAATTGATGGTTTCTTTCTTGATACTATCAACCACGTATGACTTGGAAAACTGATTAAAAAAAAAAAATCTATTCAACATTTAATATCTATTAAGGGAAGGGAATAGTGAGAGCATGCTGGACGACCTATGGGGCACATCTCAAGTCCTCTAATTAATACCAGTTCACAGCGGTCCAAACAAGATAGCACCATGATGTATAGGTCCTGTGGCTCTCCAAAGATCAAGATGTGGCATTTAATCAGATCAAGATTTAAAATAAATCTCCAGCAGCCTGTTTCCAAGTTATGACAAGAGAAATACTTGGCTAGAGAGGTACAGGCTGTATGAAATGATTGGCAACTTATCAAGACAAGAAGAGAAAGAAGCTGGATGATTGGCAACTTAATCAGAGGGAGAAGGAAAAATAGAGAAAAGGAACAAAACGAGTGCCTAAACAGCTACGCGTTGGCTCCTGTGGCTGTCAAAGGTGGCCTTGAGCAGGCAGTGGCAGGAGGGCTTACACTGAAGCTTGTCTGCAAAGTAGATGAAACTATTCAGTGTTCCTTGGCATCAATAGCATGCGGATCCTGAATGTATCTAATCACGTTTGGAGTAGCATGATTCTGTACGGCGTTCTCCGCGGGTCACCATGGCAGCCACAGGAACACGTCCAACAAAATATCACGGATGTGCAGCTTAACGGTGCTTCGCTACCACAAAATTCGTAGAGCTTTAGAACAAAGTCCCCAGTCTTATCTGAAAGCTACAAAAACCCCCAAAAAACCAACCACCAACTCAAAATAAAATAAATAAAAAAATCCAAGGAGTCCTTGTACAGTATTTCATCTTCAGCCTCTGCTCCTTCTCTGACAAAAGGTTCTTTTCTTTTAATCAGTGTTCATTTTGCAGGAAGACCGACCTGAACAATCATAATGTTTTGCTAGCAGTATCCTTTAGATAATGTTACAGCGTGCCCTCGTCTTTTATTCAACACGTTATTATTGCTTAAAATATCTAGTTTAAGGAAAAACTGCAAACTTTTCCTGAAGGAGAACTAAGGAATGGTGGGTTAGAGGTTAGATTGTCAAATGAGCTTTGCAACCACCAGTTCTTACTGGGAACAAGCATTGCTTGGTCTTTTCCCAAAAAAACCCAAAACCTACTCATAAATGACTTGTATTTGTCCACAGCGTGCAGCGGGTCAACAGAGAAACTGCAAAATGATGTCCTAAAAATGTGAACTTTCTTTTCCCTTGAGATGAAGGACAGGGGAATAAGGATGCGCTTGGAGGGAAGTCCTGGTAAGATTGGGTTCCACATTTTGTACTGCGTTTTGGCTCCTGCTAAGCCTTATTAGGGCAAATCTAAAGATATTTCCAAGCAATTTGAAATCCGCTATCAGCATTACTCACTCTTGCATTTTGTATGCAAGAAAGATAAACCTTAATGTATAGCAAAATTATTTCTGGAACTGCATATTGCACGTTTTCACTATAATGCATATCATAAGCTTTGACACAGAGATAACTAAGCGATTACTCGTCAACCTCCTCTCATTCCATCAGTCTTAAAAGATAGGATAAAAAAAAGCTTTTCATGTGCAACAGCAGGCTTCAGATTAGTCCTGCAGAGTTACCAAAATTGTGGAACTAAATATCAGACAAGCCCAATTTAAAATGATGAAACACTTCTGAATTCTAAAACAATTAAGCTGATTTACAACACATGGCCTGATACAATGTAGGTTTGAATCTTTTTTTTTTTTTTCTTTTTAAAAGGGGACACATTTTTTTCATGCTAGTCATTAAGTTAGTACAATTAAGATTTATTTCCTTTTTTTTTCTGCATACTTAAGAGCAGCTCTTACACCTCCCAATGATTTTGGTGGAAGATTCGCATTTTCCCTGGAAAGATATACAAAGAAGTGAGTTACAGAGCTAGGAAAGGCAAACCACGACTATGGCTGAAGAACAGCATTAGCTCCTTTTTCTGTGGCTTTTCAGTGACGCTGTGCTGAGATTTAGTCAGTTGTCACTACTAGGTCCCTCATTTCTGCTTGTAAATCAAAGATTCTGGGGTCCTGTGAAGATGAATCAGATGAGGCTTGCAGTTTTCTCCTCTACTCTTCGTGATGGTTGCTCCCAGGAAACAAACACCTGCATCTTGAATACTTCTCATCCCACTGGGGTTGAGATTTAAACAAACACGGACATTGGGAATGCAACTCTGCTTGATGGTACTAAACAGCCATTATCTGTGTTTCAATATCCATTTGATTTCACTTGTGTTTTAAGACAAACAGAAGACTGGAGAAACTCTTCTTTCGTTTACCACAAGACAATGCTAGTGATGGCAGCCACATTGCCCAAAACCTACTCTGAAGAACGTTTTGGCTCCTTTATTGCAGAACATTGGAATTTACAAGATAAAAGGCAAAACAATAGATACAGGGCATCCACAACACTTTTTTAAGGCTTTCACTTTTGCAACACACGGACAATAGATTTTAAATGAAAGTTCTGTTTCTCTGTACTTAAGGGTATTAATATTTTAGTATGACTGCATCTGTGAATGAAGACATTCAAAAAGCCATTATGTTTTCAACTTAGGTTAATAATAAGGCTATTTTTCCACCCACTCTCTGGCACAGCTGTAATGTTCTTGGCCTCAAGTGGGAGGCAATGTGGAACAAGGATTAGCAAGATGGATGATATACAACATACAGTGCCAGTTCATATAAAATATTACTAGATTGGAAATGACTGTTTACTGTCTCAGTAATTACATGACCACTTTTTTTCCTTCCAAAGAACATACAGTATGTGGCGCTGCTCTATGCCAATAAAGCTTAGTGCATAGCACCTGGGTAATGACAAATTAATTTTTGAGCTAAGCCTGACGAGCGGGTCAGCCAAAATCTTAGGCAGAGTTTATCCCCAGTACTATTTTACGTGACAGAAAATACATTCTTCACAGTCACCAGTATTAGCACAGAACAGGGATTATACAACAGAAAATAAAGGGTGGGGGGGGAACCAAAATAAAAAAAAAAAAAAAAAGTTAGGATTGTGTGTGTTTACAGTACAATAATAAATCATTTAATCTTGGAGGAGGGGGAGAGTTGGAAGCGGCATCCCATGGTCCACTTCCAAATAAAATTGGACAAAACATTTAGGAATGCACTAAACGGAACAAGCGTGGATTTGGCAGACAACAAGCTGGATGAACTAGCAGGTCTTTTCCCGGTTAAGTGAGATTTCCAAACCTGAGACCTTTGCATCCTGGAACAAGAGATCTCTTGCCCGACCTAGAGAGCCACCTCGCTTGACCAAGGCTGTAGGGGCTCAGCCATGAGCACTCAGAGACACCGAGCCCCGGCTCCCGGCACGTTGAGGTACCTTCGTACTGCAAACCCAGAAAGCCACGTGGGTCCACCTTTTCTATCCTGTCCAGGCATAACATTTCTTCTACCACAAAGTCAACACAAATTGTTTAAATTCCGAGCGCTCAGCAGTTCCCATCACTTGGCCTACTGGCCACGGCCACTGCCAGAATATCAGCAATACTTCAGAGCTGAAAAATGTTTTCCTTAATAATTTTAGTGAGAGAGCACTTCCACATGAAAGAGAAACAGAAGTGTTTCAAAATGGCAAAATCGTTTCTCGTCCCTAAGCAGAGCTCCTCTGAAAGAGCCGTTTGCACAATCCAGACACCTCCATTTTCATGTGAATAGTTTATTGATTTAAGAAAACACATAGACAGGCTTATATCATTATTGTACCAGCTGTAGATAATCTATGTTCACTGAACAATCTATTCCCACAAAAATATTTTCCTTGAAATTAATCTTAATGTTCACTCCTCCTTCCCCCACCAGCTAACATCTAGGAACTTTGAAACGCACCTTAGCTACATCAATAACTAAGATGAGCAATTCTTGGTTTTCTTAACCACGTGGGGCAGAAGCGGATGATCTCTTTACATGCCCTGGACCACAAAAAAGACATTAAGCACTGGAATTTTTCCTGTTTTGAGTAGCCCAGTGAGAGTAAGCCAAGTTTGCAGGCTCGCTCTCGTTATTTCCCGAGCGTCAGAGTTTCCATGAGCCGTGCCTCCCAGAGTCAGGTCAGCAAAGGCTCAGCCCTGCACACCCCAGCCTTTTTTTTTGGTTGTTTTTTTTTTTGTTTTTTTTTGCAGGGCGTTGTTCCAATCCTGTGAGCAACTCCCCAAAGTTTGAAAGTCTGCTCCTTTGACACGCTCGAGTTGGCAAGTGTAGGAGAAATGCTGTTAGATGAGAAGAAAAAAAGAAGGGAAAAAGTAAAAAAAGGGAGATGTAGGCACATTCCCTTCTCCCACTCACTCTCTAATGATGTTTGTGCTATTTTCTTTTAAATCTTATTTAAAACTTCAGCCCGTTACAGTAAGATCGGCAAGAACAGATCCTTGCTTCAATAAAGATGCACAAAGCCCTTTTTGTTGAGGACATCGGTCCAAAACTCTGGCGTCTGGGCTGTGCAGCTTTCACTGCAGGCACGCTTTCAATCCTTCTCGTTCATCTACGCCATCAGTGTTTCAGGACAAAGATCATTTCACCAATCTGTTTGTACAGCATATCGCACAATCTGTTACGTGCATCTGCAATACAAACAGCAAATGGTAATAAGAGCATGTGGACGAGAGTGGAGCCCCAGATTTGGGGTCCCTTTGTTATCTGCGGCGCACGGATCCTGATCCACAGCGGAGGCGGCTGCACTTCTGCCTTGCTGCGGGCACACAACTCACCATGGGCGCTCTCCTTCAAATCCAAATACTGGATATGCCCTACAAAAGAACCCCAAAGGTTCCCCCCCCAGCCCCTTCCTCCTATTTCAAGGGAGTCATTCAAAAGTTAAAACCCTGACCCGCCAATGCGAGTGAGACACCAAATTACCTTTTGTAATATCCTCCTTCAATACAAAACAAAGCCACGAAACTTAGGGAGAACGAGGAATAGTTCATGCCAGATGCTACCTAATGGATGTTCAATCATAAATGCTACATACAAATGTGTGAAAAAAGTCCCCTATTCTCTCTTCTAAACAGATTGCTCCCCGAAATCACCTCTGACCGCAACGGTAATAATGTTTCTCATTCTTACTAAATATTTATCTCTTTTTTTTTTTTTTTAAGATAGCAAGCACTTCTGACATTTGCTGCACAGAACGTCATCGCACTCTCGCTCCTTGCAGCACAGATTGCCAGGCTGCCGCTCTACATGCTGATTTCTCGTTTGTGAACTCAGACCTTGAATATTTTCATGGGGGAGCAGCAGATCAATGATTTTTTTTAAGAGAGCATTACAATTTTCATGTAAAGAACATCAGTTGACACGGGCAATTACTCTCTTTTTCGCCCCAAAAACCCGAAACCACAAAAACAAAGAGGAGATTGTAGCTCCTTTGAATGGCATGTGCCTTACTGATTGTACCAGAATGTCAACTGCATGCATAAACACGAGTGGGTGAAGTGCGGGACTGACATGTGGATCATTAAAATGTAAGATGCGTAGGTGAATTAAAACTTTTGTCATTTGATTCGGCCAACAATAAAGAAAGTTGCTGTAGAAACTATTCCACTGTTTCCCGATTTCCATAAAAGAGTGGTTCAAACCCCCTTTTTTTTTTTTTGTTTTTGTTGCTGAATGAATGGAGAATAAAAGATTTTTTTGCCAGATTTCATGTATTCGCTTTTTAAAGAATGCATATGAAAGGAAAATAAAACAGTATCAAACATAAAGGAGACGCGTACTTCAATGGTATTTTTGACATTCAAAAATATTCTGCAAAAGCATCCAATATATCACATTTTTCTCCTTAATAGTTAAAACATAAGAGCAGACTGGGAAAACTGGATATCTTTATCACTGGCTTGAAGCATGTCTCTGGCTGTGTCACTGTGTTTCCACGCGTCTGAGTTTTCCATTTATAAAATGTGAATATGTTAACATAGCTTATTTGCATTTCTGCTTTTATGTAGGAAGTCACACAAAATACCTTCCTGGAACTCACTGTGGCATCTCCGTATAATGCGAGAGTGAGAATCCTGCTTTAATAACAGCATTAAAAATACCACCAGGATTATTCCATGAAATCCCTCTGCCACCATGATCGGTTACCGTTCTTCTTAGCGGCGGGCTCCGAAGCCCCAGCTCGGATCACCCCGACACCCCTCCTGTCCTACACCCGGACTTGCGCTCGGGCTGCTCCTCCTCGTTGCCGGTGCAGCCGTTATCCACAACAGCTACCCTCAAACCGGGAAAGACGCTTCTGCCAAAATCACACCTTCATTAGACATTTGGAAAACCATCTGTTAGATGAATCTCCATAAAGAGCCGCCTTAAAGGGCTCGGTGATTACGCGTTACGTCTACACACCGAGACCTGTTTCTAGCTTCAAGCCTATTCCTATTCAGCGAAGCAGTGAAGAACATGCTTTAACTTTAATCACTTGCTGAAGTCATCAGGACTGTGTGCTTAGTTGAACAGGGGTCTTTATGAGCCAAATATTATTCTTAGTAATAAGGAGACCTGGCAATACACTAGATGGAGCATTTGATAGTAAGTAACATTAATTCAATTAAATCCTCTTACAGCATACGCTCTCCAGCTAATGTAGTTTACAGTGAAATTTTCTCCGGCACTCATTTAAATATAATTGCGGCACTTATCTTGTCATGAGGAAATTTCTGAAGGTTACTTGTGCTGTGCACGTGTAAACCTACAAGCTACACTGACCTTTAGTTGTGAGATTTTTTTGAACTACTTAAACTGCAGAATCTAAATAATGATGATGACAATAATAATAATAATAATAATAATAATAATAATAATAATAATAATAATAATTCCCTACTTTCACACAGCACCTTTTAACTCAGTACATACCCAGGCGAGAACCAGCAAGGAACAAAGCACAGAAAGGCATTGCACGCTAACAGCTCGGGACTGGAAGGAAAGCTAACGCTGTTGGAAATGTAAAGACCAGGAGATGACACACTTGGAAACCAGAATTTTGATAAAGTGTTTTGCTCAATTCTTCTGAAAAACATGAAGGGGTACTCTTTGGAGATAATTTTGTATTTACCTTTGATACACAAGCTGGCATTATGAACAGCTATGGGGCACTCCAGCAGCACGCTGCGGTATCGTCTTCTGTCTGAATCACAAAAGAGGTTCCCATCTATTGACCCAACTGACTGGTTTTGCCGACTCTCCCAGGTGCTTTCCTATAGGCAGCTGAGTCACATACTGGAAAGCAGCCTAAATCATTTGCAAAACTGGAAACTGGGAGGTGTCAGTCAAAAAAACCCAACAAACAAACAAACCTCCCCCCCACCCCGACCCCAAAGTAAAACTATAGCATCCACAACTATCCATAAAACTAATGTCTTGAGAGTTTAATGAAATATTGGAAGGACAGGTACGGAGATAGGTAGAGACACCTGCTGAGCCTGATGGAAACAAGCATTTTGGAAAGCCCCACCTGTACGCAGTGGGCATTTCAGGCCCTCGTCTATGGTAAACCTTCCCCTACAACTCTATCATAGGCTCTTTTTTGTGTCTTCTCTTTCTCCTAACAACAAGAAGCACCCTCAAATTAAAGACCCACTCCATTTTTCCCTTTAAAAGTAGGGATGAAATCGTACGTTTTGGGCTACTCCAGCAGCGTGTACCAAGCGGAGTGTCACCAAGCAATCTGCACCCAAGTACCGATGGCCATGGGAGGTGAGAAACACCAAGTCTAAAGGGGAAAAACAACTTCTCAGGGCACTCAACCTCCGTCCTGGACTCAGCATCGCAAAAGGAAACCCTGCTTAGTTTTTATTTCTCCGTACGCGTCACCACGTGGATGTTTGTAGGGATGTGAAACATTTGACATAATCATGTCTGTTTGGCAATCAAAGCTCACCAAGGCTTTATGTATTTTTCAGTATTAAATAAAATGAGGGAACGGAGAAACTCTCTCTCCCCATTTCCACCCTCCCGCTCAAACCCAGATGGCCGTCACATTAAGAAACCAAGCGCTTTCGTTCAGCTCTTACGGCACACGATAGCAGACGTTCGAGGGAAAACGTGGGACCACGAAGCATTTTAAAACTCTTAAATAAAACGTGGGCTACATGAGGCTCTCATTCAGAAGTAACATTTTCCCTTCCGCAGAGAGTTCCCCCATGCTCTGGTGAAGTGAATTAAAATTGACACTGAGAAAAATCTAATTGAGCCAGAGACAACACAACACTTTTCACTATAGAAACTGAAGCCCCGGCGGAATTACTCAGGTTAATATAGTGCATTTTAAATCTACAATGATTTTTATATCCCATGATCTGCAAATAATAAAGGAAGTCTGTTGTTTAATACTCATTGTTTTAATTAGGGGGGGCATAGGAAGAGTGGGAGCCGGTGTGGAGTTCACTGCACACTCGTTTTCTAACTGCAGCTCTCATCAGATCCAATTAATACGTGAATAAACTAACGCAGCTCTCACTTGGGCAGTGGTAACAAAACAAAAATCTTTGTGTCAACCGGCTCAGGGATCCAAGCACTGGGAATGACGGGAGCGGATTTGATTTAGGCGACAAAACAACGGCACAGGCAGAATGTTATTCTCTGCCTGCTCAGAGTGACTCGAAAATTTTGGGCAAAGTCCCTCCAAGCCTCTGTATCTCAATTCTTCCAGCTGGTAAAAACTGGGTGATGATATTTGTCTCCCTTTGCAAAATACCTGGAAATCTATGGCTGAAGCAGCAGCGTGGCTCCTTACGCTGCCACGCTCATCCTTGCAGCTAAAAACTTTCATGCAGTACGTTATATTAATCTACTCCCTATTGTGGTACAGCTCCCTAAAATTGCAATTGAAAGCATGACATCTTGAGCTACTAGGACAGTTTAATTATTGCTTGAAACAGAAATTTTCCCAATTCAGTTAAGCAAATAAGAGACATGGTTTATTAGAAAAGATCTTCCACTCCTTTACAGCTTGTCTTATTCTTCTAAAAGAATGCATGACTCGGATGTAGTAGTTATTTTAAATGAAAACCATGAGGTAGTAGACACTGAATTTTCTTCCTCCACAAATAATAATGAATTTATGCACCACGGAGTTTAATCTGCAGAGTGAAAGTCTAATGTCCCACTTAAAACTGCGTACTCGTGGGCAGAGATTAGACAGTAATTAGGTTCAGTGAAAACCTGAAAAGATCCACTGGAAACACTCAAATTTAATTTATTCACCAGCTTGTCTCAGAGTTTTTTTATAAGCAATTAGAAAGACACAAATTCCTGAAAATGCCTTCTTCCCTGAGATAGATGGACTGGGAGATTTATATGGCATATGCAGCCTTCCACCCATAGCTCACTGGCTTGAGTTAAGCTCAAACCAGGCTTAGAAGCTACTACCAGACTATATCCTTAGGGAGTTATTTGCTATTCTTTTGACGGTTCCCGTGCACTACGGAACTGATGTCTAAAAAAAAAAAAAAATAATACTACAACTGGCACGGCACATCCTTTCCTGGCATCTGGATCGCAGAAGTCTGACACTGAGTAGGTTGTGGGTCCCACCAGACCCAAAACATACCCAACACTGTCCTCTTGCTACCCTGCTCCGGCAGAAAATACAGGATGACAAGGTCTGGTGCAGGGAAGATGGAAGTAATGAACTAGTAATTAATTTACACTGCAAATGCAACACGTATGTCCATTTTGTAATGTATTTCAAAAGGATAAAGAACAACGGACATCCTTTCAAGGCTTTCCTGGGGTTTAGATTTCATGTTAAGAACTAGTAAAATTGATGCCATATTTATGCTAAAACATTTTATATGGTCTTTAGCTTCTTATTGTGACCCATCACTGCAGTATTTACGTATCTCATCACCTCAGCAGTGACAAAGAAATTTGTACTGCCTTGGAGTCTCTTCTTCTGTCTTTTAATGAGCAAAATTTCTCGTGCTGTGGGTTTTAATTTTAGGCTTTTATGTATTTGTGTGTGTGGGTCCACATGCACTTGCGCTTGATTTTAGAGGGGTGACAGGAGCAGAAGATGAAAGCAATAAAGTGCCACTCTTACAGTGGAAACAAGAGACTTGGAAGCTGAAATACATACTCATAAGGCTACTCCCCAATTACACGTCATTTTTGACGTTGCTTAGTTGTCGAATTTTTTCTTCTTCTGAGCTCCATGCCAAAGTGTGTGAAGATTTCAGACCGGTTCTCAAGTCCTTTGCAAAACCTCCCCCCATGGTACAAGCAAATGATTCAAGCATGAAAACTGAACAGAATTAGAAACATTCTATAATAAGAGAAGGGTTGGGGGGGGGGGGGTTAAGCCATTGTTTAACAAAAACATGCATCGTTTTCTTATGTGGCAAGCAGATAAATATTGTATGTTTATTCATTTAATAGAAAATTGGAAGAGGAAAGAATTTCAGTGCCACAACAATGTCATAAAAAGATCGAAACTCATTGATGTGAGCTTTAATATGCAACTGAAGGAACTGGATACCATAAATCTCAAACTGACAGTATCTGGCACTATTACAGAGGTATATATTTTAAATGTAGGCACCAATCTTGAAATTACTTAAGCATGCATGTGATTTTATGTCTGAGTATTATATCCATTGATTAATTCCTGTGTGCAAGCGCGTGCATGACTTGACTTAGATTTTTCCATGCATTACAATTTTTGCCTTTGAGTTTATATATTTGAGAGGCTGAGGTTTGGCGTATTATTCAGATTCAACAATGCAATTTGATTAGCTGTTTTTTTCAATTTTATCAAAAGTGCAGGCTGTTTTAACTGCCTGCATATGTGTTTTTTCTGATGTAACGATGGCATTACGAAAAACAGATTACCCTTTTGCATTTTAAGAACATTTGGGATATTTTATAAAGCTGTTCTAAAATATTCCATAGGTAAATGCTGGACGGTGTGCTGAAGAAATCAGCATTACAGCCAAGAATTGCCTGCCTTTTTTAACTATTGTGCAAAATACTCTTTTCCACCGTTGTCATGACAAAACCCCACTATTGTTTAAGCCCCCTAATTCTCAATCATTAGCCTTCAATTGTTTTAAAATATAATTAGGATAAAAAAAAAAAAAGAAGACAGACAGACAAATCCCCTCTTTTTTTGTTTTCTTGCTTTTCCTGAACTGTCAGGAAAATCAAATCCATATTTTCACCTGTATTCCTGGAATTGTTGAACATACCTGGAAAGCGCTTGGATTTATTCCATGCCTGAACTGAGGTTGAAACATCCCTTTATCTAACTCGCCTTTTCTCCAAGTGCTTATCACACATGAACATTAGAGATCGATTAAGAAAACCACAACTGGAATATGAAGTCCTACTCTTCTAATGGCTGCTCTGCATATGGGTTTTCTATCAATTTACCTAAACCAATTCATGTAGTTAAAGTTTATGCACTTTTTCAGCATAGATGCAATTAGTAATGTGCTTATACAGTCTTAGCTTAATTTTGAAAATTCATATACAGTTGTAAATCATAGTTAAGCTGGTACAAAACTGCAACCAATGAGCCCCAAAGCGATCTACTTTAATCCCTTATTTTTATTAATTTCTTACAGAAACACCTAGAGTCCTCACTTCTGCACCAAGCCCCCACTGTGAGAAATACTGTAAAAACATGCAGAGAAAAGATGCCTAAAAACCCCCACTTAATTCTGCTACAGCTCCAGGCATTCACATGCTGTATATAGGAACTTGAGAAATAAGGCCAAGGAATGATTTATGTGCTATCTATCTCCCTCTTTAAATACCCCAACCAAAACCACTCTGTACCTGATCCCCCCGACATCCTCTATTCTTTCTGTTTAGCAATCCCCCCAAAAAAACCCTCACTTCCCAAAGATCTTCCACTACTTCTGCACAGTCTGACTGGGTTGGGTTTGCTGTGATACTTTTGGGTATTAAAGGGGCTGGACGTTCTCGCCACGGTCAATGATGGGAATATACAGTGAGACTGATTTATGTGGGCAACAGGTTTGCAGCCAAGTACGCAACGGGACGTTACCCTCATCTGCTCCCTCTCTTCAAAGCAGTGCAAAAATATCAGGGGTCATCAGAAATCTCAGACCCCCTTCACGCTGGACGCAAATAAGCCGCTGTCAGCTGCGGCCACCGCGGCTCTGGCACCTCGTCCTGCTTATGGGGTGAAACTGTACGGGGACGTGGGGAGCAGTCGTGTCACCCACCGCTCCAAGCGATTATTTCATAACACTAAGTGGAAGCAAGCAAGAGAAAAGTTTCTTGAGCAACTTTTCTTACTGCTACTTCAGGAAGCCCATTCTCTGCTCTGCAAGTGGAGGAAGCAAGTTTGACTTCAGAAGATGGGGTTTTTCTGTCGGCCTGCTGTTTCTCAATCTTAAGTCTATGCTGTGCAGTCCCTGGGTTTAATATTAATTGAAAGCGCTTATCTATTCCTGCCTTCAGTATGCACTTCAACATACGGCAGAAACTTCAATCGTGTCCCCTTATAACTTTTTCTTTCCAACCCAAGATGCAGTCCTGTATTCTTCCTCAGCTTTTCCCCTTTTAGCTTTCTTGTGAGTCAATGCTTGAAGCCCTTTACAAGTTAACCTTCTTAGACCTTTTACCATGGCTTAACCCTTCCTGACTTCATACAAAATCATGCTGCTCTTCTCTGGACCTCTGCCCTTTTCTATAGAATGGTACTAAATATTGGTAACTGTAGTTTAAACATGATCAAAAAAATCCTTCTTTAAGTGGTACAGTATTTCCTTGAAAGCTATATTCAATGCTTCCATTTATACAGCTTCGCATTTGCTGTGCCTTTTTGACCACACGGATACAAAACATCGTGTCAGTCCTTTTATGATATGTGCACTGTTCAAATCCTCTCCTGCTCTTGAATCTTTGAAAAATATACTCATTCAACATACGTGTTCACTCAAAACTCAGATTTACTCTTCTTGCTCACAGTTCGTTTTACCCAACTGAATCTCTTTGTATTGGATTGTTTTCTCCCGGTTATCAGGCGGCTTCGCTCCCACCCATTCCCTTCTGCATGATCCAGAAAGTTGGATAACAAGTTGGTGGTTCATTCTGTCAAAGCCATTTACATAGAGAGTGAAAAAGTATCGATCTCCAATAACAGTCCCTGTTGCTCTCCAATCATCATCCCCTTTCTTCCCCTGGCCCGTAACCTTTCCCCACTCTAATCTGCCCTCGATCATCTAACCAGCTCCTTTCTCCATTTGAAAATGGGTCCTTCTCTGCTTCACCAGCGACCGTATGTATTAGTCTCCTGTGTGTGACTCTCTGTGAAATGCCCCTGGGAAATCCAGCTTGATTATATACACAATTTCACACCTGTCCACTTTCAGAGAAACCTCTTGAAAAACTCCAGCAGATTTGTCGAATAAGAATTACCTTTTATAAAAATCAGCTCACATCTATAATATATTTTACAATGCTACTTATAAACCATATAAAATTACAGAATTAAGGTTCTTTAAGGTTCAAATTTAAACATCCTAAAGTCAGAAACTGAAAGTTGAAAACTCAACTTTATCATTCGCTCTCACTTCTCCTATCTAATGACAACATCTGGCTTTTGCCAGTCTTCGTCATGTGAAACTTCATATAGCGCACAAAGAACCTGCCAAAAAAAAAATATGCGAGGCACTTTTTCATTCAGTGCATGAAAGATTTCAAGCCTGTGATTGCAAAAAAGGTCTCTCAGCTGTGATCACTAAAATTTAGTCTAAAACACAAAAGCATAATGGCTGTGGTCCCAAGTCCTGCAGTTTTGACAGCATATGTGCTCATGATGCAACTCATCGGATCTCAAAAGCCAAACAACGTTCACGTGGACCTACGAGAGCATTCAAAACACAAAATAAGTCAAAATGCGTAGAGAAAGCCTTACTCCTGGAGTGCTGGTTGAAGGGAGCTTTTAAAGAGCATCTAATACAGTTTTGCAAAACACAATGCACTGAAATTGCTTCCAGGGGCAGGAGCGTGCAATGGGCTGAGCGGCGATGCAAGGGCAGGCGAGGAACAGTTGGTTAACGTCTTTGCTGCTGATTAGGACAGTCAGGACGGGTTTGTGTGACAAGCAGAGCATCACAGCTCTGCTCCCGCCCAGCACTGCCCGCGTTCCCTTTTCTCCTCCCGCCCCGCAGAAAACGGGGCACCGTGAGCAGGGATGGGAGCGGAGGAACTGCTCCTCCTGCCTGCACAGGAGCCTTTCTGAAGGACTAAACTGTAGCCGACGTGGTACCCGAACAAGCCACATCATAACTTCTGTCTCCTACACGCCTCGCCCATCCAGTCTCTCCTGTATGCAGCAGATGAATGCCTCATTATCAGAGTCCTCTGCTTGCTTCCCGGTAGACTTAAATTACCATGTTAAATAGGATAATAATAAACACTGGCCTTTAACTACAGCACATCCTTGTTCACTCAGCAGCCTCCCTCTAATCTGATAAAGGGTCTGTGAAAAGCTACAAGGAAACAGGGAGTTAGCTGTTACACGGGTGCTTCTCCCCTGCTTTCCGCAACGCGATTCCTACGGGAGCACAAGCGGGCTGGGGCTCGCAAAGCTGGCTGAGGGCACCTTCATCCCGGCAAGAACTAACAGGTATCGAAACAGGGGCGAGGTACCGAAAGGACATTGTGGATTTGGCCCGAGACTCTTCTGCATTTCGAAAGGAGCCCTGTGCCATCTGCTTGCTTCAGCGCTCGGACTCCGAAACAAAAGCAGCCACGGAAATCTTTCCGGTTTCGGAGGACAGTGGGGAAGAGGAGAGATCTCGGTGGCAGCGTATACTGCTGTCGCATAGAGCTCGCTGTATCTGAGGTATTACAGAAGCTCTCCTCAACAACTACTCTGAAAAAAAAAGTCATCTATCCACCCAGAATAAATTGTATAAAGGAAGCAAGCTGGACTGGGAACAGAGAGGGCTGATCTGCCTAGACTTTGAATCCCCTTAGCCTCCAGAAGCTGAAAGTGCCATTTATTTCAGCGTTACAGGATTTCCTGCCTTTTTTTTTTTTTTTTTAATTTAGTTTACCTAATCCCCCGGATTTCTCTTGTTGCAGAAAGAGGAAAAAGCCTTACAAAACAACAGGGGATAAACACAAAGTCAAATTACTTTGCTGAGCTCTTTCACACATCCAAAAAGAACTGGAGAACTGCGAACTCTGGAAAAGCACGAAGAGCTTCCTACTGACGGAGGATATTCCAACCATCACCCATCGAAACGCAGCCATTCCTGTGGTTCCCAATTAATAAACCGAGCTTCAGCATTCATATCAGCAGCAATATATCCGTGGAAGCAAGATGGTTTTCCTCTAGTTTTCCAAAGCGAGTAAAATTTGGCTTTCTACCTGTCTTCCTCCTCTTCCTCCAGCTTTGCAGAGCTGGCAAGCAATATAAAAAAGGAGGAAAAACATGAACTAGGCCGTCTGTCGTTGGAGGGTATGAAAGACAGTCTTAATAACAGCAGGAGAGAGAGAAGCAGCCTATGGTTATTTTTGACAGAATCGGGAGAGACTCAGATTGCAGCTTCATAAACAGTTCATCAGAGAAAAATTCTGTCCAAATTGGAGAAGCCCCTTTGGCCAAGCTAACAGAAATACACAGCCCTTGTCTGGTAAGAGAGAAATCTTTTGAAAATGAAAATGCCTTTCTTCAAAGAACAAACCCAAACCGCCACCGCCACCCCCCGCATGGTGTAGTAACACTAACTTGCATTTTTGTCATTGCAATTCATGGCTTGCAGAATATTCTGAGAAAATTTCTGGGTGATATCAGCCTGCAAATGTTCTGCATGATGCACAGCCATGACCATGCAATGAAATGAAAAATGGACTTTGTCCAGCATCACCCGACCACAAGGTCCCCTTGATGCACTGTTAAGCAAAACTGGAAGTGATACAGAGAGGCAGCGGGCAGGAAAATGTCTGGCATTACCCCAATCCACCCAGCTCAAATAAAATACAAGCGGCTGTTTCATGTGGGTGTTTACACAGAAGGAGAGCACGGATTCGACCACATCTCTCAACAAAACGTCAAAACTCAACTTCATTATTAAATAGCAATCAGATAGCACAGGTGAAGTATTTCTCATGCATCGTGATGACAACCAGACTATCAGACATTATTCAGGGCAATTTTTTTGATTGTTTGTTTCTAATATTAACAATCTCTCACTACATTGGGTCTGGCTGAGAGGGAGTTAATTTTCCCCGTAGCAGCCCTTATGGTGCTGTGCTGTGTATTGGTAGCTAGCAAGGTGCTGATAACCAAACAGCGGTTTTGGTTACTACTGAGCAGGGCTGGCACAGCACCAAGGCTGTCCCTCCAACATTGCCCCTCACCAATAGGCTGGGGGTGGGCAAGGTCTTGGGAGGGGACACAGCCAGGAGAGCTGACCCAAACTGACCAAAGAGATATTCCATACCATATGACGTCTGCTCAGCCATAAAAGCTGAGAGAAAGGAGGAGGAAGGGGGGACATTTGTTATTGTCTTCTGGAGCAACCGCTACACATACTGAAGCCCTGCTTCTCAGGAAGTGGCCAGACATCGCCTGCTTATGGGAAGTAGAGAATAAACCTCTTGTTTTCCTTTGCTTCCATGTGTGGCCTTTGCATTTGCTTTATTAAACTGCCTTTATCTTGACCCATGAGGGTTTTTTCCACCTTATTTTCTCCTCTCTCCGTCCTGCTGAGGAGGGGAGTGATAGAGTGGCTTGGTGGGCACCTGGGGTCCAGCCAAGGTCAACCCACCACACTCACACAGAATCCTTCATGCTACTGTGTTAAGAAAATAAAGATCATTCCTAGTCAAGAGATATCCACAAGAAACTCAAGAGGTTTCTATATCTAGCAACCTTGTTGGCAGACTCAGCCAGGATGAAGGATAGAGCCAGCATGGAGATACACTCCTCCAAAGCTTCCAAGGGAAAAGCTGACCACCAGAGAAGCTGTCTGCTGTGTCAGGGAAATATAAGTCTGAAGGTTATTCTGTCTTTCTTGAGGATTAATTTCATTTACTCATTAAAACATATAATGCCTGAAGTGACATAAAAACGTCATCTCTGCATGGCTGAAAAGAGTCCAAGAAAAAATAAAATAAAAAAAACCAAAACCAAACAAACAAAAAACCAACCACCTTTTAAAAAGAATATTGAATATAGGGACTACAAGCCTTCATAATTAGTCTACAACGATTTGCATGACCTGTGCTTAATCCTTATGCCTTCCAGCTGCCTGACGGACAGGTACAGTATAATGGAAAACACTACAGAACCAGGAATCAATGGCTTTCTTCTGTCTAAGCACGGTATCATTCTCACTTCATTTACTGCTTAGTGGGAAGGCATTTCTGTGGCCTGGGAATCAGCTCTTTCTAAATGGACGAGTCTCAAAGTTCAGCATTTTAGTGGTTTAAACTAAGTAGGAGTTTGCTCATCCATAGCAGCCTGGACTGCAGAAAATCCAGTTGCTTGACCTCTTAATGCTGCCTTCTATCCAGCATTACAAGAAAAAGACACTTGGTGAGGGCTCTGTGCTAACATAGCAGGGGGCTACATGCTACGAAACATCAATCCTGGGGAATGGAGAGAGCTGGAAGCAGAGCTACACTGAAACGCTCCAACCAAAACCACCTTCTGCTTCTGAAGGGAAAGAGCAATCTAGTACGAGGACTTGATTAGCAGCAGGGTACGATGAGACGAACCCCCTCTCCCACACCAATGCACCGAGCACTTTAACCAGAAGTGAAGTGTGAAGCAACCCAAAATGAACTAATATCGCTCAGAGCACAAGTCTGCTTACATCGCGGCAGCAAAGCAGAAGCCACTAAGAGGAACTTCTGCCCTGTAGCAGAGCAAGGAGGAAAAGTTGTGGTTCGTGCCTCGTGCGACAGCAATCACCGCTCACTGGATGGGAAATCTCAAGCGAGTGCTGTTTTGCACTGTTAGCTGCTAGCCCATAATATCACTTTATGATATTCTCCATAGCTCGTGTGCTCTAAAGGTTTTCAGAAGCACGGCAGGAGTGCGGTAAGAATGAATAAATATCCAGTAACCTTACAGCCAGGCACACAGGCACACCTAGTTGTGCCTCTGAGCTGCACTAGTTATTTGTAATCTTAGCACCACTTTCATATACCAAACCTGAAGATCTCAAAGTATAAATGAAAGTATACAGCTATTTAGGAAGAAAAATGCAGGCTGTAAAACAAAATATTCACTTTCAGTCTACGTGTAAGCATGTGTTATACTTACAGAGCTATAACACACAGAATTCTCACATGCCTAAATGTACACAGATAAACAGTTAAAGAAAGCAATATATAAGGGCAAATACTTTACATGTACACGGAAAAAAATGCAGGAAGGAAAAACAACCCTTTCTTTTTGAAAAATACCAGTGCCAAAAATCAATCCTTTAACATGACTACAGAAAAAAAAAATCACATTTTGGGAAAAAAGGACAAGGCAACTTTATTTTTTGACTTTTACTGCCTCTAGAGTAATGAGGTAGCAAAAGCCCACTGCTACCCTTTCTCCCCTTCTGTATCCTGAAAAATATTCCCACCTGGGGTGCAAAGAGAGGAAACAAAAGGAAGTAGAAAATTATATTTTTCATGATCTAATCCTGGGAAAGTGACCGCTCAGGTTTCCATGTCTCTTGGCAATAATAATTTAAACAGGACGGCAATCTTTTGTTATTTTTTGCACAGCTGGAATGCGCACTTCCAGATAACAGGCATTTAAAGTGCAATTTAAGACGAGGAGGAAGACAGTTATCGATAGGTATTTGGGAGCCCTCTCCTCTTAGGACTGCCGCATAGCTCAACACACTGTGCTTCAAAACAGACAGCCCAGATGCAAACCTCTTTGGAAATCCTCAAGGCAAGCAAGATCATCGGGAAAAAAAACAAACTGAAAGCAAAGAGAGCACAACTACTGTACCTTTACTTTGGGGAGGGTTCTGACTTCTGTCTCGGAGAACATTAATCTGGTAGACAGCTCCATAAGGCTCAAAAAGTTCTTTTAACTCTTTTTCCGACCATGAACGGGGAATCTGTCCAACAAACATCTTAATGGCATCTGGGTCTGGTTGGTCTGAATGATCCAAAGCTCCATTCATCTTGTTAGCTGTGCCGTTACTAGAAAGTGTAAAAGAAGATTGAAAAGAGAAGGCAAGTTAGGAGACTACGCAGTTTTCGTGTGCACTAGATACAGAAGATGATGTCAATTGGCAGAAAGCAGGAAAAAAAATCAGTATTTAATTAATAGCATAAGTATTATGAACAAAACCCAATGTGATTACATTTTTCATTGAGTCTGGTTTTCTCTGCAGGCTGCTGCTTAATGTCATTATATAAGAAGAGCGTGGCACAACGCAACCCGGGACTTTTGCATTTTAAAGCAGAGGATAGTCGCAAATAAGTGCAGGTTTGTCTCCATGGCTGTTGTAAAAAGAACCGCAGTGAATTTTCACTACACTGGCTACTGGCAGAAATAAGGCAGTGCATATGTGTGTGTGTGTGTTTTGTAATAAAGTCACATGAAAGGAATATGAAACACTTGGCAATCTGTCAGATGACTAATGCAAGATGCCAGCGATGAATTTGCAGATTGTGTGAAGCATCCATGTGTGCATCAAATTAGTACGATATTGCCTAGAATGGAAAACACTCCAGCTATGAGGCTGGTTGCTGCCGATTAGTTGCCTACGCTCTAAGGAAAAGCAGTCTGGAGAGCTCTGGTTTAAAGCACATTGTTTATTGCACCCTGGCATTAAAAACCCCCCCCACGATTCAAAAAGGGAAGGCAGCGGTAAAATTGCCTACTTTGTTGCGAAAATTAAAACGCTCCTTCAAAAAGTTTTTCTCCCTGCAAAAGGACATTAAATTTCTGAAATTTTTCACACCCTATAAATTGTTACCCTATCTGATCTCCAGATGTACATCAAAACAACCACACACTTTTGCAGGGGAAAAGAACTTAGTAACAAAAAATAACCTGCTCTGTGAGACAAATGACATGTTACGGTTTAGGAAGAGTTGTACTCCTATAAGGAAAAGAAATAATTTTAAATACTGAACAAAAGTAAAAATACAAAAAAAAATCCTTCATTCCATTATTGATAATTAAGGACAATGACTTCAACTAATTACTTGGCTAGAGATTCCATAAGAGATGATAAATTTTGGATGCTTCAGTTTCAAGAAAGAACACTAATGAGATGTGGCTTTTAGACCATTCCCCCCATCTTTCCACAGGGGAAAGGGGGGAAATGGCCTGTGTTTGGCGATGTCAAAAGTTGATCACCGCAGAATTCAGGCATTTCAGAGCCACCTGCCACTTTCAAAAAACTTGGCTTTAATTACAATTTCTCCATTTGATGATTGTTCAGGAGAGAATGCCCACAGGAGGACTTGGAAGAGCTCAAAATCTGCACAACCAGACGGAAATCGTATTTTACATGTGGAAAAAAAAATAATCTAAGAATGGCAAGAAAAAAACAACCCTGTGTAATTCCCCTGTCTCGCAGCGATAACCTGTGCAGAGACAAATGATTTAGTTTCATGTGTTTCGTCTCCTTGAAAGCATAATTCACCTGAACACGTTAATATGCCCATATTAACTTTAGCACTTTCCCTGCTTACGGCAGGAATGAGAAAGTTATATTAAAGACACGTTTTAAACCAACAACAACAAGTTTGATCATCACTTGTGAAATGTCTTCAACACGGATCTGCAGACAACAGGATTTATCACGCTCATTTATTAGACAAAACTCCTATTGATTCTAGTAGGAGTCTTGCCTGAGTAAGAGACTGAAAGATTTGGTCCACCAAATCTTTTTTAGATCACCTTTCACGCACAAATACCCTCTCTTCTCTTGCATATGCTCTTCGTTTTGAAGATGTTCTACAGGCCACAAGCCCACCTGGAGAAATCACAATTTCTCCAGGCCTTAGAAACTGCATCTTCCATACAGACGTAACACTTAAGGCAAACCAACCAACCAAAGAACCACCCTCCCAAAATCTCCAAGGAACAGAAAAACCCTGGCTGACTGGAATGATACTCCATGGGAACAACTTTTGAGACTTTCATGGAGCAATAGGCACCTACATAACACTTATACCTCTAGAAAAACAGTCATTTCTTTCCAACTCCTATTCCTTTATGTAAAATCCAATCTGTTACAGAACCTCCCTAGTTGGGAGGTTGAAAAATCCCTGACCCATAGTTTAAAATAACTAAGGAAAACGCTTACACATTATTTTGGGCCTGCAAAGACAAGAAAAGGTACAAGCTTAGCTCTGCAGCCCCCAACTTTGCCCTGGACTCAACTATTTTCTTTCAGAAATCGTCTTCACTTTTTGCTTCATTTATTCTCTAGGCTGTTTACATTAAAAAATGAATTGAGTTCATTTTTAAATTATACCCTTCATCTATTTCCTCTGTTAGATCTTTTCTTTAAGAAATCCATACAAAATTGCTACTTCAGCCCCAAATTACAGCAAAGGTCATATTTAATAAAGAATAACAAGTTTAGTCCCTTGCTTTTTCCTGTACTCAAACCACCTTTACCACCAAGAGCACCACAATTTCCATTGCTAACAAGCCAATTTTTAGGAAAACACAAACCCGTACATTTTTACCTGTTTTCTCAGGTTAGTGACCCCATTAGCATCAAGTTCCTGCTTTGAGCTAAAGGTTTAGGCACAGGCCAAGATCTCTTCCAATTCCACAAAATGCTTAAGCCCTTTCTTTACTTTGGTGAAACTGAAGTCAAATTACGTTGATCATATTCCTTAAATGCGTTATTGGATAATGATGGTTAAAGGCTCTGACTCCAGGCATAGGCTGTGATGCAAAGCTCTGGGGGACAGGTTTTGTCACTCGCTGCCTGAATTAACTTGGGTAAGTCATTCAAACTTCTCTGGACTAAATTCCACCATCGACTGACAGCTCTGCCAATCCACTAACTCCTGCAGATTTAGGGAAAAACCAAGCACAACTAAAGACTTTTCTTTATAATCTTTTTCTGCCACAAGGTGGAGGTTTCACTGAGCAGCCAACATTTTGAGGGGTTGACAGGCAAGTTCAGTCCACAGAGAGGGGACTTGTTTCTACAAGCAGAGCCGGGCTCCTTTCTAAATTGCATTTCCTTTGACTTCAGTGCAAACTAAGGCTCTCGAGCACCTCGGAGGAGGCATCCCACTCTCACTGCCGGGGTTTTGCGGTTTTGAGGAGCACTGTTGTACCAATGGCACTTGTAGTAGCATCCTCACCCAGCTTCGGCAGTAGCCTTAGGACTACAGCCAATGCAGACAAACTGAACAAGACAATAAAGCAACAGAAAGATAACAATGGAAAAAAAAACCCAGTTTTACAGATTCTATGGATCTGATCTCTGCACTGTACTTGAGGGTTCCACTGAGGAACACAACTATACAGCACACCTGCCTAACCGTTCAGTTGTCATGGAGCTTGTTGGGTCAATACAAAATCCAGCCAAATATTCCCGATCTCTCACAAATAATCTCTACTAAAGATGAATTCCCTTATCCTCATCCAACCTTCATCTTCCCCAAGTGGACATCACTGCTCTGCACTAAGATCTCTTAGTTGCAGGGTCTTTTGTTATGTCTCTTTGCCTGCACAATGGCTCTCACAGGAAGCGGCTCCTTCCTGCCTTCATCTTCTCCTCCTCCTGTACCCAAGAAATAACAAGGCAAACAAGAAACCAGGCGTGAAACTTTCCAAGAGGAGACAAAGAATTCCTTGAAAAAGCTTAGGACTATTTCTTGAAAGCATGAGCGTACAGAGAGAGTTGTGTCTAGGGGACACTAATGAGAACGGGATCCCTTGACAATTACTGTCAGTACCCAAATGATGACATACATTTAAAAAAAAATAAAAGAAAAAAAAATTAGATAACGTGGCTTGCTGTCTCTACACTGAAGCAACCCTTCCCTCCATGGCCAATTTAGCCCATTGGACTCAGGGGTGACCCAGCACATCATCTTCACTGACAAGGTGTCATCTATATTGTAGAGAGCAGCCTGAGGGCAGAGATTAAGCCACTGAGTCGCTGGCTGCTTGTGGTTGCTGCCAGAGCATCCTCTCTCTCAATTTGTGCCAATTTTCCTTCTAATAACCTAACTACCATTCCATCATTTCAGCAAGTTGACAGGGCCACTCTTTGAGGAGCTAGAGATTGTTTTAATATCACTGCTGCTTAAGCAGGAGCACTGGAAAAAACGAGTAGACGCCTTCTCTGTCTCTCTCATTCATATCTGTAATTACAGCAAGACTGCTAAAAGCGAACTGACCGCTAAGGCAAGAGAGGCAGACTTCAGAAACAAAGTCTGGATCAAAAGGGACTCTCTTAAATTCATCATTGTTAAGAGCTTTGGTATTAATCCACATTCATTTTCATTAATGAACTAGGTGTCAAGCCAGGTGCTGAAAAACAGCTGTTAACGGGGACCAAATGGGTTTACATGAGACCCGTTTTTTAAATCTGTTTTTAATCCTGCCCAGAACCCTTCTCATTGGTCCACTTTGGTTAATACATGTCTCAACCCTCATCTCATTTTAGCGGTTTTACCATTTTCCTGGAGATTTGCCTTTTTCGCGTTCTACGGTGTGAGACATCGGTAAGGGAACACTGAGGTCCCTCTAAGAGCCAACATAACAATGGGAACATGATAACGAAGGGGATCCAAGTGTAAAGACTACTAAATTCACCCCAGGGCAGAGGCGTTTACAGGCATCAGGGTTTTACAGTAATAAATATTTCCATCCGAGCTGCGGAATCACTGCCAGGATATCACACAAGCTGACAAAAGGGACACCACCCGTTTGAAGGACTCCAACTGCTGTCAAGAGAGACAAACAAGCATCACCTTACTGTACTCGAAAGAACGTAATTGCTGGTTTACGAGCGAATTTTATCTGGAAGGACCCAAAAGGGCTTTATAAACTCATTGTTTAGAGAGGAATGACTTCATCGTAAGGTGACAGACGGCAGCTGTTTAATGACACGGAGCATTATTGCACAACAATTTCAGCCAGGAAAGGGTAGAACAATACCATACCCAATTGAAAACTGCAGGGGGTTGCGATTTATAGACACAGAACATAATTACCTAAATTGGATTTTGGCCAGGAAAATAAGGGCCAGAACCTCTGACAGACAAAAAAAGAAGCCATTCCATATTTTTAAGCCGTAAATGACCAGGTCTCTGAGTTTTGGGGAAAAAAAAAGTCATCTCCAAAAGCTTTCTGCCCCATCAGCATTTTCACAGGCAGTAGCTCAAAAGCAGCTCAAAGGAAAGAAGATGTTTCAAAAATCATTAACTGCTCCTGCTGTAGTGTCTTGTACAGTTTTTGGCAGAACTATTAAAGGCTAATAATGGTAATAATTATTATTAAGTAACACATATCCCTAACAGCAGTTGCTAAACGAACCTGACATCATGCCCAATGAACAAAGCAGCATACAGCGGGACGTTTGGTCCTACGCATGCAGCAATGTCTACAAAATAATTTTCTCCAGGCTTCCCTGCGCCCATCGTCAGGGCTGACAACTTAGTAGCCCTAAGACTTGCAAAGCTGCCGTTCTGCTACATTGGAAAGCCAACTGCAATTGCAGGAGAGATACCGAAACTCTGAGCTTGAAAACGTTTTCCTTTACTCCATCTTACAGGTCCATAAAGCCTTTAACAAAGGGCTGAGCAATTCTTCAGCCAGCCAGCAGAGAGCAACTGCACTTGCACTCACGCACGCACATTAAATACACGAACAATTCTGATGGCTTTTAATACCTGACATCCACTGCTCAGTAGCCAATTTATTCTTCGCAGTAGCCAATGATACTCAAGTGCTCGTGTAAGCACTGAACGGTAAATGCAAAGATGTTTTTCTTGTGTTGCCTACACCTCAGCAGAAATTATCTGTAAAAGCATAATGTTGTCTAAGACAATGGAGTCCTTTTTACTGCCCTGATAATTTAAAATTCACAGTCATTTTTCTGGTGGAGTCAGTGATTAGCTCTTGCTCAGCTTTACTAACTCTCTCCATATGTTACATCATACAAATCGTGGTAAACCATTGTTACTATAGACGATGCTCATTTTTTGATTAATTCCAAATTTAGTACATGTGATCAATTTAATGCCCTAAATTTTATGTAAGGTAAGGAGGTAGCACCCTGTCACAGAGGAAAACAGATTTTAAAATCTGGGGAAAAAACTTTTCCTACCTTGAGAAATGTTTTGATGGGGAATAAATAATAAATTTGGGCTGGGAGAACGAACAGCAGAGGGAAGTCGTCTTTCAAACAGGTAAGTCAGAATGCAGGATACTAAGAGCAATATGAATTGGGTAAATATTGAGCAAATATACACACTAGAGAAAGATCAGAAAAGACCTGAGCACACCTGAGATAAAACATAATTCTTCAGACATAGAGATGCAGATTCCTCATTAGTATCACAGGAAGAAATCAAGTCTACAAAAGGAAATCAGAGTAAGAGCTACGTTAAAATGCAATTACTTTTTCAGCTCGTTCTGCACATTAGAGCACATACACTCCTTTGTGCTAACGCTTCTTGACTTCCTTAAATTAGCCCTCAGGATTGTGCTCACCGAAGCAAATGAGAGAGGGTTTGTCCCTACCTGGCTGCAACCTTCCGTGCTCATTGCTAAGCATTCACCTCTGGGGGCTGGGGCTGGCTGGGTGCTCAGCCTCTGTGTTGCTGCACCACGCCCAGTACAAACCAGTTTCATTTAAGGTTGGGGTTTCAATCAAAACCTTGGATACTCCTTGTATACGTGTTTAAACCTACCAAGTGGTGTTACTTCAATGTCCTGCTCTCGGTAACGCTCCCTGTAGAGGTAAGCAACAGCAAGTTTGCAAAAGCTTTGTACATCTGCTACATCACATCTTAAAAAACCCTTACATTCAAATACATCTTTAAAAAAATATATATTTAATATGGCTTCAGACTGTCTCAACTCTTACTGCTGGTGTACGGACCTATTTTTTATCAAGCAAATTATTTTTCAGAACATGCTAGAGTAGCGCTTAATGATGTGTATATGCTGTATACAGATAGAAGTTGAGAACTCACGGAAGCTAAAATGTATATTTTATATTTAGTTTATACACACACACTCATATATATATAAACAAGAGACTGAATGAGTGCAGAAGTGAAGGCAAACAGGGAGAGGAAGAGTTTTGTTTTTTTCAAAGTCCTCTATTTTGGAAAGCAATTAAAATATCATTGCTAGTTCGTCCAATAGTGGAAGCAAACAATTAAACACACCATCTGTACGGGTCTGAACTGGGTGGCACCTTTCTGTTTATGCTGATAAAACTTACAATGGTCTATTTTTGAGATCTTTAAGGATTTGCCTACACTGGCCCATAGATTTTACGAAATTGAAACTAGTGGAAGCTCAAGAGCCAGTGACAGACAGCTGTCCTTTAATGGCTGAAGAAAGCCAAACCCACCCCAACCGAACCTTTACCTTCTTGAGTTCATTCTCCTTCTCGTTCAAGTATCTCTCCCAAGTGACAAGCTATAGAACAAGAGGAAATGGCCTCAAGTTGGACCAGGGGAGGTTTACATTGGATGTTAGGGAAAATTTCTTCACCGAAAGGGTTACAAGCATTGGAACAGGCTGCCCAGGGGCAGTGGAAGAGTCACCATCCCTGAAGGTATTCAAAGGATGCGTAGCTGTGGTGCTTAGGGACATGGTTTAGTGGTGGACTTGGCAGTGCTAGGTTAATGGTTGGACTTGATGATCTTAAAGGTCTTTTCCACCCTAAATGATTCTATGATTTTAAGTATGGATGAGAATCACAGATTTGTAAGGATACATGATAAGAATGACTAAAACATGTGCTTGGAAATCTATGCTGAGAGGCTGTGTAATAACCCCTGGCCTTATTCTTCCAGGCTCTCCTGTAGGCTTTAGGAACTAATTAGTTCAAGGCTAGATAAGGTCCTCCAAGCAATAATGTTCTGCAGCATAAAGCTCAGCTTAGGCAACCACCCAAGAAGTAATTTTTGCTGTATTCCCAGGCAGAATTTGTTCTGTACATTAAACCTTCAAAAAACCTTGGCTCTGTCTCCATCAATTGTAAGGTAGTTGCATTTCTAATTCTATACAGCAGGAGAAAAGTACCACAAGAGTTAAGACATGACTGATAAAAACCTAAGTCATGATTTTTAAACATCTGTTTTCCGTTGGCCAAATCCCAGATGGGTGTCTGGTTTTGACCTGGAGAGCTTAGCATTAACAAAGACTTCTAATTTCTAATTTTTCTGTTTTGAAACTGATCTCTGTTACGGCAGGAAGAGAACCGTAGCAGGGCACCACAACTATGATGTTCACAAGCAACGCCTGCAACTTACTGTACCACGCCTGTTGTGCTCCTCCCCAAATTCCCTCATCGCCATCGCTTTGGGGCAGAGGCTGTCCTTGTGCATAAATATCTGCGCTACATCTAAAAGGGTCTCAAATTGCAAAGGGGCCCTCTCCGCATTACCATAAGCCAGACAGTAACGTGGGAGAGCGCTCATGCACTTGCACAATTATATTACAGTTTTAGAGCACCAATTGACATAATTTTTCACGTGAAGCTGAGTCAATATTAATGGTGTGGATTATTAATGCCTTGCTTTGCTGATTGCATACTTCTTTCTTTGTGTGGCAGGAAACATTTATCAGTATTACTTAAAAAAAAAGAAAAGGATTTGATTACACCCAAATGCTTATATATTTGTGACATGTCAACAACCGAATTAGAATAGTACCAGGCTTTTAAAATTCAGGACACGTAGGACCATCTGTTTTCTTGTCAACAACCTCAATCTCTCTCTCCACATTCCAAACAGTTCCTGCTCCAAATTTACAAAGTTGTTACTCAATTCCATTCTTCCTTTGCCCCCCAAAAAGGTCAAAGGCACTCATGAAGCCTTAATTTTTTTTCTTTTTTTGTTTTAATTAATGACATAACTATTTCAGCAAGTTTTATGTCCAGGCTGACAGTTATCAGCAAGTTCTTCTGAGGTTTGCAAGGACTCGTCTAGTTTATGGCAAACTGCGTCCTGGAGTTGGGGTGGGGGATGGAGGACATGGGAAAGGTGTCCTGCAAACATTTGTTCTGAAACACAGCAGTGATTTCTGTACGCTAAAGTCAAAAGATAACTCCAAGAAGTAATTTACAGTCTGACGTATTTCAAGACTGGCACCCACGTGTGCACGTACACGCTCGGACCTGCTCCCAGCTGAGCTCCACGAAGGGTAGGTAGTTATTTTCATAGGGTCCAGAAGTGTATGTCCAAAGAGAGGGGACCCAACGGCTCGTGCCTGACATGGCTGCTTTACCTAAATAGCTTCCTTAAAAAGGGAATGGAAGATCACAGCACTGCTCGTGTTAAGGGTGCAGCCAATTTCGGTTAGCCGCGCTTATTTATGTGAGATCTCAAACAGACAATTAAAGCAAGCTGTGACATTCAATTTTCTAACTTAAAACAAAATATCCTAGCAAGCTCACCCACGCTTCCCCCTTTTACAAATCTGAATATAAGAAAAGATTATTGTCCAAAGTGTGATGCAACTGTAATTTTAACAAGTTGAGCATCGTTACAGCAAAATCCCCCTCAGTTGATTTTTTTTTTTTTTTTAAACCATTTCTTCTTTTTTTTGACACCACATCTGGCATATAGAATACAGATGATCATTTGTTTATATATCTGTCTAAATGCCTTTTCCAAACACAGCCAGATGGAGCCTTTCAAAATCAAATTAATTTCAGATTAATTCACTCTGGACCCACTCCAGTTTCATGACTCTATGCTTTGAGGCACCATCTAAATTGATTTAGAGTCACGAACTTAGAGAGCTCAAGTCCTTAGGTATAGAAAAAAAAAGATCCTTCTTGCATACTGAAAGAGTCAGCAAATCAAAAGAGTTTGTGATTGTAAGTTTTGGCTGCTTCAAAAAAAACCCAAACCCAAACCAGCCTAAGAATGTGTCAGTCTATATAGTGCCAAAATCATATGTAAAAACCTTCATATTTCATCCCAGAAAAATCACTCTAGAACTTACATCTTCAATGCTTCCCTTGCTGAGTCCAGTAAAATTTATTGCTCTAATTAAAAAGCAAAATAAAAAAAAGTGTTGTTCTAAACCTTACAATAAGCAGCAGTCATAGAAAGACAGGACACAGGTAATAAAAATCTCCTCCGCAATGGATTTATCTAAGGAACTATAAACAAATGTAGCCTGCAAACGCTGTGGGCTTGCATACTGTCAATCCTCTATGGATGCCTTTATTATCTCACTTGTTTCAATTGCAATTTGGGTTTCCATGGAGATGTAACAGTCAACTCTGGAAAATTATAAGATAAATGTCAGCCAGTGATAACGGTGTTAATGAAGCTTCATTGACAAGCAGAACTATGCTTCAAATAATAGGCATATTTCTATTAGCATATGTATAACCTGTCCAGAAAAAGAAAGAAAAAACAATCCCAACAACAGGCACAGACGATACTAAAAAATTAAAATGAATTTGTGTATATGGAAGATACGCAACACACAAGGAAATGCTGCATCTATGTGAAACGATGAATTCCTAACAAACAGAAAAGATGTGGGTTCAAAATTTAATTGCCTGATTCCTTTTGAAATTTTTGCACTCAGCTCTCACGCTGAAAAAGCACTTTGCTGACACGCGCAGACACACTTCTGCATGGTGTGACTCTTGTTTCCTTACAACGCGAGGCTGGAAGGATCTGCTTCACGAGGCACTTTAAAGCACGCTATTTTATAATGCGCAAATACAGCTGCAGTGAGCTGTTAGAAAGATGCAGACCTCAGTGGAAACACTAATAGCGTACACACAAACACAGCACACGCTACGACAGCTCTCGAGTACCGTACGTGCTCACATTAGGGTGGCCAGTCCACCACAGGTTGGTACATGATGGGTTTAATGTGATTCTGCTGGGGCGACAACCATCAACGCTTCAGACTACAGCATGGCAGGGGCTTGACTTGCTTCTGTGCTAACCAAGCCTGTTGAAATCACGCAGAAGCTGCCAGTCCTCTTTGAAGGACCACAGCCAACTTTTTGCTTTCCACACATGGCTTCGGTCAACTGGAGGTCAAAGAGGTGACAAAGTTGGTTTCTCCAGCACAAAAGGAAATGCAGACCATCGTGCTTAATTTCAATGAATCAAGTGTTTTGTTTGGGCAGGGTGGACTTCCACCACCGGCCAGGGGAAGAGGACAGAGTTTGGCTCTTCCAGTACTTGAGGTTTCATTTTGGCAATCTATCAGAAGCCAGAAGGAGCAGGGCAGGAGTGGGGCAATCCCACCCCAGAGGACTACAGGGGAAATTTTGCAGGTGGATAAAATGTGCTAAGATATTCAGTGCCTATTCATTAGGCGGTACTGCCTCTGGCTGGAGAATCAAGAGGTGCCAGAGGTTGTTCCCATCTCTTCCCACCCCACTTTTTGGCCTTGGGAATTTTAGAGCCTTGCCTGCCCCTCCTCATGCCTTTGTACCTCTTGCAGGTAGAGTCAATCCTCCTGGACAGTGTAATGGAAAAAAAAGGGTTCTGGTGTTAGAGAAGTGTTAGAGAGGCTACGGATAAAATGATGAAACTGAAAATCAGGATGAGGCTTGGTTTAGTGGCAGAGGATGGCGAAATCTTAAACATACGAGCAAACAAAGAAAAAAATCTTTATCCCTCCCAAGGCTGGAGGGTAAAGTACGTGGGCAGGCAAAACTACGGGAATTGTGGGAAAGCTCTCAAATGTTACTGGGATGAATAATCTTATGAAACCGTAGCTCAGCTGAACATCTGCATGCAGGGCAGAAGACAAGCTGACTGCCATTTAAATGGAAAATATAGCAGGGGTGTGAGGTTGGGGACAGAGGGTTTTTTGCTGTTTTTTCCCCTCCTCTCCGCAGAACACCTCTGCTCCTCCAACTTCTTCTAAATTCTGCCTGTTTAGTAAAGGAAAACATAAATGTTGTCTGGGAGATACTTCCCAGTTCTTCAGAGAGGAGTATGGAAATCATCTTTATCCAGCCAGGTTTCTGGAGGTGTAACAGGGAGTTGGAAAAGTGCCCAGTTTTCCTGTAGAGCAGACCTCAGCTCTGATCGGATTGCTGGACAACAACAAAATCAATAGACTTGTTTTTTTCAAGTCATATTCGGGGAAGCTTAAAAAAATCCAAAAGTTTCCCTTTTCTGAATCTTTTCTAATTACTCCCGAATATAGCGTACTAGAAAAGTCTAAGTACCTCATTAGATTGCTACTAAAATGTCAATAATTAGAAAGTGATTTTCCCCAATGACTTTCAACATACTTATAACTTACTTTAATGCTTGAGGGGGAACCCCAAACCCCTAATATTACTGGTAGTTGATTCAGTTTTACAGCACGACTACTCCTACCAGCTTCACGGAAGTCGGAATAACAGCTTAAGCTGAAGCCTGGCTTCAAGTTCAGCTGGGCAAGTCTCACATGCCACTGCTATGTCAAATGGTAGCAGAACCAGGTCCCACCAGATGTACCACTATCAACACGTGCAACCGCGATACGTAGATTACAGAAGAGAAATTGGCTGTGAAGCCAGGACGCTAAGCAACTTTTAATGAAAAAAACCCACCGCGCGTGCTGGATGGAAAGTATTGTACTGTACGCACGGTGCAACGGGCCACGCTGTCTCCGCTTCACACTTGTTGAAACCTCTAAATCCCATTGCAATGTCTGTTCTAAGCTCTTCAAAGAAGGATTCTTTTTCGTCTGTATTTTGGGTTACCAAGTCATACTTTTCCTCTGAAGAGCGAGCAGTTCCATAAAAGGCTAAGTAGCACCAGCACCCAAGTAGTGAACAGCAAATCTGAGTCTTTAAGGTACACTCTCTTTACAGTACAAGATTTTATTTAGTTTCTTATTTTTACCCTAATCTGGCAAATAAGTTATTTTGTTCCGCTGGTTACACTGTTCTTCTGAGACTCACGAGAAAATAAACAACTACGCATAATTAGGAAAGGAGCAACTCCCCCTTTAAAAGCATCGTTCAAAGAAACAACCAAAAAAAACCCCAACCTCAGAAAAACGGGTTTAAATTTTCCTAATAAACATAACATGAAAAGTCCTGACAAACCCACACCCTAACACGCACACTCCCCAAGTCATATGGCTGCCATTTACGGAGACACTTCTGATTTCAAAGACAGACCTCCATCTTCTCGCTTCCAGGGCGCTCTGCGCAAATGCAGCATTGGGAAAACAGCACAACGCTGCCATTTGGAAGTTGTTTGTCAAATCGACAAGAAAATACATCTCAAAAAGCTGTCAAAACCCGTGTTTTTAAGGTCACAGTAAATACTTGCAGCAGGAGAAATTTAAAAGGAGGAGATAACTTCCTAGCTGTACATTTTGGACAAAAGTTTATCCTAGGGGGTTATTATTTGTCATGGAGGTTTTACTCACAAGCAAAAATAAACCCTGGTCTTGGGGACTTGCTGGCACTTTTCCAGAAGAAATGGGAAAGGAGGAGATGGGAAAAAAATGGGAATACCATCCACATCCCTTTGACCGCCCCATGATGAACAAAACCTCTTAACTTCCAGAGCCTCGTGCAACAGCAAAGGTAGTCAAACACTCGCGGATGTGTTTTTAAGCTCCCTGTAACGTACTTGACCTGCGGAAACTTGGCCAGCTCAGGTTTGGCTGGCTGTCAGCAGCAGTGTGAAACGCAGTGTGATTTATAGAAATCTCTGTCATCACACCACAGGGTTAATTTCTTTCCTTCTTTTTTCTCTTTCCCTCCTCGTTCTCAAAGTGGAAAACTCTTATTTGTGATGACAAGTCTTTGGAAAGCTGGAGGATTAGTAACACCATGTGGTTCCCTAAGATCTCTAGCCCTCTTCCAACTGTTTTTCCATATAAACCCCTCGCTGTAGGGTCATCAGCACCTTCGCTCAGCAGATGGAAAAAGGGAAGAAACCTGCCCCAGGGCAGGTGGAGGAACCCGGACACTGCTGACGGGAGAACATAGACTTAAAGCTCACAGGTCTCAATTGCTTGCTACAGGGAACAGAGGGGAATCCAAGCATCGAATATGGGATTTTAATAATACGAACATTTATTTTAATGATTTGAAGGCTGAACCTGCTGGGCTTGTCACTGTAAGTGAGAGATACGGAGAAAAACCGTGAAGCCGGAATCTTCATTCTGACTGTCACCACTGGAGAACTGCGGCCTCGTGCTCCTCTTGGTTTACCAAGGGAAGGACATCTGCGCCTCGTGCCCACGCCATCACCCACGCCGGACTGCACCCAGCCGGGCAGCAGGTCAGCTGTGAACACCAAACGTGGAGCTTTACTCCAGCTATTTCAAATCCGAGAGGGGTATTACAGCTTATTTTAAGGCACATCAGTTTTCTTGCTATAGCCATCCTTCAGAGAAGACGAAATCCGACAGAAGAACAAAACTGGGAAGTGTTTCTAATGGTAAAGCGCAGAGGAGTCTGCAACAAAGAAACCCGTTTCCCAGCCACGCTCTTTCATAAGTCTCTTCCCTTTGCTGTGCTTATCTCCCTCACCTTTGAATCGGTACGTTATGTTCCCATCCCAACGAAGTACTCTGAAACACTCAGAGGAAAGCAGTGCACAAATGTTGAACCGTTACGTTATTAAAGACAAAAAATCCCTTTCGTGATACACTTTTTCTTTTAAAGTTCGTGCAGTTCTAATTTGTCTTTTAAAAGCAGTGTTTGAAAATTGTGCAATGCAGCAGAAGGAAAGTCCTTTCCAAAGCTGCTATTATTATTATTATTATTATTATTTGCATTGCAGGAGCATCTCTGAGGCCCCAGACAATGCTGGCTGCTTTATATGTAGCAGACCTAATTTTATTAGGAAGCCCAGATGTTTTCCTGCTATTTTCATATGTTAAGAAACACGACACACTCTCACAGTATTTTAATGGATGGTTAAAAAAAAAAAAAAAAAAAAAGGAAGAAGGGGACACAGCAAATCTAAGTTCACTTAGCCTACAAAGTCAGGAATTTTTAATCTACTGTTTTCTACCAAGTATCTTCATTAAGGAGCCCAAGAGTTTGAAAGCTTCTTTACTTTTCTGTGCTTCCCTCTTTCTGTGTTTGGACTGAACGTCAACACATTTGAGTGAAACAGTTAATGCTTCACTAAGAAGGCTCGGAGAAGCTGGGGGTTGATATCAAGAGTTTCCCGGACAGAATGGGAACGTATTCCCTGAAGTTTCAAGGTAGAAGGGAATGCAACTCTGATGCGCCAGCTCACATCTCGCATTACTCCGTATTTTCCAGTCACTTATCCAGTACATTGCTCTGCTATCCTTTCTTATTTAATTTGATGATGCATTCGAGGACAGAGTTGTATTAGGGTGAGATGCTAATTAAAACTACTTTGAAATATTAGCAGCTTTATAACGTTTGATTGGTAGAAGAAAAATGGTTGGGATATTAAAATTAGTATTAGTTTTTACATAAAATAAATTATTATTTAATAAATTCTAATTGCCTGGGGCATTTTTATGAACAAAGGGATTAACAAATATAACGTATACAATGCATTTGTATATGTAACAAAGAGAAAAATCAAGCCTGACAGCATACTTTTGCTTATTTTAGAACACATACGCAGCTCACATGGAAAAGGAAAGGGATTACAAGAAGCTTTCCCTTAGCCACAGGGAGCGTAAGAAGCTCAGAGTCAGCAACAGCAGCGCGCTTACGACTGCAGCGTACGCGCCCCTGACACTTACATCAAAACTATACATCCTCGAGGAGTCATTTAGTCTAAGTCACAGCTCGTGATTTCTCATCTTGCATGGTCAATGGGTCTGCGTTTTGTAAAAATGGGAATATCAGCGGAGGTAGGATTGCAACTTCGGGAGAACTGTTTTGCTAGCTGTGTTCTACGAGCGCTGCAGAAATGTACACAGAGCTTTACAAATGACCTCACTTTTACCAGGAAAGGACAGCTCAGCTATGTTCTATATTTTCCTGAACCGAAGCGAAGGCCCCACAGCCAAACTGTCATGTCTAATCATTGTGTTGCTTGAGTGTATTTAAAACAAACAACTTTTTTCTTTTTTTTTCTTTTTTTTTTTTAATAAAAAGCCGTGGAGCAATTGTAGTGTTTGCGAGAGCGGGAGCTGTGTTTTCTATCACATAACCAAGACACCAGAATAGAAGTTTTGCCCAGTTTGATGGATGAGCCTTATTGGGATAAATTTTCACCTCATTAATGATCTGAGCTGATTATTCCTTCCCCCCACTTTTCCTTTTAGGTCATGGATCAAATGTGACCCACTTTCCTTGAACGCTTTCCCACCATCTATTTTTCCCATCAGAGTAGAAAGCCAGTTGCTAAGGACACATTGCAAAGCAACCATGCAACCACTAAATATCTGTCCCCCAAACATGCGCACACTTTTCTTCTCCCCCGCCTTTACGATATTTTCCCCCGTCTCAGCATCTACTCTGAACAAGATCCTGCTTTACATTCAGGAAAGCCAACAACAGAACTGCTTATAAGGACAAGCTTAGCACGAGAATAGGATTTTCTAATGACTACAGAGACTCCTGGGGCCCTTCATATTTAAAAAAATATAAAGGCAGCAGCCTTGGTTTTTAATTACTCCTAATTCTAAATCTCATGGCCTTAAACACAATAGCTCTTTCAACTCGGAAAAAAAAAATGACACTAATCAGTAACAGCGTCCCCTGCGCAACCTGCTAGTCCTCTGATGGCATTGCAATGTTTGCACTGTTATGATTTTTCAAGGTTGACCAATGAGTCAGCAAAGCCAAGATGACTTGAAAGCATTAAATCATGCAACTAAAACGGCTTTTTCACATACAGCGCTGGATGGATTGCAATTAGCAAGGGGAATCAGTACAAGGCAAATATTGTAAGAGCAGAGAGAGACAAATAGGGAATTAAAGGAGACGGTGTTCATTTTGGAACAAATGAGCCCCAGATGTTAATGTATTTGTGGTTTAATACAGCCCCTCTCACCAGCCAGGTAGGAAATGTAATTAAAAAGCATTAAAGTTGAGTTACTGAGGCTCAATGGAACCGAAACGAAGATTTAATTCATCTGCCCTACTTCCCTCTGAGTAGCCTACTAATACTCCTACTTGGGGCAAAGTCCTGTGAAACAGAAGACTTGTGTCGTTCTGCTTTCTGCAAAAGTCCTTCTCCTTGGCATTTATAAAAGAAAAGATGTCCTTCCAAGTGTCTCATTGAAAAATTAAACATATGTATGTAACACTGCAGCTACTTGCATTTCCCTGACCATTTTGGCTTTCCATGTCATTTATTACACTTCCCGGTAGTACTGCACAACACCTTGGTGTTGCCTTCTGTAACCAATACATCAGTTCCTCCAGCAATTAGAGGTACACCATATGACTAAATGTTTCACATATATAGATTCATATTTAAATTACAGTTACAGAGTGGTCAAGGTTGAAGATTTGGTCACAATCTGTGCTTCTACCTCATACCACCCGCTCTTTCCATGGCACAACCACAACGTACTTTCTCCTAACTCTTCTACAGATGACAGAAATCCTATCTGCAATGGGATTTTCCAGTTAGAAGGATGGTGAACCCATACGTCAGAGCTGAATTACACCACTGATACTATGGAAAGATTAGAGTCATAAGCATCCAAACAAAATGATCTGTAAATAAAATTACTGTTGAACTATCAACAAGCAAACTAAGCATGGGTTTCGAGCAGTGGTGGTGTAAGTAACAGCCTCCTGAAAAAAAGAATAAAATCCTGTTGATTTTAAGAGTCCCTGAATTCAGCCACAAAATCTCCAATTTTGTATTAAAGGAACAATACCATTAGCTTTCACTGAAAAAGAGACTTTTACTCTCAGTATCGACTGAGCTGCCCACAAGAAAGAGGATCCTGACCTATGGCCAAGGCTTCCAGGCACCCCGAAGAGAGTCCATCGAACTCCTTAGACATGCACTGAAAGCATGGATGGGGTTCCTAGGGGGAATTCAAGGGAAAAGACATCATTTGTCCACCCTGAGCAGGCAACCAAACCTGTTTTTCTGGACATTCAAGTAACTTTCTGTAAGCTTGACCACATTTTCTCCTTGATGCTACCCCCTATTCCTCTACTTCCCTTTGTATGCACTGGGGTTTTTTCTACCCCTCCTCTTTTCAGTTGTCCTGAACACACCTTTTACATACATCTAGCTTATTTGCTCTTCACTAAACTCATGATTCCACAAAAAACACACCAAATACATAAAAATAAGGAAGGCAACCATGGTAGCTGGCCCTCATTACTGCTTCATTCCTGGACAGCATTCCAAAAGCAGAGTAAATGACAGCAACTTCAAAGCGTCTGAACACAGGGTCCTAGCATCACATTTTATCATTTTTGAACCTTGTCTGGATTCCCAACAGCTCTCTTCCAGGCTGAATAACTATTCCACAAAAATGAATGTGCTGTACACCGTTGATCTCTTTTTCTCTTTACTGGTTTGGTCAAAATGCTTTCAAGCACCTGTGATATTCTCCAGCTACTACCACTTGTTGCTCCTTTACTTAACTTCATAGGAAGAAACACGCGAGTCAGATCAGGAAAAAGTCATCCTTCAGTCCTTCCAGTAGCCAAGGCAGAGCTGTCCTCTGCGGCGCACCGGTTACCGGCTCACCTCATGAATTCTGAAAGACCCCCCACTTCCATTTCCCCCAGTCCCCAACAGTGGCTGAGCTCCCACCAGAGCTCCTGTGCAAATCAAAGGAAGGACAGCCAGGCATCAGTTTTCCCACTCTTAAATTCTGGAAAAGAGATGTCAGGCAGCAGCATTCCGCTGCTCCATTTTGATGTTTAGTGCGGTGGTATATACAAGCAGTGACTGTTTTCCAAAGGCAGACATGGGGAGCCAGGTTACAATGAAGCAAAGAATACTCATTACTGTAAATTAAAATCCTTAAACAAATCACCAACAGTGAAACAATCTCTGCTTCAATTACGTGGTTAGCTAGCACATCCAGTCTTTTTTTGCTTTGGCTAGATATACTGAAGCCATGATTGATCTAATCTGTAATCATGTTGTTTATTTCAAATTAGAGATAATATAAAAAGCATAACAGTGTGTATGTATATATTCATAGTACCACTGCAGACATCGAAAAGGAACTCTATTTCATCTTCGCTACTTTGCATTTTAGCCTCATTTCTTCCCTTTTACAGTCTATGGTAAATACAATATTTGCTTTTAGAGTTCTGACTCTCCAGGGATTATAAAGGAAAAGTACTTAACACAGAGATTATCTTTCTGGTGTTGCACTGTACGAATGAAAATTGTTACATTAATGGCACTATGCAGTCATATTCAAACACCATTAAGTACCTCTCCAGAACACCAAAGGAAAGGCAGCGATGAACTCCAGCATAGTTCTGCTTGGACTTGCACATAGATTTGTGTTTCTCCCTCCCTCACCATGCAAAGGATTCTCTGGAAAGGAATCCAGAGGGACCTTGACAGGCTTGAGAGGTGGGCCTGTGTGAACCGCATGNGAGACCTTAGAGCAACATTCTGGTTCCTAAAGGGGCCTATAGGAAAGCTGGAGAGGGACTGTTTATCAGCGAGTGTAGTGACAGGGCAAAGGGGAATGGCCTTAAGCTGAAGGAGAGGAGATTTAGATTAGATGTTAGAAAGAAATTCTTCCCTGTGAGGGTGGTGAGGCACTGGCACAGGTTGCCCAGAGAAGCTGTGGATGCCCCATCCCTGAAGTGTTCAAGGCCAGGTTGGATGGGGCTTTGGGCAACCTGGTCTAGTGGAGGGTGTCTCTGCCCATGGCAGGGGGGCTGGGACTAGATGGGCTTTAAGGTCCCTTCCAACCCAAACCATTCTATGATTCTGTGATTCTATGAATTTCCAGCCTTTCTTTTTCTTTCATTAACACCTTCTAGCTTGTGTTAAGAGAAGCAAGAAATATTAATACTAAGCAAGCGAGGACACACAGACACATAGAACAGCCAATTTTCTGAGCTTGCAAGGTCTATACAATTGGTACAAAACCTTTCACTGAAATTCTGTGCAAATACAGATTTACATCATCAGCCCGAATCAGGACCCAATTTCACACCTACGGACCCCAGTCCTGGGTGTGTCTGCCTTGGGTTTAAAAGCATGCAATGAAGTGCTTTCAAGCAGACTCAGACTCAGACTCACTACTTACGCATTCCTCTTCCTTCATGGGTTTAGGACTTATTTTTAGCTGCTTTAAATCAGTATAGGTCAGATGTATATCTGCTAATAAGTATTGGTAATTAAGGTTTCAAACCACACAGCAGCAATCCAACACTTTCATGTTGCTGATATCTCTCTAAATTTGTGTACGTTTTCAGAGCAATTTCTAAGAGTCCTATTTGATTTAATTCCATTAAGTTCTTCAAGGCTAAAGTTACTGGCGAGAGCTCAAAATATCACTAAGCTTAGATTTTTCATGTCAGATTTTTGTCCATTATTATTATTTTTTGAAAACTTTTGCAATCGTTCTGTATATTAGACTTTCACTTATCACAAAAATTTAGAAATTTATATCCTGAGACTATAACTTCCAAGTTTTTGTATTTTGCCATGCATTAAAAAATGGAGAACATAAAAGCTGCTTATTAATAAAGATGATAATAATAATCATATTATATAAGTGGTGGTATTATTACTATTATTATATAATAAAATATACTACAGCAAGAACATTCACCTGTGCTGAAGAAGTTTGATCAGAAAGCTTGGCAAAACTTATTGGAAAAGCTATAAGCATAGCGCAGTTACTTTTGGGAAACATTTTGGGAAAACTCAGCATATCTCACTTTTCCCACCTATAAATTGGAGATATCTGTCCAGCTTTGTCAAGCGCTTTAAAAGAGCATGCAAGAAAACTGGGAGTTTTACAGGTACAGAAAATGTGAAGGAATGTAGCAAGAAATGCACTCCTTTCCCATAGATTTCAATTTAAGTTGTTTATAGGAGTCGGACAGGCCTCCATGAGTAGGTCTGTTCAAACATCATTTCATTTGTATGTGTCTGCTCCCTCCTGCACAGCGAAGAAAATAAAGAAGCAAAGAAAGAAAGCCTCAGTGTGATCCTGAAATTAATTTTCATGAGAGGAGCAATTGAGTCCATCTACAAAGGTACTTATAATTATATTACACGGTTACTTGGAAGAAAAATGGTCAGCTATATTCTAAGAAAATATTGACCCCATCAGCCCAATCAAAAATTACTATATTTAATGTATTCTTCCTTATATTAACACCCACAAGGTGCCCATTAGAGGCACCTTCACCGCTATCCTAAATCACTTCTAATTATCAGACTACCAAAAACACGACGGAAATGTTATTTCACGTCTGCGAATGAAAGGTCCTTCGCTGTCCAAAAGACATGTCAGCACTGGATGATTTAGTTCATGATTTTGTTTACTGCCTTCAACTCTCATTAGTGTTAAAGGCGCTAAGATTGTTTCCCTGACTGCTGAGATTTCCTCGGAGAGAAAAATCTCACAGTTACTGAACTCTCCTCCGCCTGCAACGGGCCAGAGAAGCAAAAAGGTGCTGGGGTGAGAGGCAGGGTGCAATCACCCGTGCCGTTGCTGTTCCTGGTTGCGTTATCACGGCGCTGGCTTTCCAGGGAAGGGATGGGAGCTGTGCCTGGTTCCCGGCGCAGAGCTTGTAGAGCCTGGCCCGTCTCACTCCTGCCCCGCATCTCGCCCGGAGACAGGTTTGGTTCAGACTCGAGGTTTTCCATTCGTCCCACATTCCTGCCATCCCACAGCAAACAAAGTAAATTTACACACACAAAATGCCTGAACTGGGTATTTCACTCCAGGTAAGCTGTCTCACTGAGGTGTCTGTGTTCTTCTAAAAAATGACTGAAATCAACGCTTGAAAATTTTTAGTAAAACATGTATCATTCCCTGATTTTAGCTCTAAGCTTTTGACTAAGCTTTCAAAAAATACCAGGAGCATTTCACAGGAGTAAAACCTTCTAGCTAAAGAAAACAACTGTTTCCGAAAACATCAGTCACCACAAGGTTTATGCACGTTTAATCCCATTCAGACACATCGCAACACCCTCTCAAACTAAAAGGAAGAAGCAAAGTATGACAACAACTTATTACTAAAAAGAGAGAATTAAAATAATTAATCTGGTGTTTCACTCTTAGCATTTTTTTTGTGTGCAAGGGTATGACAAGCCCCTGAGCATCCTGACCTCACTGGATCTGCTTCGAGTTCAGGGTTGGAGCAGATGACCCCAGAGGTCCAAAATTACATTACTCTATGGTCTAGACATCAGCACCCAGAAGAAAATTTGCTGGAATTGGAGGAAACACTTTAGGAAGTATATTTCCTTGGAGAAAACTGATTTTTTTCTCCGTGGGAGTCAAAATAAATCATTTGTAGTACCATTTATTCCCTAGATATGGCATGACGCATAAGCGAGCTCTGACTCTACAGCCCACAAAAGGTGGTACAGAGAATGTTCCCTCCATCCCCCAAAACACTTCAAACCTCCGGCATTTCGCATTTCAACACCGTGACCACCGCTCACTCGCTATACGCAAAGTGCCATTTGCCCAGTGATCAGGGAGCCCACGACACCCATTCAATCATGAGAAGCAAGAGCTGGAATTTCTGGGGATGGTAATAATTTTCTCCGACTTTAGATGAAGCATAACCCTTCCATCCACCGCACAGAGGTAACACACACCTTCTGTTTAGAAGCTCTGCCCTTGAATCATTACCATGACACAGATAGAGAAGAGAATCTATGGATTTATTATACAGGAACTGTACTCTGGCATTATGCTTTACTAGAGAAAATGCAAACACTCTTCTGCTAAAAACTTCTCTCTGCCATTCTGCAATGTTGTTATTAACATGCACACACAACAATCAAAACTTATGGGCATTCACAAGCAGTTGTTATATCATTTATGAGACAATGATAAAGCTGTACGCTATAATTGTAATTTGTCAAAATGGGAAAACGGGTACAAATTATACCAAAATCAATTATTTAAACTATGATGAGGTACCAAAAAATAAGTAGTTTGCTATTAAAATGATACAACTGATGCACAAGGAAATCCTGAAATCAAAACGCCAAACGCTGAAGACCATTGACTTGTATGTCCCCAGCCTACGTTAGAATGAACGATTAAAAGGTGATATTTGAGCTGACGTATTACAAAGCCAAATGCCTGACAAAATACTGTAGTACTTCCCCCTCTCACTGCAGATCCCCAAAGCCTCTCATTTTGATTGCAAACTAAAAACTTGACTTCCACAACCTCCCTTTAGCTTTTGGTCACTTGTCAATACTTCACAAGAAACGTTAAATGATTTCTAGACTGAAACCATTCCTTGAAGCCAGCAAATAACAACCTACGCAATTTAGTAACTCTCTTTCACATTCCTTTCTCCAGGGTTAGCCTTGAGCAGGGGACAAAAAAGCAAGCTGCCAGAGAACCGACTCTTCCGGAGCCTGTGCAGGACATGGAATTCATGGGCCAGCCCCCGCGTCAGTCCAGGAACAGCACCCGAAGGGAATACAGCCCCTGGCCTGATCTTCTATTTGAGCAGCTTGGGAGCCAGGAAAACCCTCGCACTGGCTCTATGCCTTCTGCAGACAAGCAAAATGGACACCTCTTATGTATACAGAAACAAAAGAAGGGTTTATAAAATATATTTTCCAAATATCATTTTGTAATCTGGTTCCACTTAGAACAGCACACTCCAAAAGGGAAAGCATAGAGCTAATTTTTCAAAAATGAAAGGCAGTGATAACATATTTGCATTTAATCCGTCGCATACATTTTAGAACCCTTGTTAGCATGATATCCACAGAAATATTTATCACTGCAGAAAACCTGCCTCTTGTTGGTTAGACCGTAAACCCCAACCATACCTTAGAAAGATCTAAGCTATAAACGAGCATCTCGGCAATTTACTATGCATGGAAGCAAGTCAAGCAAAACCCAATACAAGCATCTCCCCTTGAACAAAAAGCTGGTGCAATTCACTTTAAACACGCTTCTCTCCTGGCTTCTGAAACACCACTTTGCTGTTCTCTTCTTGGTCCCTAGTTGCCTCTTTGCCAAATGTAACACATATTTATAAGAGGATAAAAAAGAAACAAAACACTACCAACAACCAACCAAACAACCCAACGCTGCGTAAGGAGGAGGACAAATAGTGGAGTTCGATGTAGCAGCTTGTTTTTACTGTCTCTTTGCTCTTGGGAAAATGCAGTAGTGGCTTCTGAATATTAATTGAATAAGGAGCCGTGGAAATTCCAGCTGTTGCCTGTGCGATTGGAGCTGTAAGAAAGGTGTTTTCTCAGCCCTTGGATTCTTTTCTGGACTTCCAGAAACCTTGCACATATGTCGTCCTGCAAGTTGTAGAATTTATTTCTGTAATCCATCTGTGAAACTCCAGCTTCTCTGACTCCAGTGGCACATCAACATTATGGAAGCTGTAACTAGGATAAGAAACAGATTTAACAAGACTCTCCTCCACATCTTGTGGTTATATATGGCAATAAAGGGACCAGGTTGCCAACAGTACGATGCAAACCCTATTTTTTGGGGATATGTTTAACCAAGTCGAATGGCTATCAGGCAAGTTTACTGGACAAGTGTTTCCCTTGATTTTCAAGGGGTTTACTACCAGATTACTTAAACACATGCTACAGACTGTAACGCAAGTCATCCCTGTAGATGGCAGTCCTGTGCTACCAGCGCCCTAGAGCAGTGGTGTCCAACATGAAGGGCAAGCTGGAAGGACCGGGAAGGACATCACAGCTGGGGACCATGTTCACCCAAACTCACCTTGCAGGTGTCAAACCTGAGGGAGCACGAATTTGGAACAAGTGCTCACCACCTGTTTTATGGAAAGAAGGGAATAACAGAACTCTTTTAGGTGTTCCATGCTGAGTCCTTGCATCTCTGACCAGTTTTGACCTTAAAGGACATGTGGAAGTATCAATAAGTGCAATCAGGGAGGTCCTTAAAAAGATTTTTTAAATGACTAGGGTCTTTATCCTGTCACATTTTCTGGGCACTAGCACAATTTAATTTGATTTTAAACTGTACTGTTTGATGAAATGTCCTGTTCTTTAGTTCAGTGAAGTCAAGACACAATAAATGGATTTTTAATGGACGAAAGTTCAATTTCTCTGGCAGCAGAGGCACACGAGGAAAAGAGACACAATGTACAAATGATGCACTCTGTGCCGACTTTCGACCCCAACCATTTCACGACAGGTATAAAAATGAAGTACTGGAGGGAGGGGGAGGAGAGAGAAGAAAAAGGAGAAAGCTTTGAATGGCAGCAATGCAAATAGCCAAATAGCCAAACAGCATACAAATCATTTAGAAACAGAGGCTGGTTTCAGGGTACGACAACAGTACAGCTGAAACTGAGCTGAAAACATTCTTCTTTTTCTTTTCTTAATCTTTTTACATATGAGCTACTATTTCTGTTTAATGCTTGGCTTTCTGCTGAAGGCCGTGTGGCTTAATAAAGTCAAGTCAGGTGTTTGGAGGGGGGAGAAATATAGCTGTGTTATTATTAATCTCTGTCTTATGTGGTGGAATCCTTAGTAGAATACACGCAAATAATGCTACTCTTCAGTGTATTTATTCAGCAGGAAATGAGTTCACCATCAGAGACACGGTTCAAGGCGATGTTTCCTCAGTCCAGTTAGAGAAATGAATCAGGAAACAAAAATAGCTCTGATGGTGCCCATATTTATCAGGACTCGACTGAGCCACATTAATTAAATAATGATTCTTTAATTGAAAATATGATGTGCTATATCTAAAGCTCTGAAAGACCATTACAAATTATTTGGAAGCTCCAAAAATACTTCAAAAATCAATTAAACGATATTAAAATTGAACACAAATTAAAGACCAAAGCACCCATTCCTGTATATTTACCTCAGCTAGTTCAATGATCTCCAACTTCAAAATCTCTACTCATCTGCCAGATACAGATTGTGGCTTTTAGCATACAACGTCAATAGATTGCAACTGCTTACTTCTGCTCAGTGCCTCTGGGCTAGAAAAAGCTATTTTCAGTGTTTTCCCAGAGAGGAGGAGAGCATCTCCATTTAAAGGCATCCCCACAAACGTTTATATTTGAAGCACTGTCGCTAGATCTGCTTTACACGGCCTCGCTTACTTACCATGAGGCAGTATTTATCTCCCAGCTTCACCTGGGAGGAGATACACTGCTGTTTCTGTCTTTGAACAGCACTTGGCAGGTTAATTAATGAATTTCCTATCAAACGTTGCTCTGACCTGCCACTCTGCCAGATGTCCATGACCCCGCTGCTCCTTTTAATTTCAGCGGTTGTGGGGTTTGGGGTTTGGGTTTTTCCATCTTGGCAGCTCTACATGTGGTCAGTGCCGTTTCTGTCCCTCAAACACGGCCAGTTTGCTCTCAGCAGACAACCCTTGGAAAAGCCGAGCCAAGGGGCTGTTTTTGGACTCTCATTGGTTAGGGCACGAGAGATGATGGTGTCTCTTCTCTTTCATGGGCACTGATGGCTTTTAAGGTGCCTTTTCATCAAAACTTCTTGAAGAGAGAGCAAACTTGTTACTCTGAGGGTGTTGTGGGTGTCAGATCTGGAGTGAATTGAGACTTTCTACAGCAAACATCAATAGCACAAAGACAGTTTTGGGGGCTCTGCTCATTGCCTTATAAACCCCTGAATATTCAAGGTCTTGTGGCCTCACGTGCCCCCAAAGAGTATCCCAACGTTCCTGTAATTCCTCTTTGTTTAGGGGCCTGCTTCCTCTACTTGATTACAACATTTTTAGGTTTTTCATCAGAAGAGTCATATTTAGCCTTAAACCTTCATTTCCCTACTAACAACTCCTTCAAATACATATCGCACTCAATTACAGTAAACCCACAAATGTAACGTTCCCTTTTCAGATGCATTCATTTGCATCTTTCGTTAAATGGTTTATAATGGAGCCATATCATTCAAATGTTAACTGAAAATTATCATTCTTAATTATCTCACACCTTTATAAATTTTTCAGGTCACCTCTCATCTATTACGAAATGTAATCTGGGTGCCTGAATTTTATTTATAATCAACAAGGTGCAGAAAAGCTACACATAAGCTCAGTCAATATTTTTATGAGCCTTGGTGCTTCCCCTTAGAGAAATTACTGAAGCTTTTTAATGTTTACAACTAACTTCTTCACAGAAACAGTAATGTCTTTTCCCCTGCAGTCATAGCCAACAGCAACCTTTAAATTGCTGAGGGAAAGACATTTTGAGGTTTGAGAAACATGGTGCAGAGGGCACAAATCACTGCCATCCTTAGAATATCCTAGTATATCCAAACCACAGGGAGTTCAACCCTGAATTATTGCAAAAATGTTATTCCAGGGGCTCCCTCTGAACCTCTAGCCAAAAATAAGTATTGATCTTGTAATGTGAACCTAAGAGTTCACAAAACAGGAGCACTGTGAGTGTCTGGAGCAATGGTGATTCCTAGAGATGTTCTAGCAGTGTTGCAGCATCTCTGCTTCCAGGCAGAAATGGAGGGCTGCATGAAATGGAATAAAAAGAATCATCAGCCTAAATTATCCAGCAGGTCCCAAGGCTGTTGGAGCCATCATCGTGCAGACCAGCGGTCTTTCATATCGGTAACAAGTCTGAATGGATCCAATGAATCCACACTTTTCATGCTAGGATAATGGTGAGACAACAGGGCACTCAAATGAGCTGTCATATTAACGAGAGAGGAACCCCCCCATTTTTGCTTTGCCTGCAGTACTAAGAGCTCTGATCTCAGACAAGCTTATTTATCATCAGGGCCTAACAGCAGATAGATGAAACCCATGAACATCAGAGGAGAACACGGTTTCTTAGAGGACAACCAGTCTTTGCTATCATCCTTATGAGAGGGTCAGCTGGGAGAAACACTGAGTAGCAGCCCAAAGTCTCTACTTTTCTCACCTTTTTAGTTTAGAAAAAGATTATAGTAAAGTCTTGCTTCATTACTTTGCTGCACCATTTCAGTTGAAAGATGATGGGCATCTGTAGCACTTAATTTAGAAAGGGAAAAAGTGTAACACTGTGTACTAAATATTTCATCACCTTTAAAAATACATAGATGAAAGAAAACCTGCACATCATTACATTGGACTTAAACGAAAAACAGTTCCTGAAGAGCTTTAAACATCTTTTGGAATGGCGTTATGTTTTGCTTTCTTTCTTAAAATTTCCAAGCCTGAGAGGAGTGCGGGAATTGCATATCCAGGAAAAAGTAAAAGGAATAATGTACATAAATTCCACAATTGGATTCAGCCCTTCTCTTTTCTATTGAGTGAGGAAGTCTTACTCTTAACATTAGCAAAACCCATAAATTCTACAGAAATTCTGCCAACGAGTACGTTCTCTACTCCAAGAAAAAAAGGAAATATTGATGAACTTAAAGTGTTTTTTTCTCCTAGTTAAAGGCTGCATGCGATCAGATCTTTAACATCTGCGTTTCCCAAAAGGACTAATTTTCTCTGAACCGCCAGGTTTTGGTTGTATGTACCATCTAAACCATTCAAAGCACAGTAGTGCATATACTTCACGACTGGGTTCTCCATGCAATCAGATGTAGTTCGGACTTGTATCTTCCCAATTCTAAATGAGTCTGCTTAACCAAACGGTACTGATGTGGCTAACTGCTGGAAACATAACCGCAGATCCCAACCCCACTAGTCTTCAGAGCAAATAAAGAACAAGTTAAACTGGCATCCTTGTCATGGACCAGACAGAGATAAAAATTCATCTTAGGATTTCTGTCCAGATTCATTCTAAAACTTGCTAGACATAGTTGTCTATTGACATCCAAGAAAGGAAATTAAATAGAGAGATCTGCTTCCAAGCTGAAGCGCAATGCCTATCTTAAATCAAATCTATATCTGAATTTTGCCCAGTTGTCTTACTCCTGGCTCTGACACTTAATCCCCAAAGGTAGCTGAGTTAATCTCCCCCTTGCCCAGATATTACATCTTAGAACACAAGCTGACAGCCTTCCATGCATGAAAAATATTAAAGGTTTTCGTTCAGAAAATGATGTATGGAGCTTCTTAGAGGCAGTGAAAACTGGCTTTGGAGCTGCTACCAGGAAGATGATGGAAAAGCAGGTACGAATAGGAACCTTGATAAAGTCATACAAACCAAACCCATCAAATCTGGGGTGCCATGAAACCCAGACTCCCTCTCTTTCTTCTGCAATGCCAGGTAGAACTGAGCAGCTCAGAGTCAGCTCCTAACACGATAAGCCTGCATGCAAAACCACACGCTTTAAAAAGCCAAGTGTCTACAGGTAAGTGCCTTTTGGAATTACAGTAGTGAAGACTGTGATTGAGGACATATTCTCCCAACACAACTTCTGCCAACAACTTACTGAGATTAGAAAGTTGTTGGAAAGAAATTTATGGAGGAATTGCCTTCTGGAGTCATCTTGAATTAATAAATAATAGCTACCTTTCTGAGATAGCTGTTTTAGAGCCGTGTACAGCTGGATGAAAACCGGCACTATGGTCCAATTTATTTACCATTAGTTTCTTTCTCTCATTCTCTCTTTTTAAACTCTAACACACAATTTCAGACTACTGTGAAAGCCTCCTTAATTTGCCTCTGTATTGTGTAAAGCAGATGTCCTGCCTTCACAAACTGATTAGTAAGTGGTTTATATTATTCCAGTGGTTGTCATCATTATTGCAGAAATGTTGAGCAAGGCTGCTGTAGGCTGCTTTTGAAAATGTCTAGAATGACAGACTGTCTGTCTCAGAAGTGATACAGGTGTGCAAAACACACTTTTCTGGAGAAAACAGACCAAATAATATTCCATGAAATAGTACATCATCTACTAGGTAGAAGGATCATGGTAGACAGAATATATATAGAGTATTCAGGATCATGGTAGATAGACTACAAAAATAACACAGGCACTGGACCGTGACTCAGAAGACCTGGTCCAGTACTAGAAATGTGGTCTTTGTTCGGGTAAATCACAAATGTGTTAGCCTAGTAGTATCTAAAACATTTGAGGCAGTCTTCTGCAGGACCCGCTCTTTTGCCATTGGCTGTAAAAGTCCCACGGTGGATGAACGCTTAAGACAGCTACAATTAAGTGGGGCGGATCTTGTCACGAGTCACACAGACAGCTTAACATTTAAATTAATTGTTTTTGTTGGAGAAGGTGAAGCAAAGTCTGCCTCTCTCACATGTTTGTTCACCTAGCAACTGACCTTGATTGAGCTCTCTGAATACTACTGCAATAGAAATTAATGCTAATTATAGCTTTAAAAGATTAGATATGTTAAATCTGCTCCTAGATGTCCTGACACTCTTAAAAGCAGAAAGAAAGGGGGGCATTTAGTTGATTCTGAAGTTATATTTCACCACTGGCTCATCCCATTCCTTATAGGATCCAAGCAGTTCAACAACTCTCCAACAAAATTAGAGCACAGCAGAGGTGACTACAAATACTTGTTTGTTGCAAGAACTGTGAATTACTACTGCAATCATTGCAAAAACATGGCCATGCGGTTTCTGCTTCTGCAGAATGTAACCTAGAAAGTTCTAACTTGCCTACTTAAGGTCACAAGTTCTGCAAAACTCATAACTGATAAACAAGGGCATTTTTTTTTTTTTTGGTTTAACTTCACACAAATGGTTCTTAAAGCAGGAGGAACTGACCTCTTCCCTTTTGTCAGCATTAAAATTTCATGACTACATTGTTAAACAGAGAGAGTCTGTGTCAGCATAGATACACAGAGTAATTTTGGTTGGAAGGGACATCTTGAGGTCACTTGGTCAAGCCACCCTCAGAGCAGGGCCAACTAGATCAGGGCTGTGCTGATATTTCAGTGTCTCCAAGGGCAGTCCCTCTGGGTGCCTGTTACAGTGTTTGACCACCACCATGGTGCAAATCTTTTTCTTTACATCTAATCAACATTTGCATTTCCATTCTAACAACAGTTGCCTCCTGTCCTACATACTGTGTGCATCTCTGGAAAAAAAGTCATGCTCTGTTGTCTTTGTGACTTCTCAATAAGTAGTTGAGAAGAGATTTCCCCTTCACCTTCTCTTCCCAGATAACAAAGCAGCTCTTTGAGCCCCTTCCTGTACATCACGTCTTCCAGGCCCCTGATCATCTTGGTGGCCCTCCACCAAACTCCTCCCAGTATGCTAATGTCTTGTACTGGGGAGCCTGAAACTGGACACAGTGTCTAGATGTGGACTCACAGGTACCAAACGAAGAAATAACCACCCCTTGTCGCCTGTTGCCTACACTTTTGCTAGAAGACCCCAGTATGGGTTGCCCTTGTGTGCTGCAAGGGTGCAATGCTGACTCCTGTGCAACTGGCTGTCCAGCTAGACCCTCCCCCAGAGCCTTTTCACTGCTAGAATCAAAATAAATCTACAAACACGGTGGCTAAATGGCTGTGTGATGAGACCAAGGGTAGAAGAAGCCAAGCCAAGGCAAAGTGTGGCAACCTGTACCAAGGCTCTAGGTCATTAAAAAAAAACTAAAAAAAAAAACCAAACCCAAAAAAAAAACCCTGGACAATTTTTGCACCAAATACTCCACCCTCACACACAAAAGGCACAATTCAATTACCTTGTCTTCGACTCTAATTTGACTCAGAAATACATAAGCTCTATTTTTTCAAATTCAGTTGAGGACAATAGCGTCACTACAAATTATTTTTTCTTAAGACAAAGCAAAAGCCACTCTCCATCTCTTACACAGAAGTGAATCAAAAGCTCAGATTCTGACACACTCTCCATCTTTGCAGATTTTCAAAGTACAAACAGAGAGCCAAGCTCAGCTTTTACAATGAGTCACTCATATCCAGCAAACAACTCGCAGAATTTTTATCTTGAAGCCTTTCAGAAGTATCTTGAAAAAAGACAAAGTAGTTTCTAAAATACTTCAACAGAATTTTTATCTTGGGACTCTGAGAAAGCTTTATAATGTAAAAATCTCCATTTTTCTACTACTACAGACAAATTTCTTCCCCATTTTAAAGACAAACAAGCTTTCCAGTTACAGACAAACCCAAGAATAACTCTAGTTGCTAAATCAAATTTCTGATCAATAGGAAAATAATCTTCAAAATGTGTCAAAGCAAGCCAAATGAATGGACTCCTGCCTGAGGAGCACTAGAAAACTTCAAGAGCACTGTCATTTACTTCAGATTACTAACTTTCTTTAGAAAATTAATTTCTCAGTGAGAGTATGAAACTGTCTACCTACTAATAAATCCAATAAGCGCAAATATAAATTTTGAAACATTCTTTTCTCAATTGAAATTTTAATAGGGGTTGGGATTTTTTTTTTTTTTTTTTTTTTGTACTTTGATGCACATTACAAAATTAAATCCATAAACCATTTCTGCTTTTCACTTCTGTTGTTAGCAGCTAACCAGAGCTAAGTCTCGGGACGGGCAGCAGAAAGCCGTTCCTAATACTTTTCGTAATCTAATTTGTTTCAAGCTCTGTCTGCCTGCCTGCAGATGAACATATGCATGTGTGTATACATGTTATAAAATTTACACAAACAGCCATTTCCACAAAGAGCATATGCCTTCTTGGCAGCCAAGATCCTGACCCTTTTCATTTAGGACTAGCAGAAAGCAGCTTTTCTCTAGACATCCTTCCACCTTTAAACCTCATATCTTTAATAAAAAAACTCTGAAATTTAAAGACCACTATAAAAATTTCCAACATTTTCATTACCCTTTTGTTCCAAAAAGCACAAATACCCAGACTAGACATTTCAGTGCAGCCATTAAAGCAGAATGCCTTTTAAGGCAGAATTCTATGAATGCACTCTGGCTTATAAAAAATGTATTAGATGATAGCTCTGAAAAAGGCTCTGAGGCGTAACATGGTCTATCATGTTGTGCATGCATGAGTTAGCTTTTACAAGATCAGAACCAGAAGCGAAGATAAATGCTATTCATTGTAAGCCCAAAGCTTTGGAAGTTCAGTATCGCGGCGCTTGGGGGTCAGTACTAGAGCTATTAAAAAAAAAAAA